>JAPMIB010000099.1:320000-330000 GCA_034770305.1 Trichogramma dendrolimi
TAGTCGTTGCAGCGGCTCGCTGTAATGAACTCGAGTCGTTACAGCGGCTCGCTGTAAAGAAGTTTTGTCTTAGTCGTAGCACTCGGCTGGCTGAACTTGAGTCGGTGCAGCGGCTCGCTGTAATGAACTCGAGTCGTTACAGCGGCTTGCTGTAAAGAAGTTTTGTCTTAGTCGTAGCACTCGGCTGGCTGAACTTGAGTCGGTGCAGCGGCTCGCTGTAATGCACTGTTGTCGCAGTCGTAGTACTCGGCTGAGCGCACCTCACGATCGATGATCGTCAATGTCCATACGCATTACTTGCCATCTCTCGCAGTCCTCGCACCTTTTCCGTGAGAGCCAACGTCACGGCGAGATTGGCACCAAGTCCATACGCATTGCTCACGCGATGTTCGACGCTAAACAGAAGATAGGGACAGTCGTAGTCGTCTTATTTCTTGTGCCATACCTGTCCGTAGACCTACTGACACGTCCCCGTAGGGCATCGAGCAAAGATACGCTTTGCCATCGCGATGCAGCAAGCCACATCTGCCGATTTTCTGTTACCGTGAGAGCAGTGCCAGAGACCTCGGTTTGGCCCGGGACCTATTTAAATCCCTACTACCTATGGGAGACCCACTAGCCAGCGTTGTTGGCTCTAACCGACTGCTACCACAAGTACATTCCCGCGTCGGGGCTTCAGAGACACTCCGAAGGGCTTCCCCGACCCCGTGGTACCGTTTCAGGTCCGGTTGACGGTCGCCTCACGGCTTCCAGGTTGGGTTCTCTGTAACCCTGCACCTGGTAGCCATCAGCTTGGGTACGTGGGTACGCTAAGCCCAAAGTGCAAAAACACTCCCTGGGGTAACGCAAATACTAGACTAGACTAAAAAGTAGACGGACCCACGCACAAGTACGTGGGACTAGTTAGTCAGGGATACTAAAATTCAATATTCAATATCACAGGAAAATATCACAGGAAAAATAAAAAAAAAGTTAACTAAGCTAAGCTAGACTAGAACAAAGACGATCTCACGCCACAGCACGTGAGATTAGTCAGTCGGGATTCTAAAAACAAAATAGTAAGCAAAAGCTAGCTTACTTATATTAAATAAACTAAGAAAGACGGTCTCACGCCACAGCACGAGAGACTAGTCGGTCAGAATACTAAAAACCGATTACAGATAACAGGGACTAACACTAACTAAACTAGGTGGATGATCTCACGCTAAAGGAGCGTGAGATGAATTCGGTCAGCTTGTTAAAAGATTCTTCCGAGGACAGAATCCCCGACAAGTCAAAGGTAGCGTCAGGCCGTGGCCTAACCCCCAACTCGTCGAAGTCCCTGAATGCCTCGTATCGCGGACAGTGAACTAGCATGTGCAACCAGTTCTCTACTGCACCGCACTTGCAAAAAGGGCTAGGAGCACGATTAATTTCATGCTGATACGCATTTAAACCTCCTTAGCCTGTGAGGATGTAGCCAACAAGCCATCCCACATTTAATCATTTATTCCATTTCTGCGAGTTCCTCACGTCAGGAGCGAACTCATATGTCACTCTGCCATTTTCAGAGATATCCCATGCTTCCTGCCACCTGCTCATTGCCTCCTCGTTACATTTAGCGAGGAGACTTCGCACACCGGACACGTCGTCTTTGATCAAATCAAGATCGTCGAGGGCAAGCCCACGCCTGATCTTATATCTAGTGCGTCTCATGAGGCACTGCAAGTCCCACGGCGGAGAGCCGGCCAAGACCTGCATCGCCACCGTGGGGACCTTATAGCAGAATCTCACGCACCCACTTGAAACGACTCTTTGGCACCGAACGAGCTCCTCTCTCATGTCCTTCCTCTTGAGAGCCTCGCCCCAGGTAGCCACTCCATAAAGAGCCATCGCTTCAAAGATTCCCTTGATCCACGTGCGCGCGACCTTATCTTGCACGCCCCAACTTTTTCGCAGGACGCGACGGAGACCACCCAGCCGAGAAGACAACTTCTTTCTTAACTCCAACACATGCGAGGTAAAGCTAAGTCTCTCGCCAATAATACACCCAAGCAGTTTTGCTTCGGTTGTGTAGGCAACCCATCTAGGAGTACCACCTTTATCTACTCTCACGCTTCGTGACTTGACTGAATACTTTCCTTTCAAAAGAATTAGCTGCGTCTTCTCCTCCGAAACGTCGACCCCGTACTTTTCACTCCACTTATAAATTTCCTTGAGCACCGACTCGACACCCGCTTCTACACGAGCCCGCGAGTCGCCTTGTATGAGACAGGTGGTGTCGTCTGCATACGCGACAGTCGGGATGCCCAAGTCATTTAGTCAGCAGAGCAACTCGTCTAGGGCCAAGTTCCAGAGGATAGGACCGCCGATAGAGCCTTGCGGGCAGCCTCGCTGCAGGTCACGCCAACACTTCAAGTCGCCTCCTCTGTTTGTCACGAAAACCCTTCTATTGTAGAAGAAACTCTGCCATAGGGAGAATTCGTGGTCGCTCATGCCTGTTGCCTTTAAGCGGTCTAGTATACGAGGCCACCCAAGGAAGTCGAAAGCTCCCTTAAAGTCGACCAAGAGGGCAGCGACGTAAATACTGCGACTCGATCGTACCATACCGATAAGATCCGTCAGGAGATCCTCGGTACTCTTTCCTTAACGGAAACCATATTGTTTCTCGCACCACAGGCCGCTCATGATAGTATTGAGCCTGCCTACCATCAGTATCTCTAGAACCTTGCTCATACCATTAAAGAGACTGATGGGCCTGTATGACCTAGCCTTGCTAGGATCCTTGCCGCCTTCCTTGTATAGCACGACAATCCGGGCGACCTTCCATTCATCGGGGAAGACACGTTTCTGCAGATACGCGTCTAACAGCACCTTGACAAAACACGGAATCGCGAACCAAATCTCGCGCAGCAAGATATTGCTGATTCCGTCGGGTCCCGGGGCCTTGCCCTTTTTTAGTGACTTTAAAGCCAAGTTTATCTCACTAGTTTCCCAAGAAGGGGAATCCCAGCTGTTCCTCGCTAAAGGCAGAGGAGCGACTGAGTTGGGATCTTCTGGGAAGAATTCGCCCAGAAGGGTTTCGGCGCTCTCGGACCAGCTGCGGCAGGGAGTGTTGGCCTTGCTGATTCTAGCGATATCAGACGAGGCACCCTGACCACCGCAAATCCGATACACCACGCCCCACGGATCTATGCTACCCTTTTCTTGCACGAACCTGTGCCAATCGCGATTTTTTGCCTCTGTTATCGCCCTTCTGTACTCTCCTAACTTGGAGCGGTACTCCAGACGCAGAGACTCGGTAGCGGTGCTATTTACGCACCTTGATACCTGGTAGGAAAGCCGCAGTCTACTCAAGGAAACTTTTTGACTTTGCAAGCGGTCGTTCCACCACGTTATCTTCGCTCCTCTAGGAAGCTTCCTCTAAAGCGTGCTAGCACTGCCAGCACTCACCCATGATTTCAGCAGCAGAACCTGCTCCGACGGACTGAGTTCTTTGGAGACCGAGTTGTTCGGCTTCGGTCTTTACGTAGGACGCGAGAAGGGCCGCGCCTTGCTCTGTCAACCTGTACTTGGGCTCAGGTAGTGACGCGCAGGCACCATGCGGCACGCCGCCCTCTGCGACCAAAATAATTGCATTGTGGGCCGAGTGGCACAGGTCCGGCCTAATCTCCGGGACCAATTTGTGTCACTCCAGCCCCTCGCAAGTGACAAGTCGATGTCACTCTGGCCTCAAGGACCAGAGAACGTTAAGTGCTGAGATAGCTCATTCAGTATCGAAAGGTCAGTGGCGATGATAAACTCGGCGAGCGCCTCTCCTCTGCGCCCCGCCTCGCCACGGCGACGACCCCTCGCCCTTTGAGAACCAGAGCTGATTACAAGCATTAGCGTCTAGACCAAGGAAAACATTCTCGTAGCCCGAGTCGACTACGAGTTCCAAGTACGCTACCTCATCTTCAATGCTGCCGCCATACTGGCAGTAATGTGAGACGACACAGCACTCGAGGCCGCCACTTCTGAGCAACACGCAAACAGCGTTTTCATTAGTCAGTTTACTCAGTTGCATACAGTCTATCTTGTCATTGTTGATAATAATAGCTGCTTTGCCGCTGTTGCTTCGTAACTTCCTAAAGGAGCCAGGCAGCCCCACAGGCTCAACGCCATATGACCAGGGTTCCTGAAGGAGTGCCACGTCGATTTTTTGGTCGACCATGACCTTGCTCACATCGTACATAACTTGCTTCGCACGCTGGCAGTTGAGCTGGAGAAATCGAAGAGTTCTCTCGGTCATTTCTTATGCTATGGACTCGAGTTTCCCCCCTCGACGCTCGCAGCACACTTGTGCAGCTTGGCGATGTACAAGGGACACTTTGAATCAGGGAAGTGCTCAAAGGGCTTCTTCGCTCGCCTACACGGCACGCATACTTTTGCCTGTTTCTCAAGCGTGCAATCTTTGAAGGTGTGGCCCGTTTCGCCACATTTACCGCATATGTTCTCTGCCTCTTTACAATATTTAGCGATGTGACTAAACTCTGGGCATTTAAAGCACCTTGTCAGAGCACAATGCTCCTTCACCTGGCAATGGCGCCACCCCAGGTACAGGCCGCCCTCTTTGACAAGGACATCCCTGCATTCTGGGGAGACTTCCATCACCCAGTGTGTGATCTCATTGTCACGCTTGCCAACTTTAAAAATTGGCCTAAGTACGTGTTCTGGAGTCAAAATAGCATTTTGCTTCCAAAGAAGCTGACTGCGTTCGAGATCGGAGTGAACGACTGGCACGTCATAAATGATCATGCGTGGCAGCCGCCTCTCCTTAAGAGTCACTGAGACTCCTTTTGCCTTCAGACCAGCATTACTGATCAGCTTTTCGAGATCCTGTTTTGACGCAGTCTATTCGAAAAGCCGACCAGAGTGCGACTTATTGACCGATCGGACATGGATTCCATCTCCGACCGGATCAATTGTACTCTTAAGCACGGACATCAGGACTTCCGAGTCCGCCCGTGGCTCATCTTTAGAGGATGAGACCACCGCGACGAAACTCTTCTTGGCTTTGCCCTTCTTCTTCCTGCCAGCGGAAGGAGAAGGGGACAAAGGCTTGAGCTTATTCTTGGACTTGAGCTTGGGTACTAGGGAAGCAATTTGGGGACGGGAACTGCGCGCGCCTTGCGCTGCCACGGAGCTATAAGAAGGCGAGAGCCTTCTGTCGACCAAGTCGCTAAGATACTCGTTCTTAGAAGCTAGCCGCGTATTCTCGATAGCCAAATCAAGAGCGATACGTTTCATGGCGTGGAACTGCTGCCTGATGTAATCAGTTAGATTACTCGAGCACTTATGCTTAACACTCAGCTTATCCAGCCCAGCTAGGGTTTCCTCTTCCAATTGCTCAATTTTTAGAGTCACACATGACTCTGACTTTGCGGCTTCTGACTCGACCTCTATTTCGAGATCGTCCTCGATCACCTTTTTTTTCTTGGCCTCTGAGCCAGTATCGCTAACACTGCTAGCGATGCTGCTCATGCTGTTCCTGCGCGTGAGAGGTGGTGGTGGATTCTCTGATACACTATCTGGAGCTGCAGGATTAACGACGATTGGGACAGGGTAGCAAGATGACGATAACAGAAACGGGCCCCCGTTAAGACCCCTGTCACCGGCAGCTGAAGGTCCGAGTCCCTCTGCTGCGGTAAGGTTTTATCATTTAAGCTCATTAAATTTCATGGTTTTGGTCTCTTTATGATTCAGATGCGCTGACCACTTTCGCATTGGTAGTTTAATTTTTGTCGATCTGTCGGACCAAAGTCCGGAAACGGCGAACGACGGCGCTGCTCTTTCCAATCACCACTATCACCACTGGCTTGTGGCACCGTGGATCCAGGCAGTCAGACTAACCCCAAGTCCAACCGGCAGCGTGCTGGCTGGCAAATTGCACCGACCCACCATCAGAGGGCGCAGGCGGCGCGCACCGCACGCGGGGAACGTGAACCGTCGATAACGCCCAACGATATGGAAAAGACGCAGCCAGCGTCCCCGGCAAAGAGTCCATACGCATTGCCTGCCGAAGACCCACATACGCAACCCCCACTCCCTCCCAAACGCCGCCATCGCAACTCAAAAGACGCAAAAAGACTAGCGCCGTGCCATACGACGCGACCTAACGCAAAAAATAAAAACGCCGCGCACCAGGTGCACGGCGTAACGCAACAGATAGACTCAAACAGGCGACGAAGATCAGTAAGTAAAGAGAAAGTGTGTGTGAAACTCAAATAGCGTAATCTGATTAGCCCAGCATCGACCCGCTCTCACCCGTTTACATGGGGAGAAGAGACAGGCCGGCCGGTATCCATCTAGCACGCGCGAGAGCGAATGGCACTCGCCCTGGCTTCGAGGACGTTCAGATTGCCGCGCTTGCGACTGAAGTGCACAGAAACCCGAGCAGTCGGAGAACCCGACCAGTTAGGCCCGAAAGACTGTGCGAGGGAGATGACGTTCCCTGGCAGTCGCTTCGCTAAATAGAAGATAGGGACATTGAATGTAAAGTGCTTTCGCACATGGTACCTCGGGCGAAGCCCATACCCATGTAAAAGTATCCACTACTCAGCGAAAATCTCCACCAGGGGCGCCAGACTCGGAAAAACCCCACTCTCATGCTTTCGCAATCATTGAGCAGGTAGACCCTCTTTGCAGAACAGCCACTCATCCGTCCTTCCCTCACGCAACGCACAAGAGTGAAGCGTGGGGGAAGTCCGTTGCCCAGCGGGGACCTCGTGGAGGTGGGCTGCCGACTTGGGTAAACCCATGTCGAGATCGTAGTTGTAGGACCTATACTTTTGACTTCGGTACTGACTAGATTTGGTCGTCCTACTTTGTTTTACATCTAAATTTTCTTTGGTACTGACTAGATTTGGTTTTCCTACTTTAACCTACTTTAATTTCCTTTGGTACTGACTAGAATGAATTTTCTTAGAAACCAGTTTTACTTAACTTAACTTAATCTTACTTAATCTGACTTTGGTTTGGACTAGATAGAATTTATTTCTTATAATTATTGATTCACGTTTGTATCATCTTTGGTCTTGTCTAGAGGGTTTTGTTACTGACTGATTTCTTCAGACTCCTGGGCTAATCTTAGCCTCCTCTTCTCAAGTAGAAGTTTCTTGCACGTCCGTTTAAAGATTTTGTACATATCAGCGCTCTCAACCATCGCTGCGTGCTCTGGCGGCCACAGCTGGCCCGTATCATGTATAGCCTGTTTGAGCTCATCATGCTGGCTCGTTAGTAGCTCGCACTCACATAGCGTATGCCACATAGAGTCGAGCTCACCACAGATACACTCCGGACCCTCAACGAGTCTTAGCTTGCAGAGTTTGGCTGCAAAGTCGCCGTGGCCAGTGAGAAACTGGCTCGTGTAGTGGTCCGGCTTTACATAACGCATCTCGAATCGACGTGCAATGTCCGGAAAGAACGCACGCGTTACCGGGCCGCTCTCGGACACCTCCCACTGTCTTTGCCACTCGGCCTGTATCGTATCGTCGATGCGTTTAAGAGTGGACCTTTTATTGTCTCCCTGACTGTATACAACATTGAGCGAGTCAAAGGCGATTCCCTTGCTCACTAAGAAGCGGAGAAGCCACCTCTGGCACTCAAGACTTAGAGGTTTGATGCCTGCCAGGACCTGCAGTGCATCAGTTGAAGTTGTCCTGTAAGCCCTAGCTATCCTTAAGAGTACCGGTCTCTGTCTTTGGTTGAGGTTTGTCAAGAGCGTGTGCCCCATCTTTTCGCCCCAGGCTCCAATTGCGTAGAACATCGTTGGAAGATAAACTCCACTATACATAGCTTTCAGGGCATCGTAGCCTATGCCCCAGTCAGCACCCATAGCCGAGGCCAGGCGCTGGAAAAGGCCACCTGTCTTTGTGGCGGTGCTGGCAACGAGTCCCCCAATGGCCATATTCTCACCGATATGCAGACCAAGATACCGTACCTGGGTGTGGTAGGATATTCCTCTCTCTGATGGATCCAGCCTGATTGTTGGGGGCGGGAGCCACCCTTAGCGCAGGTCCCATGTATATAGCGCTTTATGTAGCCGTATCTCGACTTTACGTGCTTACCTGAGGTGTTCTTGCCAGCGTTCAGCAAGATCATTTCCGTTTTGGCTTTACTAAGTTGTAGGCTCAGCGATGTTGCCCACGAGACTATTTCGTCAGTCAGGCTCTGGCCCTTGGCCTCGCACTCCCTCCTGCTGCCACCCTCCACAAGAAGGAGAAGGTCGTCAGCGTAGGCAAAGACCTCACCACCTAGCGCTGCAATTTGGCGCAGTAAGGGATCCATACACACGTTCCATAAGTCAGGACCCAAAACTGATCCCTGGGGACAACCCCTCCCGAGTTGTTTTATCACTGAACTTGTTGGGCAGCTTATTTTCATGTACCTATCACTGAGGTAGCTCCGTAAAGGAGCCATAGATTACATGGACAGCGTCTTTGGGACATTTCCTTAAGGATAGAGCCCTAGTCGATGTTGTCAAAAGCACCCGATATATCATACAGAATTGCAAAAATGATCTTTTCGCTAAACGATTTAACGGTGTCGAAGGCGAGCCTAACTGCATCCACTGTTGACCTTCCCCGGCGGAAGCTAAGCTGTCTGGGAGAGGCAAAGTTCGGGTCCAGAACTACAGGTCCCAGGGCCTCCCTCATAAGGATTTCAAGGACTTTGCTGAGCAAGGAGAGCAAGCATATAGGCCTGTATGATTTAATATTCGCTGGGTCCTTGTCAACTCCTTTCAGAAGCACACAAATGAAACCTGTTTTCCAGCATTTTGGGAAAAGGCTGGTCCGCAGGCATCCATTGAGCAACTTCGTCAAGGCATGGAGGAAACTCGTAGAGCAAGCCACCTTAACCATTTCCGGTTCGATCCTGTCCTCACCTGGGCACTTGCCATTCTTCAGCAACTTTACCGCTTTCTTTATTTGAGCTGCAGACCAGTCCTGGATGTTTTCCCCAAGCATTTGGCATCGAACAGGGTCCGTGACCTCAGAGCCATCGGGGCCTCTAAAGAGACCGTCCAGCATCGCGCTGGCAGTACTATTCCAGCTGTCTGTGTGGGTTTTACCAGTGTGAATAGTGCTGACTGCTACTACGGGTAACATTCTTTGGTTCAGCAACTTATAAACGATACCATAGGTGTTGGAACGAGTGCTCTCCTCGGCGAAGTTGCGCCAGCTGTCCGTACGGGCCTTAAAGGCGGCAGCAGAGTACCGCTTTCTCAGCGTCACTTGAATACTTCACGGGCCTCCTGAGATCGCTCCCTTTGATAGGTCCTCCTCAGACGGTTCACTTCCTTTTTCAGATGAGTGAGGTCGTTGTTCCACCACGGGACCGACCTTCCAAAACGTCTTTTCACAGGGATAGCACCATTTGCCGCTTCGGTGAGCAGTGACCCCAGTTTTTCGGCGTACGATTCCACGTCCACTCTGGACTCGAGTTCCTGATTTATATCGAGGTCAGTCAGGAGTCGTTCTATATTTTCTTTATATTTTGGCCATTTTGCCCTTCTCAGGTTGAACCTAGTTGGCCCAGATTGGATACTGGCATTAGTGCTTATAACTGTAATCAGGAGAGTTCGGTGGTCACTGGAGGTCCAATCGTCCAGGACAGTCCATTCGGATAGTCTTGCCAGGTCCGAGGTGGCCAGGCTAACGTCAATGTCTCGCTCTCCGGTCTTTATCGTCGGGAGGCAACCTGGTTTGTTAAGCGGTTGTAAGCCGTGTCCCACTATGACCTCCTCCAATAGCAAGCCTCTCGCGTCCGGGACCTTTACTCTTGCACTCCACATAGGGGAGACTCCGTTTGCATCGAGACCCACAATAAGGCTTTTTGAGGACAGGGCACCCAGAACATGGTCGAGATGGTCCATATGCGTTTCTGGGTCCTGACTAAATTGGCTGTACTGACTTATTACATAGATGTAACCAAACGGTCCCATGATTTGCGCACACACAAAGTGTGAGTTGGAAAATTG
>JAPMIB010000099.1:335000-679484 GCA_034770305.1 Trichogramma dendrolimi
ACTTTATTTTATTCTTTTTTATCATTTCATTCTTTTCTTGATCTATCTTCAAATCACTTATTTTTATCAAATTCATAACTCGCAATACTTCTTCATAATTTTCAATGGGTTCCAATACTGGATTTCGACTCAAGCAGTCCGCTTCGATATTATCCTTTCCTGGCACATATTTAATCTGGAAATCGTACTGCGATAAATAATAAGCCAAATCACCTAATTCCTCGTCTGTCCTGGCTTTTATATTTAAGTTTTCTAAGGGCTTATGATCGGAGTACACTTCAAATTTTCTTCCTATCAACCAATGATGCCAGTATTTGATTGCCTCTTTAATAGCCAAACATTCAAGATATATAGCTTTCTTCTTTTTTTGAGCCTCGTTTAATTTTTTTGAAAAATACGCTACTGGTTTCTCCCTATTGTCGTTCTGTACTTGTTTAAGTATTGCTCCAATACCCTCCAATGATGCATCGGTGTATATTTTTATCGGCCGATCTTTATCGAATATCGCCAGCACTGGTTGAGAACATAACAATTTTTTTATCTCTGTAAAGGATTTTTCACATGCTTCGGTCCATACAAATTTCACATCCTTTCTTAGCAATTTACGCATAGAGTGTAATATTATCGAGCTTCTCGGTATATATTCATTATAAAAATTTATCTTACCCAAGAACTGCCTGATATTTTTCTGAGTTTTAGGTGTTGGAAACTCTTGAATTGAAATCAAATTATCTGTTATTGGGCGTACCGTGTTATTTCCTATGATATGTCCCAAGTACTTTACTTCTGGTGCCGCAAACCTACACTTTTTTAATTTTAATCTAAATCCTTCTTTAATTATTGCACTCAATACCTGCTTTATTCTATCTACATGTTCTTCAAAAGTCTGTGAGAATATAACTATATCGTCTATATAATTTTCTGTAAAGTCTTTCAATTTATTTTTCCTCAATATATTTGACAAAATACGTTGAAATATAGCTGGTGAGTTTTCAAACCAAATGGTAGACACGTCCATTGATAATGACCTTCTTGTGTAACAAATCCTGTTTTTTTCCTGTCTTCTATTCTCAAAGGAATCGACCTGAATGCCGAATTTATATCTAGTGTAGTAAAATATTGACAATTTCTAGTTTTCACTATCAGATCATCTATCAATGGAAATAGTTGGCCTTGCGGTATAATTATCTTATTTAAGTCTCTAAAATCAATACACAATCGGGATCTTCTACCCTCTTCTTTTTTGTAAACTAACGTCACTGGAGCAGCAAAGGGGCTGTACGATTCTTCAATTAAATCTTTATTAGGTTACAAATGGCATCCCTTGTGAGGACTCACGTAGTGAGTCAATAAATTTTTTTTCTTCTCTCTTCTCCTGTAGCTCTAGTGCCCCTGGTTTGCGCCCTGTGTGTGTGAGTGTGTGACCGGTATCGGGTTACGAGACGGAGAGAGAGTAGGCGCGGTCGAGTCGAAAAGTTTTTTTTTTCTTTCTCTCGTGTGTATAGAGATAGTCGGAAGAAAGCTGCAAGCTGCGGTAGGAGCAGAGAAGCAGCGAGAGCAGATATAATAAGCTCGCTGGCATTCCGAATGTTGGTGGAGTACCTCGTCTGCAAGGAGTAGCAGACAGAATTTGGTTTTTGGCTTTTTCGATGAGCGACCGTTTCGCGAGCGGCTTTCTCGTGACCGTTGTGAGCAGCTAAGCTGCGAGAAGGGGAGAGAGAGACAGGCCCGAGGACCGTTGACGCTGGCGTGTTGCGTAAACACGACTTTGTATTTTTAAATGTAAGGTGTTGGATTATTGTAGATAGAAATTTATGATTTGCAATAATGAATGTTTGTATGTAGATAATTATCATCACGCATCTTTTTCATCCTCGTTGACCGCTCGTAAGAGCTAAGCTCGGGTCAGCGAGAGTTCACCAGGTCATTGCCATTTTTCACGGCACGAAAAAGAGCGTGTACCTCTCGGCGAGTATTAGACGGGTAGGAGAAAGAAAGAAGTCACGAGTCGCGCGTGTATGGGTACGTTACCTGCGTGCGCGCCGGACTACGTGCGAGGCGGCCCGGCATAGAGGAGAAAGGGAGGCGGAGCCTAAGACGCTAAGCAGGGGAAGATTAGCGAGAGCCGAGTACGCATAAGTGGGGCATGAGTACGCAGACGCGAGTGACATATGGCTGAGGTACGCGTCAATTAAATAATTTCGGAGCCGCGCGAAATAAAATTTTTTTTTGTCGGTCGATCGATGATGTCGCGTTGGATGTTTGTGTGCACGTGTGAGGTACGGCTGTGGTGCGTGCAACGTGCATACGATTCATAAGAATCAAGCACTAAGCCCTGGTGGGGTAGTTGCACCGCGTAGATGTGCTGAGCACAGCCGAACACTTGGCCGCAGCGAGCGAGCCTACGGTGTGTATATGTATGTGTGTGCGCGCGCGTATTAAGTTTTTCGATCGGTATTGGTTGGCAAGAGCGAACAACATACGTTCGCGCGTACCGAATTGACGGAGATTCGAGTACAAGAGCACTGATAGTAAGAGCCGAGTACGTAGAAGTGGAGATAATTATTGTCGCGCGCGAATAGAGGCGAACGCGAGTAATAATTGAGAGTCTCTCGTGGACGCGTGACGTGCATTGCCGAGAGGGAAATCGGATGTACTGTGTGACAGCACTAAGCGTGGCAGCGGATAGTATAACGTGCGTCATTTTCGTTTTTTTTGTGATCGGTCAGCAAATATAAGCCGATGCCAGTGGTAACACGCGGACAGATGGAGCGCTATAAGGAGCGAATGCAGATGCTTCTGCAAAATGTTACCGCAAAATGCATGTGGACGAAGATTGAGTCGATGTCGGCGGAAGACGTGATGGCTTCGCTTCGCGACAAGAAGTTGAGCGGCCAGGGTGGCGAGCAGTTCTGTCGTGAGAGATTATTTCGAGCGCGATTGAGGCGTCTGCGAGCTACTTTTAGTTTAGTTTTTTACTCGATGTCCCGTGGGACGTGAATCTTGACGATCTCCCGGATCAAGGGCCGTTGAGCGAGAGCGTGCTCGATCAGACGATGATAGAGTTCTCGGGCGACGCACCGAAGAAGCCCCCAGAGCAAGTCAACAACACAGATAAAGCGATGTTTGAAGGCGACTTCGAGGCGCGGCTGATGAGTATGATCTCGGAGGCCGTACGCCGGGAGGTAAGTTGGGCGCTCGGTGAACGAGCTAAGCCACCAGTGGAGGCGGCAGGTGCCGACATGTTCAGCGCCCTGGGAGACGCAGGGCTAAGAAACCTGCCAGCTGGAGGTGGGCGCCCAAGTGAGACGCCAAGAAATAGCCAGCCGCCGGTCAAGGCACCGCGTAAGTGGGCGCTTAGTCAGCGTTAGTCGGAGCCGTGAATATCGTCAACACCATGGACCTCGCCGACGCACAAGAGCGTGTGAAGTGGGACGACGCGCAGGAAAACTTAAAACAGGAGGATAGCAGCGCAGTAGACAGAAGCTACGCGCGCGCAGAGCAACGTTGGAAGTATGTTCGATTGCTCAGGGATACCGGGCTGAGATTCTCGGGCGCCAGGGACGAGATGGGCGCCGAGACATTTTTGAGCCGACTCGAGCGATACCGACGCCGAGGAGGTATACCGACCGACGACCTGCTTTTCGCGGTCGAGGCGGTACTCGTAAATGAGGCCGCGGTCTGGTACGAGTCAGTGGAGCACAAAGTCAAGACTTGGCAAGACTTTGAGCGTCGTTTCCGGCGGAGCTTTGCGAGTCAAGCTACGGCTGAGGAGCTCTTGACAGAGCTCCGTCAGCGAACGCAGGGAAAAGGAGAGCCGATTTCCAGATACTTGAATAATTTCAGGTTCTTGTGCAGCCGTTTTCGCGTCCCGTTGCCGTACGAAAACCAGCTGGCGATCGCGTTTAGAGGTATAAGGCCCGAATACCAAAATTTTATGTCGCATCGGCAAATTACGAGCTTCAGTGAATTGGAGAAGGCCGGCAAAGAATTCGAGAGTGTGAATCGAATGAATGCGTATTGGCACGAACCGATAGTAAGCGCGAGCCAGCACTATCCAAGTGCTGCGTATAAGCCGGCAGAGCGGAGTCAATTGGCGGCAGTGCAGACAGAGCCGCCGAGAAAGGTAAAGGAGTGGAAGACGCAAAAATCGCTGGTGACGCCTCAAAAAGCGTCTAAGAACTCGGTCGCAGCATCAGAGAGAGTGCGATCGAGGCTGCAAAGAAGCAGCGACGCGAGGCAAGCCGTGCGTAGTATCCCACGATTAGAGCCGTCCGGTGGGGCGATTAAAAAATCAGGCAAGTGCTACCGTTGCAGACAAGCAGGACATTGGGCAGCACAGTGCAACGCTCAAGAGGCGATGTGCTATCGTTGTCACGAGCCTGGCCATTTGGCGCGAGATTGCAACGCGTTTCAAGCCGCGCAAGCCCGACGCGCCCCTGAGTCAAGATAAAAGGCCGCCACAGGAAGAGCGTGCGGACGAAGCACTGATTGAAGGGCTGTATCGGTTGGAGCAGCGGGGCGAGCTCCGAGTCCCTACGCTGGGAGAGGTGCTCGCGCATTGCGAGTTGCCTCGGGGTGAAATTTTTACCCCTAAGCCAGGGGAGGAGGGGGCAATCGCCAACTTTCCTCGGGACTCGGAGAGCTGTCGCAGTGGACAACGAGCTGCAGATCGGAGAGACGATTGTGCGATGGTCACGCCACCTCGAGATACGGTCGCTGACGCACTTTCGGGACCAATTGCATTGTCGAGATCAATAGAAAATTTACAAGATCGGCAGTGCGACCGTAACGAGCGTGAGAACGCGCCGGTCGAGCGGAGTGACCCGGACGAGATTACACTCATGAGCTCGGAGTGGGTGGCGGCACCTCATTGTTCGACACAAGATAGAGTGTGCGAGGAAGAGAGTGAGCCAGAGGAGGCACAAGAGATCATCACGAGAGCAGAGATTCACGAAACGAGTGAAACGAAGCAAGCAGAGGACGGCAGGCAAATCATATATATCGATATTGCGGCAATGAGCCAAGAAAATCGATTTTTCGTGAACGTACAAGTAGGAAAGTTCACGTACAGGGCACTGATGGACAGTGGAGCACAGTGTTGCCTGGCGGGTAGTGCTTCACGATACAAGACGATAACGATATTTCCTTAATATCGATTATTGTATCGAATAAAAATGACCGATATCGTATTGGTATCGATATCGTCAAAATATCATTATAAAAATATCGTATCGATATCGTCGATATCAATACGATAATCGATATTTATCGAGGAATTTCGATATTTTATAAATGTTTCAATAAAAATAAATTTTATTAATAAAATTTTATTAATCATAAAAATTACATGAATAAAAAGTTAAATCGGTTACAGAGGTAAAGTTCTACTATCAAACTAAAAAATTAAACTTTTATTAAACTTCGCAGATCTCTCGCTTCAGAGAGCTTTTCATCCATCGATTAATACAGATCAGTTCGCGTATACTTTCATCTTTGAGAGAACTTCTTTTGTTATTCACAACAAGGCTTGCCTCTGAAAAAAGTCTCTCAACAGGAACAGAAGTTGCTTGAACGCTTAAAATATCTTTCGCTATTAAAGCTAAGATTGGGTAATTTTTTTGGTTGTTTTTCCACCAATCGATTATGTCCGTATCTGAAGTCGCTTTGGGAGCTTGTAAATAATTATTAACTTCATGAGTTGAATTGCTTGGGTCTTCAAATAAAATATTGAAATTGAGACTTCCGTCATGAATTTTTCTTTTTTTCACACAGGGCTCGTTAATTGCAGTACCAAATTTTTCTTCGTATTTTGTATACATTTTTTTTAATTTTTTTAAAGTTTGGCCTTTCATTTCGCGCGCCCAAGGAGTTTTGTTCAAGCCACTTGATTTAATTCTGGGATCGAGCATCAAAGATACACAGTAAACCCAATTACATTTAGTATAATGCTTCAAAAGCTTGAGTTTTCCCGCTTGGAAAGCACGAATAAGATTTTCATTTTCTTGATTAAACTCTTCTTCTTCATTTAGAATAAAAGATTTATTTTCTATATAATCTAATAAGCAATTAAATGCTATTACGGCATCTGGCAATGTTATGCGAGTTTCTCCACTAATGTGCCGATGTACTTCTTCAAAATTTCCCAAGTATTCTAATTAATTGAATGCGAGCCCACTCATTTTGAGAAATAAAGTATCTTCTTCGATTAGAATTTTCGCACAACATTGCTAGAGCATCTTTCAGCTGTAAAGCTTTTAGCATATTATACGTGCTGTTCCAACAAGTACGACAATCAACTATCGGCTTTATATAGTCCATTTCTAAAATGCCTTAACAATTAATAAGTTTATTGTTTATAACTTCAGATTTTTCCATTTTTTTGTGCAAGTTTCTTCTTTTTCATCTTCATCATCTTCTTTTTCTTCATCACTTTCTGAGTTGGAGTTTTCTGGGTTTTCAATTTCATTTTTTTCACCATAATCTTCATTACACTGAATTTCCATTAATTTAAGCGTATCTTGCACACCTAAATTTAGAACATGAGAAAGACATCGGAAATGCTGATCAGTATTATCAAAATCACTGTCTAGATCAGTCAATAGTTTGCCTAGTTCTGTAATAAACGTTGTGTTTGCTGAGGCATTATCTGCAGTAATTCCCATTATTTTTTTTTCTATTTTATAAAATTTGACAACACTTAGAAAAATTTTAGCTATATCAGCGCCTGTGTGACATCCTTTCGAAGCGACAAAATCCCATGCAAGTGATCGTAAAATCCACTGATTATCTAAGAAATGTACTGTTATACCGTAATATGACTTACTGGCTTTCGAAGACCATGCATCTACGGTAAAAGCGAATTTTGAATTATTCGTTTTCAAAATTTCTTTTAAATTTTCTTGCATTTTCTCAAATTCTTCTGTGATCATATCACTGGCTTGATTTCGGTGAGGAAACGACATCTTTTTATTAATGAATGCAAAGAAATTTTGGGTCTCTGGGTCGTCAAAAAAATTTTTTGGCAAATTTTTGACGGCCATCCAAGTAACCACCATCCTGTTGGGATCTACAATTGGTACCTAAAGAAAATAAATTTTGTATTAGCTATGCAACAAAAACATTTTTAGTAACAACATTCTGGTGAGCATATCTTACTTTAATAAAAGAATCGATTCGTTTTTGTGAGCTTTCGGATGAATTTGTTTAAAAATCGAATCAGCTTCCTTCTTGTGGTGCCGTGTTAAATGCGATTTCAATCCGCTGGTATTGCCGCCTTTCATTTTTATGATTGTTTTAAAATTTCCATCTGAATTTTTTCCACACAGCAGACATAAACCACATTTAGTACCATTAATTTTCTCGTAGTTAAAATAATCTTTCATTGACGCCTTTGTTGGATTATCATTAGCACTTTCTTTCAACTTTTGCTCAACTTGCAACTGTGTTTCAAATTTTTGTTGCACTAATGTCTCGTTTTCCATTTTCTTTTCAATTGGCTTGTCATCATTTTTTTCATTTGAGTTGAAATCCGCATCAAACATTTCTCTTTTACCTAGAAATAACAGGGATTTTACTTAAAGTCACTGCAGTATTCTTTTTATTAATTTTATAAAAAATAAATGCGTAAGCATAAAAGATTCGTAATTATACGATAGGCTTTATATTGCCGCGCGAGATGCCGGTCCAGAGCTCAAGTAACGCGCACTTATAGCGCAGCACTGCAGGTTACAGCAGGAAACAGAATCGGAAAATAGCTGATGCGAGAATAGTATTGCATACGTTTTATATCCATATGCACATAAAAATGGCCAATGCTTTTTCGAATCTCCTATACATATATGTATATATAATTTCACTCTCTAGTTCCCACTACACACACACAGCATTGTCCACTGCGCGCGAATTTGAAAACGACAAAATATTTCTGCGGTACGGAAGAAGACCCTGCCTGCACCGTAAAAACCTATACTGAGATTAATGTTTACCACGACACGCTAAATACTATTATAAAAAACACTCGACTTTATGAAAAATAGGCGTGTGGGTAAAATGAAAAATCATCCACGTCTGCTAAGCTAACAATTACAGATCTTTTAGGTTTACAACTTATATGTCTAATAGTTAAAAATTAAAAAACAACTTACTTTCATCGCATTCGATGCACAATCTCTTTTCACTCGATCCTTCTTCTTGATTTGATATTGAGCATCCATCAATAATGTGCACGAATTTATTACACATTACACACTTATGTTGAGAGGGCTCATGCCCATTATCACAAGCTTGACACTTACTCATAGTAAATTAAGAACTATAGAAGTTTTCACGAAAATGACCTAATTAGAAAAATCTACGTATTAGTACATACACACCGCTATACAAAAACTCGAGCTCGAAAAGAAAGCAAAGGTTAAGTAGACGATTAACTGGCTACGACTGCAGCCGCGAAAACTCGACGATAACATACACGACCACATACAAATACCGTGACAACATACACGACCACATACAAATACACGGTCGTGACAACATACACGACCAAACGTGTTGATCGCCTGCGTTTTGATTTTTGAGTCAAACGAGGTAGGTGGATGAAACCGCCACCGGCGCTAACACGGGTCACATAGCACGGTGCGTCATGCGTCATGTATACGTTCTTATGTTTTATGTGTAGCTGCGGCGCTGTTCCGCGAATTTTATAATAACACAGTGCTTCGGTACGTGAAAAGTACCCATGCCTGCACAGTATACACTTTTTTGACATCATCTTGCCATATCACTCGGTTACTTTGCGAGCGTGATCATTGACGCGAGAAAAATTGCGCCATTAACTCGCGTGGAGTAACTCACCTCACCATCATCGATATCGATATTTTCGATATTATCGACATCTAATTATTGACGATACGATGATATCGTCAAAAATTTTTTTTGCCTATCGTATCGAACTCGATATCGTCAAAGGATATATTGTATCGATTATTGTATCGTTTTTCGATACGATATCGATACGATATCGATATATATATTGAATATCGTGAAGCACTAGTAAGTACTTACGACATGAAAATGCAGAAAACAATTTTTAAAAACTGTGAAGACTTGCTTTCATCATTATTTCTACAAACTGTGGCGTAATAATCTGTTTTACGAATATTAAAGGGTCTGTTAGCTACTCAAATGAGATTAACTTCAGTCTTCCAGATTTCCCGAGAAAGGTTGCGAAATGGCCAAATGACCATCAAAAAAACATTATTTTTACGTCCAAAGTACTTAGGCCGTGAAAATGCAAAAAAAAAGGTTTGAAAACAGGGTAATATCGATCGATGAAGCTATGCATTCATCCATTTCTATCGTGTGATGATCTAGTTTATTCCTATTACTGGGTCTGTTATCTACTAAAAGAGGGATAAATAAAGAATACTGTAAACACTAGCGTTCATCATTATTCGTCAAATTATTCTTGAAACAGGGAAATTATCGTTAAAGCTTCGCATTCATTAGTTTCTGTTGCGTGATAATCCAGTGTATGAAGAAGTATCAAGACTTTTCCGATTCCCGAGAATCGCGGCAAAATAGCTCAGGCACACTCAGAAAAACATTCTCTCCATGTTGTAAGTACTTACGACATGAAAATGCAGAAAAAATTTTTTAAAAACTGTGAAGACTTGCTTTCATCATTTTATCTACAAACTGTGACGTAACAATCTGGTTTATGAATATTAAAGGGTGTGTAAGCCACTAAAATGAGATTAACTACAGTCTTTCAGGTTTTCCGAGAATTGTTGCGAAATGGCCAAATGACCATCAAAAGAACATTATTTTTACATCTAAAGTACTTACGACATGAAAATGCAAAAAAAAGGTTTGAAAACAGGGTAATTATCGATAAAGCTATGCATATATCCAGTTTTGTGTGTGATGATAAAAGAGGGAAAAATAAAGAATACTGTAGACACTGGCGTTCATCATTATTCGTCAAATTATTCTTGAAACAGGGTAATTATCGATAAAGCTATGCATTCATTCATTTCTGTCGTGTGATGATCTAGTTTATTCCTATTACTGGGTCTATTATCTGCTAAAAGAGGGATAAATAAAGAATACTGTAAACACTAGCGTTCATCATTATTCGTCAAATTATTCTTGAAACAGGGAAATTATAGTTTAAGCTTCGCATTCATTGATTTCTGTTGCGTGATAATCCAGTGTATGAAGAAGGATCAAGACTTTTCGGATTCCCGAGAAACGCGGCCAAATAGCTTGGGCACACTCAGAAAAACATTCTCTCCATGTCGTAAGTACTTACGACATGAAAATGCAGAAAAAAATTTTTGAAAACTGTGAAGACTTGCTTTCATCATTATTTCTACAAACTGTGGCGTAATAATCTGTTTTATGAATATTAAAGGGTCTGTTAGCTACTCAAATGAGATTAACTTCAGTCTTCCAGATTTCCCGAGAAAGGTTGCGAAATGGCCAAATGACCATCAAAAAAACATTATTTTTGCGTCCAAACTCGCAAAAAAAAGGTTTGAAAACAGGTAGTTATCGATAAAGCTATGCATTCATCCATTTCTGTCGTGTGATGATCTAGTTTATTCCTAATACTAGGTCTGTTATCGACTAAAAGAGGGATAAATAAAGAATCCTGTAAACACTAGCGTTCATCATTATTCGTCAAATTATTCTTGAAACAGGGAAATTATCGTTAAAGCTTCGCATTCATTAGTTTCTGTTGCGTGATAATCCAGTGTATGAAGAAGTATCAAGACTTTTCCGATTCCCGAGATTCGCGGCAAAATAGCTCAGGCACACTCAGAAAAACATCCTCTCCATGTCGTAAGTACTTACGACATGAAAATGCAGAAAAAAATTTTTGATAACTGTAAAGACTTGCTTTCATCATTATTTCTACAAACTGTGACGTAACAATCTGGTTTATGAATATTAAAGGGTCTGTTAGCTACTCAAATGAGATTAACTACAGGCTTCCAGATTTCCTGAGAATGGTTGCGAAATGGCCAAATGACCATCAAAAGAACATTATTTTTGCGTCCAAACTTGCAAAAAAAAGGTTTGAAAACAGGGTAATTATCGATACAGCTATGCATTCATCCATTTCTGTCGCGTGATGATCTAGTTTATTCTGTGACGATCACAGGCTCGTTGGTGTGTGTGTGCGTGTGTGTGTGTGCACCTCGTCGACTCGCGAGATCCGGCGTTGTAGCGACGACGCGGCGTGTCTGCGAGCACGCGAGTGTCCGCGTGTGTTTGCCTGCAGCTATCCGCAACTGTGTTGCGGCTGCGGCGCGTTGTGTGTTCCCCTACCGCTGGGGTACGAATTCGCATGTGTGCCTGCGGGCACACGTCGTGTCGACGAACAGAACGACTTGGTCCATCCGAGAGTCATTACGTGTGAGCGAGACTGAGAGGCGTTAGCGAGCCGCGAGTAGCAATAAAATAAAGCGAACTATGTTAATTAAATATTGAGTACGCAAATAGTTATTGCACCCTTCCGATCTCATACCTTGGGCCAAGACGCAATATCTGGTGACCCATCTACGTGAGTGAAATTGCCAACGGCTAAGCATTGTGGTCGTGCGACATTTTGCGATTTTCTACTTGTTCGCTTCAGTGAAACATTGTGCTCTCGTGTTTTCGAGTCTCACCGGCTTTTCATTTATAAGCTCGGCCATCTCTAAAGAATTTTCGACGTACAATCGTCGTTGCCGCTATCGCTATTCATTAGATTCAGTGCTCGCTGCCATTTTCGGAGCACTTGTAAAGTTCAACAGTTCTCTCGCTTCTCGTGCAAGTCTGCTCGTGCGTGAAGATTTCAGCCATCTTGGCTTTATGTTGTGCGACGTGCTTGCCGTTCGCAGACATTCAACTCGGAGAAGTTCGACGCTCCGAAGTTTTTGTGATCACAAGAGTTCATTCGCTTGCGTTTCGTCTGGCTGAATCGAAACTAAATTGGAATCGAAACATTCGGCATCGTCACGCAGTTGACATGCGACGAGTTTGAAAATCTCCATCTTTGAATCATCGCTTTGAGCGAGGTCTTAGCAAGAAGAAGGAAGTAGAGGTTCGCTGGTCTTTTCCGGTTCTCTCAGTCGCAACGGCCAATCAGCTTCGAGCAACATCAAGCAGCAGCCAACCAACGACGAGAGTTAGCCGAGCAGCACGTGACTTCCGCCGGTAATTCTTGTTCAACGTCGCAGTTTTCATCGGTGAAGAATCATCAGTGAAGATTAAATAGTAATGATTCGATTTTTTTTTTTTTCATGAACTGAAAATTTTTATATGATTTGTTCGTGTTAGCTTGATTTGAATTCGCTTGCATAAATTTTCGTGTTGACGACTGATTATTTTTCGACTTCGACTTCGGGTTTGAACAAATTTTTTGATTAATTGTAATAATTTTGCGAACACTTTGGAATTCCGTTTGCGAATATTTTTTGCGGTTAAATCTTTCGAATTTTCGGTCGACTTGTGTGATCGTCGTGACCGTTGAGAATTGTCGATTATTTTTCGGCGGGATAATTTTAATAGTCAAGCCTAATCGTATTTGTAAACTAAACAAATCGTTACCTTGCTGGTCGACTCAAGTGATTGAATATTTTAGTACTTATTGTGTGAAATTATAATATTTTGATTAGATGTAAGTGAATCGTGACTTCGAATTTCAGCGAGCAAAAATAGAATTTTCATCGTAATGGCTATTGCGTAGTGACCAATTGTTTGCTTGTTTAGGGTAAATCCCTGTTGAAGCCGACCGTTGTTACTCGCATGCTTATTGCGATTGTAGTTTTTCTTTTAATTCTGTAGAGTTTAGAGTTGATGTAATTTTTGAAAAGTAACAATTTGATTTTAATTTTCGATTTGGTTGCTCGTTCGAATTTTGGGTCTCGAGATAGTTATAAGTTTGGTCGTGAACACTCGCACGTAATATTTTTTTAGAAAAATTTTTTATTTAATCTCAACACATTGCGCATTGGCATTTCATGGCACATTTTGGTGGTCGATCTCCCGAATCTCTCAACTCGAATAGTTTTCCCAACGCTCTTCGCCCCAGTCGCGAATTACAACGTACGCCTCCCGGTTCGGTCTTTCAATTACGAAGCGGTAGAATTTTACGGTCGAGTTCAGTTTCTTGTACGAACTCTGTTGACAATCCAGTCATGAATACTAGTCGTGATGATGATCCTTCAAGCGTCGAACGTCGTGGTGATGGCGCTGCGATTCAGGGTGTTGCAGCTGAGCAATTTCGCAAGGAATTTGATTCATTTAAGAGAGAGGTTCTCTCACTATTTCGTGAGTTCGTTGAGTCTCAAAGTGAACGCAATCAGGTTATCAATCCTGCTAATAACAATAGCAATAATCCGAATGCTAATGTTGCGTCGCTTTCTCTTGATCGTAATGTGTCTATCCCTACGGTCAATGATACGAGTTCATCGGGTCCCACACATCGAAATTCGAATATCCATACTGAGCATCAGCGTCATTCATCAACTGACGCGGCGACTTCTGCTGCTAGCGTGAGATATGTCTCGACAGAGTCGCGGTTGCCGCAGTTTTGGCGCACCGTACCTGAGCAGTGGTTCGACGTTGTTGAGCATTATTTTTCGAGTCGGGGTATTTCTTCTGATGAAGATAAATATTTCGCTACCGTGAGTGGTCTTGGTGCCGATGTTTTGCGCGAGGTTTCAGATACTATCAGAACATTGCCTACTTCGAATAGGTACGCATCTCTTAAACAGATTCTTTTGGACAAATTTTCGGAAAATGAGGAGGAACGTCTCAATCGTTTTGCAGCTCTCTCTTCAATGGGCTCGCACACTCCGGCTGAATTTTTTAATGTTTTGTTGGCAGCAGGCGGCGATACCTTTCCTCGTGAATCTATTCTTAAAGTGTGGAAGCAGAGACTTCCTATTGACATTCGTGTGCAGCTTGGCGCACCTGCTGTCCTCGCCAATGAAGCATCGTTACTCAGACGAGCTGAAGAAGTTTTTACCATCTTAAAAAGTTCAAATAGAATCGTTGTCGATGCAATGAGTTCTGGTGGCGTTGCTGATGACAAGACCGAGATTCTTCTAAAGCACATCCAAAGACTCGAATCTAAGTTGGACTCTCGGAGTCGTTCTCAATCGCATAAGTCACGTGATCGTAAATCTTATGCAAACAAACGCAACAATCGGAAAAATGACCGTTCTCGCAGTTCCACGAGTAAGTCAGAGGATGTTGTTGTCTGTGCGGCACATGCTAAATACGGTGACAACACCTATGCTAGATCGTGCAAGCCCCCATGTAATTTTGACAAAAGTCAGTTTGATAAATCAAAAAACTAGCAGTTCCCCGTCGTGTAGCAGAGATCTCGGCGGTGGATGCAAGTAAATCTTTGCAAGAAAGTACAAATGAGCATAGTTCTCCGCAACGGTCTAAGGTTTCTCGTTCAGTCGATAAAATTTATTCGTCGAGAATTAAAAAGTCGTTACGTTTATTTGTCAAAGACAGAGAGTCAGCACAAAAATTATTACTAGTAGACTCTGGTGCCGAGGTATCTTGTTGGCCAAAGCCCTCGCACGAAAAGCTGCAAGCTATATTTCAGCTGTATGCAGCAAATTTGTCTCCTATCAACGCTTACGGTAATCGAACGTTGAAAATTAATCTCGGTCACGGCAAGATTTTCGAATGGTCGTTCATTTTGGCCGATGTGCCTTACGCCATTATGGGTGCCGACTTCATTGTTAAGTTTACCCTTCTGATAGATTTGAAAAGTCGCTGTCTTCGACATTCGGACAATTCAATCTTATGCCGTGGTACCTTGAGTCAAGGAGATATCGTAGGTATTGCACATTTAGATGCCAAATTGCCTGTTACGCGAATTTTGGAAGAATTTCCATCGCTGTATAAAGAAAGAAAGTGTACACAAGCCACTGATCGTGGTGTTTGTCATTATATTGACACATATGGTCCGCCTTTAGCGCAAAGGGCGAGGCGACTGTGTCCTGAAAAGTTGGGAGCAGCCAAAAACGAATTTAAAAAACTGTTGGAGCTCGGTTATATTCAACCATCCAAAAGCCCTTGGGCAAGCCCAATACACCTTGTTCGTAAGAAAGATGATACCTGGAGAGTATGTGGTGACTATAGGCGCCTTAATCTAGTTACTACGCCCGATAGATATCCAATCAAACGACTACACGATTTTCCAAATGTGTTACATGGAAAATCGATATTTACAACCTTGGACTTGGTCAGAGCATTTCATCAAATTCCAGTCGCCGAATGCGACAAGCCGAAAACTGCTGTTATTACACCATTCGGTTTATTCGAGTATAACGTCATGTGTTTCGGCCTTCGCAACTCTGCGCAAACCTTTCAGAGTACGCAAATGAGGCCCTCGGAGATCTCGATTTCGTCTTTGTGTATATCGACGATATACTTATCGCATCAGAGTCGGCCACAGAACACGAGGAGCATTTGCATGTTGTCTTCAAAAGATTAGAAAAATTTGCACTACAACTAAATTTAGCTAAGTGCGTCTTCGCGAAGAATGAGTTAAATTTCTTAGGTTATTCCATTAATTCTGCTGGTTACAAGCCTCTACCTTCTAAAGTTCAGGCCCTTGTGGATTTTCCCAAGCCTGAAACGGTGTGTCAACTGCTCAGATTTTTAGGCATGTTGAATTTTTATCGCACATCGATTCCACATCTGGCAGAAATTTCGGCTCCATTATATGAGCAGATGAAAAGTGTTAAGAAAAAAGACAAGACTCCTGTTGTCTGGGACGACAGACGCGAGTCAGCTTATGATAAAGTGAAAAAAGCACTTATTGACACTTCCTTGTTGGCTTTCCCAGACCGTGACGGCAAGATTCGAGTGGTTACTGATGCTTCTGATCTCGCGATGGGAGGAGCATTGGAACAATATGACCCCGCCTTAAAGGTTTGGAAACCATTAGCTTTTTACTCGAAAAAATTCGTCTCTTCTCAGCAAAAGTATTCTACTTTCGACAGAGAACTTACTGCTGTCGTATCAACCGTCAAATCATTTCAATATTATCTGGAAGGAAGAGAATTTCAAGTGTGTACAGATCACCGTCCTTTGTTATACACTATGAAGCAGAGCCACGAGAAGGCTTTGGCACGTCCCTTTGAGAGATATGTCGGCTCCTGTTGTCGCTCGCGCTTTCTTCGATAATTTGGTGTCGCGTTTTGGCGCACCTCTGCGCATCACTACTGACCAAGGTCGACACTTCGAGGGCGGAGTCTTTAGATGCTTAGTTAACATCTTGGGCGCTCAGCACATTCATACTACCCCGTATCATCCAGCTGGAAACGGGATGATTGAGCGCTGGCACCGTCGCTTGAAGTCTTCTCTCATGGCCGCTGTCGATCGCAGTGATTGGAGCTTGGCCTTGCCATCCGTTCTCCTCGGACTTCGTGTCGCGATCGTATGCGAATCGGATTCTAGCCCTGCTCAGATGATTTACGGCAACGCGCTCAGAATCCCTGGCGATTTGTGTGTTAGCAGCGAGCCGACTATCGACAGAAGAGAATTTCATAATGAACTGAGAGGTTACCTGAACAGTGTTTCTGCTGTGCCCACAAGACCTACGGATTCGCGCAAGGCGTTCGTTTTCAGAGAACTTAAAAATTGTTCTCACGTGCTCAGAGCAACACCCAAGAACAAGGCCTCGTTAGTTCCACCTTTTACAGGACCACATCGAGTTATCAAGCGCCAGAAAGATTTGAAATACTTTCTCATCGATTACAACGGCAAAAAAATTACTGTTTCTGCTGAGTCTGTTAAACCAGCGTTTATGGTACAGGAGGATGTGCCACCGAGCGACCCACCGGTGCCTGTTTGTGTTGAGCGGTTGGAGGCCGATCAAACGTCGTCGGGAGGGGAGGTGCCTTTGCCTCCATCGGTGCTTACACCGACTCGACAGGACGTGAATAGTAAAGTTCTCGACAATGTGCCTATTGTGTCGCCTTCGCCTCCAACAGTTACACCTGCGGTCGCTAAACCTTTACAACGTGTCAAATTCGTACCGAACATTTTGAGACGAAAAAAGATTGAATAATTTTCGATTTCAACTTATTTTTTTCTCTGTTGTATGATTGACAGATCATGGACAAGTTCGATGCTCTTCAGAGCGAGGTCATGACTCGGTACACCGCCACTATAGACCCCTGCGTCAGGAATGACTTATTCAAGGTTGATATTTCGTTGGCCAACTTCCGTGGCGACTACGAAAATCGCCTGCAGGAGATAAACAGGATTTTGACTACGAGAGCGCTCCGTCTCGGTGAGAATATGACTGAAAAGCAGACCTTGGACACACCGGTCTTGTTTGCTGACGATTGGCCTGTTCTTAGGCTTTTTGTATACGGCATTTACGTATATTTCAACAGAAGTGTTCTCACGGAACTGCTAATAGTACTTCACGATACTAGTGGCATATGTAACACTTTTTGGCACGGCGTAGTTTAGCTTCGGCCTAATAGCTGGGCCGAAAAGTGTCCCCATGGCACGAGTATCGTACAACATTTTATAGCACTGTGCTAAGTTCACATTTATGCCCCCTTTTCCGATGCATAAGTCGCACTTTCTGGTACCGCAAAGTGAGGTTAGCGCACGAGCGTATGCGAGTGCGATGCGAACGTAGCGGTGCCATAATGTGCGACTTATGCCACCGAAAAGCGTGCCATAAATGTGAACTTATGCCACACAGTGCTATAAACTTTATTCCTGGCTTGAAGTTTTCAATAAGTAGCATAAATCACAGCAAATCTAAGACTACGTGCCGCATTGATTGTGAGAATTTGTTTACGTCGTGTCAGCTGCAGTGTGCAGCTACCTGCAATAAGATTCCGTGGATTCACACTGATCCGCTTGGCAATGTCAAAAAAGGTTTCATTAAAATTAAGCCGGACATAGACTCAGTTGCGAGTATCGATCCGTCAGCGCATTCACCTCCAGAGTTCTCTCTTTGCGAAGTAAATCCCGCCCTTCGAGTGGCTGTTATCATGGATCAAATCCTTACCCTGTTATCCCCAGAGGAGCAGCTTAATTTGTATTGTTCGCTCGGTAAACCAGAATTTTTACTCGAGATCATGCTGCACTATGCGTTGCATTTCAGTTGGCTTCGCTTTTTGGGCAGCCCCTCGGAGGTCTGTGTTTTTGTAAAAAAATTTCGAACTCTTCGTTTCACCTTTTATCGGGAGGAGATGCCAGTGCCTTTTCCATGCGTTTCAATGTTGTTGAGAGCTAGGATAAGTGGCGTACCCGAGGAAAGTGTTTGTTTCTTGGAAAAATTGGATTAAAGAATTGATTATTGGTCGTTCTATGGCACACTTTGAAAGAGAAGCGCGTTTTCGCGGCGTCCAATTTTTAACGATAAAAAACAACTCAAGCTTCCGTGGTTTATTATTATTGTCAAACCTTGCCGATTCAATGTTAACGGTAAAAATAATTGCTTGTAAGAATCTCATTGTTGACAAGTTAAAAGCGTTTCTTAGCGAGGACTCACGAGCCACTACGATTGTTTTGGATAGAATTAGTGTTATAAAAAGCTTCGGTCCTGATTACACTCACATCTTTGACGGCCTATTCTCGGGAAATAATGTTGTTAAAAGCTTCGCGTTCACCTCACCTAGTATGCAGGAAATTGTCGATGTTAAAGTAGTGGATAGAAAGTTTTGCGTTAATCAGTTTTTGACCGAACTAAATTTTGAGAACAATCAGTTATGCGCTGCATTTTTGTCTAAAATTGTTGAACATTCACCGAATTTAGAGTCGTTAAATGTTGTGGGTGTCGGACCGCTGGTTGATGTAAGTTTTGCAGCGCTGCATGAGTTCAAACAACTTAAAATGTCATATTATCCCGGTTTTACTACCATAGTGGCCTCGATAGCGACAAATAAATTTGAACACCTTGTAATAATAAACAGCTTGGGCAAGAAGCATACTAAACTCGTCGGTCCCGGTTTTGCGACGCAATTGTTTTCAGTTGCGGATCGTGAGTCGTTCGTCGAGTTGCATAAGTACAGAGTCTTAGTGAGTCAGTGGAAAGAGCTTTGTACGCTCAGCGCGGGTGATGTGTTGTTTGCGTCGGCGTCGCCTCTCGGCGGTCGCGTGGTTCACCGGCGTTGATTCCGAATGCGCGCCTGGTTTTTCTGTTTGTTTGATTGATATAGATAGGGGAGAGGCGGGCAATTGGAACATGGCTAGTAACCGTGCCACCTCCATAAAAAATGCAATTTTCAACTTAAAATTATAAAATAATTTTTTTCATAATCCTTCTATCATTTATGATATTTGTACGAAAAAGAAAATTTAAAAATCGATTTTTTCCAACAAAAAAAAATTGTTGAAAATTTTGGACTAAAAAATCCAATATCACCAATATTTCAACTGCTTTTCAAAGCGATAAAAAACATTTTTTTGCGTTTGTAATTTATATCACTAGAAAGCTGGAAGCTTGAAATTTAATTTCCTTTTTGTTGAATTCGTCTACGATTAATATTTCAAAAGTTATTAACAAAATAAAGAAGGTACTCAAACCAGGCACGAGGGTCACCTTCGATAGGGCACTAGTGTCACATAAGAACCTATCAATAACCCATTCACGTCCAGAATAACGAAATTTTTTGTTTGTAATCGACGCGATTTTTTTTCATACTTTGAAACTCAAAAAGACTTTGAGCGTACATAATTTTAAATAGAATTAAATGCCCTTTCAGAATCCGGGCTCAAATTTAAGATTTGATGCTTGGTCAAAAAGTTATGGTTGTTTAAACAAAAAAAACTTAAAAATTTGTGCAAAAAACTTTAAGAATTTTTTCCGAAGTGATGCAGTATGAAACTCAAGATATAAATATGATCAGAGGTAATCATGGGTGTGGAAGTATCGTAAGGTGTTTTCCAAAAAATTTTTATCTACTTTTTCTAACAAAATGGTGTCCTTCAAGTGAAATTTTTATAAAAAACCAAACTCAATTTTTATCTCGAAAACCATTGGGTTTAGAGAAAGAGTTTATTGAACAAAAAAGTCTTAAAAAAGCCCCCAAATTTTTTCAGAATTTTTGAAGACGATTTTCAATTTTCCGACAATTCGTCAAGTCCAATCTTCTAAAAAAATCTCAAAAAATTCTGAAAAAATTTGAGAAGGTTACTCGATCAATTTAGAGACTTTCTTATCCCATAAACTTTTTCTCTATGCTTAACTGTTTTCGAGTAAAAAATTATTATATTCTAACGAGTCTTTTAAGCTAAATTTCATCCGATTTCGTCGAGTGGTGAGTGAGATATTACAAAAAATGAATATGAAAAGTTATTTTCCCTCATATCTTCGTCAATAATCAGTATTTTGAGCTGAAATTGGCAAGTATCGGTGGAGCGCGAACACTCTTTTTTGACCTTGTTAAAAGTCATTCCGACTTATATCTCAAACAATTTTCAAGATATTGAGCTGTAGTTGGAAAATATAAAAAGTTGGCATCAAAACGAGTCTTTTAAGCTAAATTTCATCCGATTTCGTCGAGTGGTGAGTGAGATATTACAAAAAATGAACAGCTCAATATCTTGACAATTGACTGAGATATGAGTGTTTATCCCGTTTCCTAACCTCAAATAAAGGCTCATCTACTTACTACTTCACGAAATCAGTTGAAACTAAGCTTAAAAGATTCGTACTGAAGCGTACTTTCTATATTTTCCAACTACAGCTCAATATCTTGAAAATTGACTGAGATATAAGTCGGAATGACCCTTAACAAGGTCAAAAAAGAGTGTTCGCGCTCCACCGATACTTGCCAATTTCAGCTCAAAATATTGATTATTGACGGAGATATGAGGGAAAATAACTTTTCATGTTCATTTTTTGTAATATCTCACTCACTACTCGACGAAATCGGATGAAATTTAGCTTAAAAGACTCGTTTTGATGCCAACTTTCTATATTTTTCAACTACAGCTCAATATCTTGAAAATTGACTGAGATATGAGTGTTTATCCCGTTTCCTAACCTCAAAATAAAGGCTTATCTTACTTACTACTTCACGAAATCAGTTGAAACTAAGCTTAAAAGATTCGTACTGAAGCGTACTTTCTATATTTTCCAACTACAGCTCAATATCTTGAAAATTGACTAAGTGTCAGAGGGCCTTTCTCCATGGCGCAATCAGCGCGAGGCCCGAGGCGTCCCTGAGCTCCCCCAGGCACCGCATGAGTGCGTACGAGATTGATGCCTGCGCTGCGATCGCACATCACGCGCTCATGTCGATGCCTGTCCGACTGCTACTTACTCCTAGTTAGCCCTTGGTCGAGCGAACACGCTCCGCGCTACTTTAACCAAAAGTGTATCTTTTCGAGCTATTATAAACATAGACAAATTACTTATATTTCGAGTCTCGAGTTCGTCGATGAAATAAAGTGTTAATCTCAATATATAAATAGTGCCTCTCAACAACTCATTTGCAATCCTGCCCGACATTATTCCACAGCTCCAACAGGTTATTGGCCCGGCACGCGAGTGTTTGAGCAGTGTTTGCAAAAAAAAAAAAAACAACTGAAATTGTGTGTAGAGTGCAATAAATTTTTTTCGAGTGCCATAGAAGTAATCGAGGTTTAAGATGTCAGACATCGGGAGCATCAAAGAGTAAGTGTTTTAATATACGAGTTTTATCGAGCACGAATAGAAAAATTACACCGTGTCGCGAAATCTTTTGTCTTTCGTGAGTGCTACAAAAAATTGAAGTTCTGAAAGTCGTACAGAACGATCGAGTCACGTTAAAAATCATCGAAGTACACGACATTAGAGCCATTCGATTCGAAAAACGAAACATTAATTTCGCGAGTACTGAAACGCCTCTCTTTTAGCAATTTTTTTCTTTTTCGAGTTGAAGCAAGCGAGCATACGCGCCATTACAGACGTCTTGCGCATACCGAGAAAAGACGTAGAAAACTCGGCCGGCGCGCAGCACGTGTGAAACGAGTCGCAACGTGCGCAGTCAAAGTACATCGCCCCGCTCTCGGCTGTTCTTCTTTGCGCGAGTCTTCTACGCTTTGCACACAAAGTCAGCCATCTTGTGTAGCAAGCGAGAAGAAGGCCACGGGCCGCGCGGGGAAGAAGACGCGCTTGGCGGGAAGACGTGTGCGAGAGAGCTTAAGACGCGCGCGGTGAACAAAATAAGCAGCAGCGCGAGTGTCCCCATCGCCCGCGTCACGATACATGTATAGTGCGGTGCACTTACGTGTGTACGACCCGAGCAGACAACATACACTCGCGCGTAGATGATCGAATGCTCGCGTTGCAAATTAGAGAGAAATTAATCACGCGGTCGAGTATATATATGTATATAATTATATGTGTTTAATTAGATGTGTCAATCGAGTCGAATTTTTTCGCAACGCGAATTAAAATCAACAATAAAAATCACGTTACGGGAGATAAAATTAAGTTCGAGTTTCGAGAGAACAATTTTTTGAGTTTTAGAATAGCAATTCAAAATTAAATTTGGAGTCGAAGCATTGTAACGTGACGTTCGTTTATAAAATATCGTAAATTTATTCGCCAAGTCTAACGTTATCTGTGTACACTGACATAATTCCGCAGTCTCTCACACGTGTGCGTACGTCACTCTCAAGCAGTAACGACGAAACAGTGGTACTGCTAGTCGGATTGGGAGGGAGCACGTGTGATAGGGACTCGAGTTTTATTGCCAGATCTCGTATATAAACAGAACGTCTAGGCATTTTATTACCTGCGGTGCACTTAATAATTTTTTTGCAGTAGTATCACTGCTTCGATATACGTTCTATATCTAAAGGCAATAAATTAGTTGACACGAAAATAAACGAACATTTATTTAAACAGGGTATCAGAGAACGGGAAACGAGGAGACGAGTCTCCCAAAAAGACCCCCCTCGAGATGATCAGCGTGACAGATCAAGGGATAGTGACTCAGGTGAATATCATAATAATATTATAAACACTTGAAATCGAAAACACGACTCTTCTTGTTTCCGATACCAAATCGAATACAGATCTGTGAAAATCTTTGTAGAATAAAATAATCTACAATTAGTTTTCTTTCGAAGTCGAAGTATTCAATCGAGTGGAGTAGAGCATATTTCGAATATTTTCATTTAAATAAATACGAATTTTTTTCAATACACATATATACATATACATATAGAAATTTACAAAATATTTCCTCGTTTAGCTTCTGAATATTCACTGACGATGGAAGACTTATCAGACCAGATAAAGTCGGTGAATAATACACTGGACAAGCTGACAAAATACTACGACCTAACTAACCTCAACCTCGACAGAATGTGGGACAAGTTGCACAACATGCAACAGAACCAGGAGTACATTGTAGAGACCATCGACTCGATGAACAAGGTACTCCTGGATCTGAACCTAAACAGGAGACTCGCAGCTGAAGAAGCTCAGGTGAATATGCAGACTGTACCTCCGACTCGACTAAACGTTCCACTCGAGCAATTATTGAGCTCTACCATTGCACCAACCGAAAATAATCGTCATACCTTAAACGACTCTATCGAGAACATCGAAGCATCCAAAGACCAGTCGCAATCGAGTTTGAGAAATAGATCAAAATTGGAAACAACAATTATCGAGATTAAAAATAGAACGCGTATAACGAGAAACTATTGCTTAGACAATAAAATGATTTTTTCTGACTGGCTTGAATTTTTGAAAGCCGAACTCGAGTACAGCGAACTATTACACGGGTCCGAAAATTCACAGATAGAGTCACCGGAAGAACGATCGAAAATCAACAGTATAATAAAAGATATAATTATCAGTCGCGTTGATAAAAGTTACCAATCCAAAATAATTTCGATGAAAGATCCATTAGAGATTTTGAAAAAGTTGAAAGAGACGCGTTTAATTCGAGCAAACTTCAACACCTTTGATCTTAAAGGTGATTTTTTCAAAATAAAAATGAAACCCGGTGAAAAAGTAGCCGAATTTTGCGACCGTTTCGATTCGATGATAAAAATGTACGATGAAAGTGAGCCACCGGCGCCATTATCAGAACATGATAAAGCCAGTGCATTCTTTAGCGCGACTAAAGAACGATGCGAGGAGCTGCGGCAATCGAATTGGATGCAAAAAGTCAAAAGTCATATTGATATGACAGTTGACGAAATGAGAACTTATTTGTTGCAGGCTGAAGCCCACGTATGGATGCACCTCGAGTTCGATGTCATGGTAATGCTTTCGATGCAACGAATCAGGGCACATAGCAAGAGACTGTCGCTTGAAAGCGGCCGGAAAACATCTCTGCTATGAGTGCCGCCAAGAGACGGACCATGTTGGGGCAAATTGCCCCCTGAGGAAAAGGTATGTCGATGATAAAAATAAAAATAAAATAATAAAGATAAAAACGAGCGAGGTAATGGTAGAGGTAGAAGTAGAGGTGGAGGTAAAGTCAGAGCCGGAGGGAGAAACGAGTCGCGTAAACACCCATACTCGAAGAAATCACCGAAAAATACCAAACCTACTAAAGAAAAGACAGGTGAGTGTTTTATAACCCATTTAAATAGTAGGTTGGAAAATACAATTAAACATACAAACCATATCGAATTTATTGCCGATTCTGGTGCAACCGAGCACATAACCAATAAAGGTTTTGTCCTAAGAAATTTCGAGAAATGCGAAGGCGAAATAAGATGCGCAAACATCGACGAAAGCGCAAATATTTCGATAGACGGGAAAGGCACCCTATACCTAAAATCGGTAATAGATAATAAAAATATAGAGCTCTCGAATGTCATCCTAGCCACGAACGCGTCCGAAAATTTAATGTCCCTCCGAAAATTTGTTGAATCGGGCTACAGTATCTACCTTGACGATGAAAAGTTACTTATCTCGGATAAATTAACGGGTGAAAATTACCTCACGGGAATTTACGAGTCTCCAAACTGGATATTGAGTTTCGATGCAAATAACTTCGGACGCAATGAACATCAACGTAACAAGTACAAAGTTACGGCGCGATTAGTGGCATTGAGTAATTTTGCGGATCAAGCGCCAACGGTTGTCGAGGTCCCTGTAGAGTCACCGTCAACGCTTGGGAGGGAGGAAAAGCAAAATCTGATCGAGATAGAGAGTAACGATGCCCCGATTAAAAGAAAAATCCTTGATTTGAACGATGTAGCACCCCAATCAGAAATAGAGAATTTGAGAAATCAAGTAAAGGAAACAGAGCCCATAACAAAAGTTCCAACAGGTGGAATGTTATGGCATATGCGATTAGGCCACGCGTCATTAAGATATTTACAACAACTCCAAAAGCAGGAAGAGGGACTTCGAAGCGTAAAATTCGGTAAGGAAATTTTAGACTGTGAAACGTGTGCGGTGGCGAAAATGGAAAAACTTCCGTTCAAAAACAATCGAGATCGAGCCACGAGATGCCTCCACACGATTCACACAAACACGATGGGTCCCATTTCCCCCATATCTTTCCCCGACAATAATAAATTTATTATAATCTTCATCGATGATTACTCGAGATACGCAAAGATATATTGCGTCAAAAATAAAAGCGAGTCAGGTGACTGTCTCGAAGATTTTCTGAAACACATCAGAAATCTTTCAGACAGCAACGAGAAGGTATGCTACATTCGAGCCGACAATGGCACAGAATTCACTGGAGGTAAGTTCGCAGAGATAATGGAGAATGAAAGGATAAGTAGCGATTTCGCTCCCCCGTACAATAAGACCATACAAAAGAAAATTACAGCGATGATGGTAGATTCTGGCTTACCAGCGAGTATGTGGGTGCTGGCGGCAGAAGCAGCTACACATGTCTACAATAGGACACCGCATAAGGGACTATCCTTTAAAACTCCACTGTCGATGATAAACGAGAACAAAAAGAGTCACATCTCGGAACTCAAACGATTTGGATGTTTGAGCTACATAAAGATACCAGTAGCAGAGAATAAATTTTCGAAGAAAGCAATCGCTGCATACTTAGTAGGACATACACCTACAGGCTATCTTATGTGGCATCCACAAACGAATAGGTTTATTACCTCGAGACATGTACAGTTCAATGAGAAAGTAGTGTATCAAGATCGAGTTCGAGACCAAGAAAATGATACACAAACGAAGAAAATAGTAGAACAGTTAGTCTTCGAGTCAGAACCAATAACGTTTGAGGCAAATAAAATCGATGAACAAATAGAGCATGCAACTCCTGAGGTGATCGAGCCACCAAAAGGAAAAGCGACAACTACGAAGCGGAAAAATATGCCGGAACCACGAAGAATGCCAGAACGAAGAGCCAAGAGAGAAAAGCTCATGGAACCGAACTTTGTGTACAAAGCCAAAGTACCAGAACTAAAAATTGACGACATCGAAGTACATGCAAACTTAGCTAAAATCAACAAAGACCCTGCGAGCTACAAAGAGGCCATTCAATCCGAAGATAGAGACAAATGGACAGCAGCAATCGAAGAAGAGTTAAAATCGATGAAAGACAATAACGTGTGGACGGTGATAGACAAGCCTGACAAGAATTTGAATGGACAAAAGCTGAACTTGATAGACTCGAAATGGGTATTCAAAAAGAAAATCGATGAAAATGGTAAAGAAAAATTCAAAGCCAGACTTGTAATACGAGGATTCAAAGACAAGAATAGCTACGAATTAAAGGAGACGTATGCACCAGTCTCACGACTATCAACCATACGAACAGCATTGGCAGTCATCAATAAACTCGATCTCGATGCAGTACAACTCGATGTGAAGACGGCGTTCCTGAATGGAAATCTAGCTGATGAAATCTATATGGAGATTCCCGACGGACTCGAAGTATCGAAAGAAAATAAACGAGTCAAAGTATGTAAGTTACAGAGAACAATATACGGCTTAAAAACAAGTCCGAAGATCTGGAATCAAAGATTCACTATAGAAGCCAAAAAGCTAGGTCTAGAAAAGGATCTTCACGAGCCCTGTCTATTCACTTGGAGGAAAGAAGGAAAAGTCGCGCTGCTAGTATTATACGTCGATGACATAATTCTGGCAAGCAACTGCAAGACGAGATTAAACGAGATTAAAGATACCCTTTGCAATGTTTTCGAAATGAAAAATTTGGGAGAACCGTCGAAGTACTTAGGTATGGAGATTACGAGGAATCGAGCAGAGAGAGTAATGAAACTAACCCAAGTAGATTATACGAACAAGGTTCTCGAAAGATTTAGAATGGATGAGAGCAAGCCTCAAAATACACCGATGGTAACGAGACAAGTAAAATCGAGAGAAATAAAAGCAAAAACGACGTCAAACGAGGTAAACGAGTTCGAGTACATACAATTAAATCGAGAAAAATTACCATTCAGAGAGGCTATAGGTAGCCTGATGTACCTAGCCACAGTGACGAGGCCAGACATAGCGTACGCTGTAAACTACCTGTCAAGGAAACAAGTATCGCCCAGTGAAGACGATTGGAAAGATGTCAAAAGAATCTTTCGCTACCTTCAAGGGACTAAGGAAGTAGGCTTGATATTCTATGGAAGAGGGGACAGTCTCACGAGTCATACCGACTCAAGCTTTCGAGATCACATAGATTCGACGTCAACGAGCGGTTACGTAATTAAGTTATTCGATGACCCTGTAGCCTGGAGAAGTCATAAACAAAATCTTGTCACCCTGTCGACCTGTCAAGCTGAATATCTTGCCATGAGCGAGACCACACAAGAGCTTATCTCGCTTGACAAATCGATAAGAGACATGATAGGTAGAACAACCCTGCCCGCGAAAATCAGGTGCGACAACAGATCCGCGATCGATTGTACCCAAATGGACGGATGCCACAAACTCAAAAATTTCGATGACCCCCTCGAGCATATAATCGAGTGTTTGAGAGAAAGGGAAAAGAGTGGTAAGAAAAAGGATATGGCAGATACCCATGGGGACTATGTTAAGAGTTGCGCATTGGAAGGGAAAGTAATCATAGAGTGGGTTAATACCGTTGAGAACGAAGCCGATATAATGACTAAACCTCTACCAGCTCAAAGCCACGAATATCTTAGAGATAAGATAATGAATAGAGAAATACAATAGAAATCTTATTCTTAATCGAGTTCAATACTTAAACCATTTCGATGTTCTTTGATTTGTTTGTTTCAGAGTAAGGCAGCCACGCATTTGAGGGACCAGCGAAGAAGTAGTCGGAGAAAGGGGAGGGAGTGTCAGAGGGCCTTTCTCCATGGCGCAATCAGCGCGAGGCCCGAGGCGTCCCTGAGTTCCCCCAGGCACCGCATGAGTGCGTACGAGATTGATGCCTGCGCTGCGATCGCACATCACGCGCTCATGTCGATGCCTGTCCGACTGCTACTTACTCCTAGTTAGCCCTTGGTCGAGCGAACACGCTCCGCGCTACTTTAACCAAAAGTGTATCTTTTCGAGCTATTATAAACATAGACAAATTAATTATATTCGAGTCTCGAGTTCGTCGATGAAATAAAGTGTTAACTCAATATATAAATAGTGCCTCTCAACAACTCATTTGCAATCCTGCCCGACATTATTCCACAGCTCCAACACTAAGATATGAGTCGAAATGACCCTTAACAAGGTCAAAAAAGAGTGTTCGCGCTCCAGCGATACTTGCCAATTTCAGCTCAAAATATTGATTATTGACGGAGATATGAGGGAAAATAACTTTTCATGTTAATTTTTTGTAATATCTCACTCACTACTCGACGAAATCGGATGAAATTTAGCTAAAAGACTCGTTTTGATGCCAACTTTCTATATTTTTCAACTACAGCTCAATATCTTGAAAATTGACTGAGAATAAGTCGGAATGACCCTTAACAAGGTCAAAAAAGAGTGTTCGCGCTCCAGCGATACTTGCCAATTTCAGCTCAAAATATTGATTATTAATGGAGATATGAGGGAAAATAACTTTTCATGTTCATTTTTGTAATATCTCACTCACTACTCGACGATATCGGATGAAATTTAGCTTAAAACTCGTTTTGATGCCAACTTTCTATATTTTTCTACTACAGCTCAATATCTTGAAAATTGACTGAGATATGAGTGTTTATCCCGTTTCCTAACCTCAAAATAAAGGCTTATCTTACTTACTACTTCACGAAATCAGTTGAAACTAAGCTTAAAAGATTCGTACTGAAGCGTACTTTCTATATTTTCCAACTACAGCTCAATATCTTGAAAATTGACTGAGATATAAGTCGAATGGCCCTTAAACAAGGTCAAAAAGAGTGTTCGCGCTCCACCGTTACTTGCCAATTTCAGCTCAAAATACTGATTACTGACGGAGATATGAGGGAAAATACTTTTCATGTTCATTTTTTGTAATATCTCACTCACTACTCGACGAAATCGGATGAAATTTAGCTTAAAAGACTCGTTTTGATGCCAACTTTCTATATTTTTCAACTACAGCTCAATATCTTGAAAATTGACTGAGATATGAGTGTTTATCCCGTTTCCTAACCTCAAAATAAAGGCTTATCTTACTTACTGCTTCACGAAATCAGTTGAAACTAAGCTTAAAAGATTCGTACTAAAGCGTACTTTCTATATTTTATAACTACAGCTCAATCTTGAAAATTGACTGAGATATGAGTGTTTATCCCGTTTCCTTACCTCAAATAAAGGCTAATCTCACTTACTACTTCACAAAATCCGTGGAACCTAAGCTTAAAAGATTCGTACTGAAGCGTACTTTCTATATTTTCCAACTACAGCTCAAGATCTTGAAAATTGACTGAGATATCAGTGTTTATCCCGTTTCCTAACCTCAAAATAGAGACTTATCTTACTTACTACTTCACAAAATCAGTTGAAACTAAGCTTAAAAGATTTGTACTGAAGCGTACTTTCTATATTTTCCAACTACAGCTCAATATCTTGAAAATTGACTGAGATATAAGTCGGAATGACCCTTAACAAGGTCAAAAAAGAGTGTTCGCGCTCCAGCGATACTTGCCAATTTCAGCTCAAAATATTGATTATTGACGGAGATATGAGGGAAAATAACTTTTCATGTTCATTTTTTGTAATATCTCACTCACTACTCGACGATATCGGATGAAATTTAGCTTAAAAGACTCGTTTTGATGCCTACTTTCTAGTTTTTTCTACTACAGCTCAATATCTTGAAAATTGACTAAGATATGAGTGTTTATCCCGTTTCCTAACCTCAAAATAAAGACTTATCTTACTTACTACTTCACGAAATCAGTTGAAACTAAGCTTAAAAGATTCGTACTGAAGCGTACTTTCTATATTTTACAACTACAGCTCAATATCTTGAAATTTGACTGAGATATAAGTCGGAATGACCCTTAACAAGGTCAAAAAAGAGTGTTCGCGCTCCAGCGATACTTGCCAATTTCAGCTCAAAATGTTGATTATTGACGGAATATGAGGGAAAATAACTTTCATGTTCATTTTTTGTAATATCTCACTCACTACTAGACGACATCGGATGAAATTTAGCTTGAAAGACTCGTTTTGATGCCAACTTTCTATATTTTTCAACTACAGCTCAATATCTTGAAAATTGACTGAGATATGAGTGTTTATCCCGTTTCGTTACCTCAAAATAAAGGCTCATCTCACTTACTACTTCACGAAATCCGTTGAACCTAAGCTTAAAAGATTCGTACTGAAGCGTACTTCTATATTTTCCAACTACAGCTCAAGATCTTGAAAATTGACTGAGATATCAGTGTTTATCCCGTTTCCTAACCTCAAAATAAAGACTTATCTTACTTACTACTTCACAAAATCAGTTGAAACTAAGCTTAAAAGATTCGTACTGAAGCGTACTTTCTATATTTTCCAACTACAGCTCAATATCTTGAAAATTGACTGAGATATAAGTCGGAATGACCCTTAACAAGGTCAAAAAAGAGTGTTCGCGCTCCAGCGATACTTGCCAATTTCAGCTCAAAATACTGATTACTGACGGAGATATGAGGGAAAATAACTTTTCATGTTCATTTTTTGTAATATCTCACTCACTACTCGACGAAATCGGATGAAATTTAGCTTAAAAGACTCGTTTTGATGCCAACTTTCTATATTTTTCAACTACAGCTCAATATCTTGAAAATTGACTAAGATAAGAGTGTTTATCTCGTTTCCTAACCTCAAAATAAAGGCTTATCTTACTTACTGCTTCACGAAATCAGTTGAAACTAAGCTTAAAAGATTCGTACTAAAGCGTACTTTCTATATTTTATAACTACAGCTCAATATCTTGAAAATTGACTGAGATATGAGTGTTTATCCCGTTTCCTTACCTCAAAATAAAGGCTAATCTCACTTACTACTTCACGAAATCCGTTGAACCTAAGCTTAAAAGATTCGTACTGAAGCGTACTTTCTATATTTTCCAACTACAGCTCAAGATCTTGAAAATTGACTGAGATATCAGTGTTTATCCCGTTTCCTAACTTCAAAATAGAGACTTATCTTACTTACTACTTCACAAAATCAGTTGAAACTAAGCTTAAAAGATTCGTACTGAAGCGTACTTTCTATATTTTCCAACTACAGCTAAATATCTTGAAAATTGACTGAGATATAAGTCGAATGACCTTTAACAAGGTCAAAAAGAGTTTTCGCGCTCCACCGTTACTTGCCAATTTCAGCTCAAATACTGATTACTGACGGAGATATGAGGGAAAATAACTTTTCATGTTCATTTTTTGTAATATCTCACTCACTACTCGACGAAATCGGATGAAATTTAGCTTAAAAGACTCGTTTTGATGCCAACTTTCTATATTTTCCAACTACAGCTCAATATCTTGAAAATTGACTGAGATATAAGTCGGAATGACCCTTAACAAGGTCAAAAAAGAGTGTTCGCGCTCCAGCAATACTTGCCAATTTCAGCTCAAAATATTGATTATTGACAAAGATATGAGGGAAAATAACTTTTCATGTTCATTTTTGGTAATATCTCACTCACTACTCGACGATATCGGATGAAATTTAGCTTAAAGACTCGTTTTGATGCAACTTTCTATATTTTTCTACTACAGCTCAATCTTGAAAATTGACTGAGATATGAGTGTTATATCCCGTTTCCTAACCTCAAAATAAAGACTTATCTTACTACACTTCACGAAATCAGTTGAAACTAAGCTTAAAAAGAGTCGTACTGAAGCGTACTTCTATATTTTCCAACTACAGCTCAATATCTTGAAAATTGACTGAGATATAAGTCGAAAGACCCTTAACAAGGTCAAAAAAGAGTGTTCGCGCTCCACCGTTACTCTGCCAATTTCAGCTCAAAATACTGATTACTGACGGAGATATGAGGGAAAATAACTTTTCATGTTCATTTTTGTAATATCTCACTCACTACTCGACGAAATCGGATGAAATTTAGCTTAAAACTCGTTTTGATGCCAACTTTCTATATTTTCAACTACAGCTCAATATCTTGAAAATTAACTAAGATAGAGTGTTTATCTCGTTTCCTAACCTCAAATAAAGGCTTATCTTACTTACTCTTCACGAAATCAGTTGAAACTAAGCTTAAAAGATTCGTACTGAAGCGTACTTTCTATAATTACAACTACAGCTCAATATCTTGAAAATTGACTGAGATATGAGTGTTTATCCCCGTTTCGTTACCTCAAAAAAAGGCTTATCTCACTTACTACTTCACGAAATCCGTTGAACCTAAGCTTAAAAGATTCGTACTGAAGCGTACTTTCTATATTTTCCAACTACAGCTCAAGATCTTGAAAATTGACTGAGATATCAGTGTTTATCCCGTTTCCTAACTTCAAAATAGAGACTTATCTACTTACTACTTCACAAATCAGTTGAAACTAAGCTTAAAAGATTCGTACTGAAGCGTACTTTCTATATTTTCCAACTACAGCTCAATATCTTGAAAATTGACTGAGATATAAGTCGGAATGACCCTTAACAAGGTCAAAAAAGAGTGTTCGCGCTCCAGCGATACTTGCCAATTTCAGCTCAAAAATATTGATTATTGACGGAGATATGAGGGAAAATAACTTTTCATGTTCATTTTTTGTAATATCTCACTCACTACTCGACGATATCGGATGAAATTTAGCTTAAAAGACTCGTTTTGATGCCAACTTTCTAGTTTTTTCTACACAGCTCAATATCTTGAAAATTGACTAAGATATGAGTGTTTATCCCGTTTCCTTACCTCAAAATAAAGACTTATCTTACTTACTACTTCACGAAATCAGTTGAAACTAAGCTTAAAAGATTCGTACTGAAGCGTACTTTCTATATTTTCCAACTACAGCTAAATATCTTGAAAATTGACTGAGATATAAGTCGAAATGACCTTTAAACAGGTCAAAAAAGAGTTTTCGCGCTCCACCGTTACTTGCCATTTCAGCTCAAAATATTGATTATTGACAAAGATATGAGGGAAAATAACTTTTCATGTTCATTTTTGTAATATCTCACTCACTACTCGACGAGATCGGATGAAATTTAGCTTAAAAGACTCGTTTTGATGCCAACTTTCTAGTTTTTTTCAACTACAGCTCAATATCTTGAAGATTGACTGAGATATGAGTGTTTTATACCGTTCCTAACCTCAAAATAAGGCTTATCTACTACTACTTCACGAATCGGTTTGAAACTAAGCTTAAAAGAGTCGTACTGAAGCGTCCTTTCTATATTTTCCAACTACAGCTCAATATCTTGAAAATTGACTGAGATATAAGTCGGAATGACCCTTAACAAGGTCAAAAAGAGTGTTCGTGCTCCAGCGATACTTGCCATTTCAGTTCAAATATTGATTATTGACGGAGACATGAGGGAAAATAACTTTCATGTTCATTTTTTGTAATATCTCATCACTACTCGACGATATCGGATGAAATTAGCTTAAAAGACTCGTTTGATGCCAACTTTCTAGTTTTTTCTACTACAGCTCAATATCTTGAAAATTGACTAAGATATGAGTGTTTATCCCGTTTCCTTACCTCAAAATAAAGACTTATCTTACTTACTACTTCACGAAATCAGTTGAAACTAAGCTTAAAAGATTCGTACTGAAGCGTACTTTCTATATTTTCCAACTACAGCTAAATATCTTGAAAATTGACTGAGATATAAGTCGAAATGACCCTTAACAAGGTCAAAAAAGAGTGTTCGCGCTCCACCGTTACTTGCCAAGTTCAGCTCAAATACTGATACTGACGGAGATAGAGGGAAAATAACTTTTCATGTTCATTTTTTGTAATATCTCACTCACTACTCGACGAAATCGGATGAAATTTAGCTTAAAACTCGTTTTGATGCAACTTGTCTATTTTTTCAACTACAGCTCAATATCTTGAAAATTGACGAGATATAAGTCGGAATAACCCTTAACAAGGTCAAAAAAGAGTGTTCGCGCTCCAGCAATACTTGCCAATTTCAGCTCAAAATATTGATTATTGACAAAGATATGAGGGAAAATAACTTTTCATGTTCATTTTTGGTAATATCTCACTCACTACTCGACGATATCGGATGAAATTTAGCTTAAAAGACTCGTTTTGATGCCAACTTTCTATATTTTTCTACTACAGCTCAATATCTTGAAAATTGACTGAGATATGAGTGTTTATCCCGTTTCCTAACCTCAAAATAAAGGCTTATCTTACTTACTACTTCACGAAATCAGTTGAAACTAAGCTTAAAAGATTCGTACTGAAGCGTACTTTCTATATTTTCCAACTACAGCTCAATATCTTGAAAATTGACTGAGATATAAGTCGAAATGACCCTTAACAAGGTCAAAAAAGAGTGTTCGCGCTCCACCGTTACTTGCCAATTTCAGCTCAAAATACTGATTACTGACGGAGATATGAGGGAAAATAACTTTTCATGTTCATTTTTTGTAATATCTCACTCACTACTCGACGAAATCGGATGAAATTTAGCTTAAAAGACTCGTTTTGATGCCAACTTTCTATATTTTTCAACTACAGCTCAATATCTTGAAAATTGACTGAGATATAAGTCGGAATGACCCTTAACAAGGTCAAAAAAGAGTGTTCGCGCTCCAGCAATACTTGCCAATTTCAGCTCAAAATATTGATTATTGACGGAGATATGAGGGAAAATAACTTTTCATGTTCATTTTTGGTAATATCTCACTCACTACTCGACGATATCGGATGAAATTTAGCTTAAAAGACTCGTTTTGATGCCAACTTTCTATATTTTTCTACTACAGCTCAATATCTTGAAAATTGACTGAGATATGAGTGTTTATCCCGTTTCCTAACCTCAAATAAAGACTTATCTCTACTACTTCACGAAATCAGTTGAAACTAAGCTTAAAAGATTCGTACTGAAGCGTACTTTCTATATTTTCCAACTACAGCTCAATATCTTGAAAATTGACTGAGATATAAGTCGCAATGACCCTTAACAAGGTCAAAAAAGAGTGTTCGCGCTCCACCGTTACTTGCCAATTTCAGCTCAAAATACTGATTACTGACGGAGATATGAGGGAAAATAACTTTTCATGTTCATTTTTTGTAATATCTCACTCACTACTCGACGAAATCGGATGAAATTTAGCTTAAGAGACTCGTTTTGATGCCAACTTTCTATATTTTTCAACTAAGCTCAATATCTTGAAAATTGACTAAGATAAGAGGTTTATCTCGTTTCCTAACCTCAAAATAAAGGCTTATCTTACTTACTGCTTCACGAAATCAGTTGAAACTAAGCTTAAAAGATTCGTACTGAAGCGTACTTTCTATATTTTACAACTACAGCTCAATATCTTGAAAATTGACTGAGATATGAGTGTTTATCCCGTTTCGTTACCTCAAAATAAAGGCTAATCTCACTTACTACTTCACGAAATCCGTTGAACCTAAGCTTAAAAGATTCGTACTGAAGCGTACTTTCTATATTTTCCAACTACAGCTCAAGATCTTGAAAATTGACTGAGATATCAGTCGGAATGACCCTTAACAAGGTCAAAAAAGAGTGTTCGCGCTCCAGCAATACTTGCCAATTTCAGCTCAAAATATTGATTATTGACGGAGATATGAGGGAAAATAACTTTTCATGTTCATTTTGGTAATATCTCACTCACTACTCGACGATATCGGATGAAATTTAGCTTAAAAGACTCGTTTTGATGCCAACTTTCTATATTTTTCTACTACAGCTCAATATCTTGAAAATTGACTGAGATATGAGTGTTATCCCGTTTCCTAACCTCAAATAAAGACTTATCTTACTTACTACTTCACGAAATCAGTTGAAACTAAGCTTAAAAGATTCGTACTGAAGCGTACTTTCTATATTTTCCAACTACAGCTCAATATCTTGAAAATTGACTGAGATATAAGTCGCAATGACCCTTAACAAGGTCAAAAAAGAGTGTTCGCGCTCCACCGTTACTTGCCAATTTCAGCTCAAAATACTGATTACTGACGGAGATATGAGGGAAAATAACTTTTCATGTTCATTTTTTGTAATATCTCACTCACTACTCGACGAAATCGGATGAAATTTAGCTTAAGAGACTCGTTTTGATGCCAACTTTCTATATTTTTCAACTACAGCTCAATATCTTGAAAATTGACTAAGATAAGAGGTTTTATCTCGTTTCCTAACCTCAAAATAAAGGCTTATCTTACTTACTGCTTCACGAAATCAGTTGAAACTAAGCTTAAAAGATTCGTACTGAAGCGTACTTTCTATATTTTACAACTACAGCTCAATATCTTGAAAATGACTGAGATATGAGTGTTTATACCGTTTCCTAACCTCAAAATAAAGGCTTATCTTACTTACTACTTCACGAAATCGGTTGAAACTAAGCTTAAAAGATTCGTACTGAAGGCGTCCTTTCTATTTTCCAACTACAGCTCAATATCTTGAAAATGACTGAGATATAAGTCGGAATGACCCTTAACAAGGTCAAAAAAGAGTGTTCGTGCTCCAGCGATACTTGCCAATTTCAGTTCAAAATATTGATTATTGACGGAGACATGAGGGAAAATAACTTTTCATGTTCATTTTTTGTAATATCTCACTCACTACTCGACGATATCGGATGAAATTTAGCTTAAAAGACTCGTTTTGATGCCAACTTTTAGTTTTTTTCTACTACAGCTCAATATCTTGAAAATTGACTAAGATAGAGTGTTTATCCCGTTTCCTTACCTCAAAATAAAGACTTATCTTACTTACTACTTCACGAAATCAGTTGAAACTAAGCTTAAAAGATTCGTACTGAAGCGTACTTTCTATATTTTCCAACTACAGCTAAATATCTTGAAAATTGACTGAGATATAAGTCGAAATGACCCTTAACAAGGTCAAAAAAGAGTGTTCGCGCTCCACCGTTACTTGCCAATTTCAGCTCAAAATACTATACTGACGGAGATATGAGGGAAAATAACTTTTCATGTTCATTTTTTGTAATATCTCACTCACTACTCGACGAAATCGGATGAAATTTAGCTTAAAAGACTCGTTTTGATGCCAACTTTCTATATTTTTCAACTACAGCTCAATATCTTGAAAATTGACTGAGATATAAGTCGGAATAACCCTTAACAAGGTCAAAAAAGAGTGTTCGCGCTCCAGCAATACTTGCCAATTTCAGCTCAAAATATTGATTATTGACAAAGATATGAGGGAAAATAACTTTTCATGTTCATTTTTGGTAATATCTCACTCACTACTCGACGATATCGGATGAAATTTAGCTTAAAAGACTCGTTTTGATGCCAACTTTCTATATTTTTCTACTACAGCTCAATATCTTGAAAATTGACTGAGATATGAGTGTTTATCCCGTTTCCTAACCTCAAAATAAAGACTTATCTTACTTACTACTTCACGAAATCAGTTGAAACTAAGCTTAAAAGATTCGTACTGAAGCGTACTTTCTATATTTTCCAACTACAGCTCAATATCTTGAAAATTGACTGAGATATAAGTCGAAATGACCCTTAACAAGGTCAAAAAAGAGTGTTCGCGCTCCACCGTTACTTGCCAATTTCAGGTTCAAAATACTGATTACTGACGGAGATATGAGGGAAAATAACTTTTCATGTTCATTTTTTGTAATATCTCACTCACTACTCGACGAAATCGGATGAAATTTAGCTTAAAGACTCGTTTGATGCCAACTTCTATATTTTCAACCACAGCTCAATATCTTGAAATTGACTGAGATATAAGTCGGAATGACCCTTAACAAGGTCAAAAAAGAGTGTTCGCGCTCCAGCAATACTTGCCAATTTCAGCTCAAAATATGATTATTGACGGAGATATGAGGGAAAATAACTTTTCATGTTCATTTTGGTAATATCTCACTCACTACTCGACGATATCGGATGAAATTTAGCTTAAAAGACTCGTTTTGATGCCAACTTTCTATATTTTCTACTACAGCTCATATCTTGAAAATTGACTGAGATATGAGTGTTTATCCCGTTTCCTAACCTCAAAATAAAGACTTATCTTACTTACTACTTCACGAAATCAGTTGAAACTAAGCTTAAAAGATTCGTACTGAAGCGTACTTTCTATATTTTCCAACTACAGCTCAATATCTTGAAAATTGACTGAGATATAAGTCGCAATGACCCTTAACAAGGTCAAAAAAGAGTGTTCGCGCTCCACCGTTACTTGCCAATTTCAGCTCAAAATACTGATTACTGACGGAGATATGAGGGAAAATAACTTTTTTTCATTTTTGTAATATCTCACTCACTACTCGACGAATCCGAAGATGAAATTTAGCTTAAGAGACTCGTTTTGATGCCAACTTTCTATATTTTTCAACTACAGCTCAATATCTTGAAAATTGACTAAGATAAGAGGTTTTATCTCGTTTCCTAACCTCAAAATAAAGGCTTATCTTACTTACTGCTTCACGAAATCAGTTGAAACTAAGCTTAAAAGATTCGTACTGAAGCGTACTTTTCTATTTTACAACTACAGCTCAATATCTTGAAAATTGACTGAGATATGAGTGTTTATCCCGTTTCGTTACCTCAAAATAAAGGCTAATCTCACTTACTACTTCACGAATCCGTTGAACCTAAGCTTAAAGATTCGTACTGAAGCGTACTTTCTATATTTTCCAACTACAGCTCAAGATCTTGAAAATTGACTGAGATATCAGTGTTTATCCCGTTTCCTAACCTCAAAATAAAGACTTATCTACTTACTACTTCACAAAATCAGTTGAAACTAAGCTTAAAAGATTCGTACTGAAGCGTACTTCTATATTTTCCAACTACAGCTCAATATCTTGAAAATTGACTGAGATATAAGTCGGAATGACCCTTAACAAGGTCAAAAAAGAGTGTTCGCGCTCCAGCGATACTTGCCAATTTCAGCTCAAAATGTTGATTATTGACGGAGATATGAGGGAAAATAACTTTTCATGTTCATTTTTTGTAATATCTCACTCACTACTAGACGACATCGGGATGAAATTTAGCTTGAAAGACTCGTTTTGATGCCAACTTTCTATATTTTTCAAACTACAGCTCAATATCTTGAAAATTGACTAAGATAAGAGTGTTTATCTCGTTTCCTAACCTCAAAATAAAGGCTTATCTTACTTACTACTTCACGAAATCCGTTGAACCTAAGCTTAAAAGATTCGTACTGAAGCGTACTTTCTATTTTCCAACTACAGCTCAAGATCTTGAAAATTGACTGAGATATCATGTTTATCCCGTTTCCTAACCTCAAAATAAAGATTATCTTACTTACTACTTCACAAAATCAGTTGAAACTAAGCTTAAAAGATTCGTACTGAAGCGTACATTCTTATTTTCCAACTACAGCTCAATATCTTGAAAATTGACTGAGATATAAGTCGGAATGACCCTTAACAAGGTCAAAAAAGAGTGTTCGCGCTCCAGCGATACTTGCCAATTTCAGCTCAAAATACTGATTACTGACGGAGATATGAGGGAAAATAACTTTTCATGTTCATTTTTGTAATATCTCACTCACTACTCGACGAAATCGGATGAAATTTAGCTTAAAAGACTCGTTTTGATGCCAACTTTATATTTTTCAACTACAGCTCAATATCTTGAAAATTGACTAAGATAAGAGTGTTTATCTCGTTTCCTAACCTCAAAATAAAGGCTTATCTTACTTACTGCTTCACGAAATCAGTTGAAACTAAGCTTAAAAGATTCGTACTAAAGCGTACTTTCTATATTTATAACTACAGCTCAATATCTTTAAAATTGACTGAGATATGAGTGTTTATCCCGTTTCCTTACCTCAAAATAAAGGCTAATCTCACTTACTACTTCACGAAATCCGTTGAACCTAAGCTTAAAAGTTTCGTACTGAAGCGTACTTTCTATATTTTCCAACTACAGCTCAAGATCTTGAAAATTGACTGAGATATCAGTGTTTATCCCGTTTCCTAACCTCAAAATAAAGACTTATCTTACTTACTACTTCACAAAATCAGTTGAAACTAAGCTTAAAAGATTCGTACTGAAGCGTACTTTCTATATTTTCCAACTACAGCTCAATATCTTGAAAATTGACTGAGATATAAGTCGGAATGACCCTTAACAAGGTCAAAAAAGAGTGTTCGCGCTCCAGCGATACTTGCCAATTTCAGCTCAAATATTGATTATTGACGGAGATATGAGGGAAAATAACTTTTCATGTTCATTTTTTGTAATATCTCACTCACTACTCGACGATATCGGATGAAATTTAGCTTAAAAGACTCGTTTTGATGCCAACTTTCTAGTTTTTTCTACTACAGCTCAATATCTTGAAAATTGACTAAGATATGAGTGTTTATCCCGTTTCCTTACCTCAAAATAAAGACTTATCTTACTTACTACTTCACGAAATCAGTTGAAACTAAGCTTAAAAGATTCGTACTGAAGCGTACTTTCTATTTTACAACTACAGCTCAATATCTTGAAAATTGACTAAGATATGAGTCGAAATGACCATTAACAAGGTCAAAAAAGAGTGTTCGCGCTCCAGCGATACTTGCCAATTTCAGCTTGAAATATTGATTATTAACGGAGATATGAGGGAAAATTACTTTTCAAGTTCATTTTTTGTAATATCTCACTCACTACTCGACGATATCGGATGAAATTTAGCTTAAAAGACTCGTTTTGATGCCAACTTCTAGTTTTTTCAACTACAGCTCAATATCTTGAAGATTGACTGAGATATGAGTGTTTATACCGTTTCCTAACCTCAAAATAAAGGCTTATCTACTTACTACTTCACGAAATCGGTTGAAACTAAGCTTAAAAGATTCGTACTGAAGCGTCCTTTCTATATTTTCCAACTACAGCTCAATATCTTGAAAATTGACTGAGATATAAGTCGGAATGACCCTTAACAAGGTCAAAAAGAGTGTTCGTGCTCCAGCGATACTTGCCAATTTCAGCTCAAAATATTGATTATTGACGGAGATATGAGGGAAAATAACTTTTCATGTTCATTTTTTGTAATATCTCACTCACTACTAGACGACATCGGATGAAATTTAGCTTAAAAGACTCGTTTGATGCCAACTTTCATTTTTCAACTACAGCTCAATATCTTGAAAATTGACTGAGATTTGAGTGTTTATACCGTTTCCTAACCTCAAAATAAAGTCTAATCTCACTTACAACTTCACGAAATCCGTTGAACCTAAGCTTAAAAGATTCGTACTGAAGCGTACTTTCTATATTTTCCAACTACAGCTCAATATCTTGAAAATTGACTGAGATATAAGTCGGAATGACCCTTAACAAGGTCAAAAAGAGTGTTCGCGCTCTAGCGATACTTGCCAATTTCAGATCAAAATATTGATTATTGACGGAGATATGAGGGAAAATAACTTTTCATGTTCATTTTTTGTAATATCTCACTCACTACGACGAAATCGGATGAAATTTAGCTTAAAAGACTCGTTTTGATGCCAACTTTCTATATTTTCAACTACAGCTCAATATCTTGAAAATTGACTGAGATATAAGTCGGAATGACCCTTAACAAGGTCAAAAAAGAGTGTTCGCGCTCCAGCAATACTTGCCAATTTCTGCTCAAAATATTGATTATTGACGCAGATATGAGGGAAAATAACTTTTCATGTTCATTTTTGGTAATATCTCACTCACTACTCGACGATATCGGATGAAATTTAGCTTAAAAGACTCGTTTTGATGCCAACTTTCTATATTTTCTACTACAGCTCAATATCTTGAAAATTGACTGAGATATGAGTGTTTATCCCGTTTCCTAACCTCAAAATAAAGACTTATCTTACTTACTAATTCACGAAATCAGTTGAAACTAAGCTTAAAAGATTCGTACTGAAGCGTACTTTCTATATTTTCCAACTACAGCTCAATATCTTGAAAATTGACTGAGATATAAGTCGAAATGACCCTTAACAAGGTCAAAAAAGAGTGTTCGCGCTCCACCGTTACTTGCCAATTTCAGCTCAAAATACTGATTACTGACGGAGATATGAGGGAAAATAACTTTTTATGTTCATTTTTTGTAATATCTCACTCACTACTCGACGATATCGGATGAAATTTAGCTTAAAAGACTCGTTTTGATGCCAACTTTCTAGTTTTTTCTACTACAGCTCAATATCTTGAAAATTGACTAAGATAAGAGTGTTTATCTTTTTCCTAACCTCAAAATAAAGGCTTATCTTACTTACTGCTTCACGAAATCAGTTGAAACTAAGCTTAAAAGATTCGTACTAAAGCGTACTTTCTATATTTATAACTACAGCTCATATCTTGAAATTGACTGAGATATGAGTGTTTATCCCGTTCCTTACCTCAAAATAAAGGCTAATCTCACTTACTACTTCACGAAATCCGTTGAACCTGAGCTTAAAAGATTCGTACTGAAGCGTACTTTCTATATTTTCCAACTACAGCTCAAGATCTTGAAAATTGACTGAGATATGAGTGTTTATCCCGTTTCCTAACCTCAAAATAAAGACTTATCTTACTTACTACTTCACGAAATCAGTTGAAACTAAGCTTAAAAGATTCGTACTGAAGCGTACTTTCTATATTTTCCAACTACAGCTCAATATCTTGAAAATTGACTGAGATATAAGTCGAAATGACCCTTAACAAGGTCAAAAAAGAGTGTTCGCGCTCCACCGTTACTTGCCAATTTCAGCTCAAAATACTGATTACTGACGGAGATATGAGGGAAAATAACTTTTCATGTTCATTTTTTGTAATATCTCACTCACTACTCGACGAAATCGGATGAAATTTAGCTTAAAAGACTCGTTTGATGCCAACTTCTATATTTTCAACTACAGCTCAATATCTTGAAAATTGACTGAGATATAAGTCGGAATGACCCTTAACAAGGTCAAAAAAGAGTGTTCGCGCTCCAGCAATACTTGCCAATTTCAGCTCAAAATATGATTATTGACGGAGATATGAGGGAAAATAACTTTTCATGTTCATTTTTGGTAATATCTCACTCACTACTGGACGATATCGGATGAAATTTAGCTTAAAAGACTCGTTTTGATGCCAACTTTCTATATTTTTCTACTACAGCTCAATATCTTGAAAATTGACTGAGATATGAGTGTTATCCCGTTTCCTAACCTCAAAATAAAGACTTATCTTACTTACTAATTCACGAAATCAGTGAAACTAAGCTTAAAAGATTCGTACTGAAGCGTACTTTCTATATTTTCCAACTACAGCTCAATATCTTGAAAATTGACTGAGATATAAGTCGAAATGACCCTTAACAAGGTCAAAAAAGAGTGTTCGCGCTCCACCGTTACTTGCCAATTTCAGCTCAAAATACTGATTACTGACGGAGATATGGGGAAAATAACTTTTTATGTTCATTTTTTGTAATATCTCACTCACTACTCGACGATATCGGATGAAAAGTTTATTAAAAGACTCGTTTGATGCCAACTTTCTAGTTTTTTCTACTACAGCTCAATATCTTGAAAATTGACTAAGATAAGAGTGTTATCTCGTTTCCTAACCTCAAAATAAAGGCTTATCTTACTTACTGCTACACGAAATCAGTTGAAACTATAGCTTAAAAGATTCGTACTAAAGCGTACTTTCTATATTTTATAACTACAGCTCATATCTTGAAAATTGACTGAGATATGAGTGTTATCCCGTTTCCTTACCTCAAAATAAAGGCTAATCTCACTTACTACTTCACGAAATCCGTTGAACCTAAGCTTAAAAGATTCGTACTGAAGCGTACTTTCTATATTTTCCAACTACAGCTCAAGATCTTGAAAATTGACTGAGATATCAGTGTTTATCCCGTTTCCTAACCTCAAATAGAGACTTATCTTACTTACTACTTCACAAAATCAGTTGAAACTAAGCTTAAAAGATTCGTACTGAAGCGTACTTTTATATTTTCCAACTACAGCTCAATATCTTGAAAATTGACTGAGATATAGTCGGAATGGACCCTTAACAAGGTCAACAAAGAGTGTTCGCGCTCCAGCAATACTTGCCAATTTCAGCTCAAATATTGATTATTGACGGAGATATGAGGGAAAATAAACTTTCATGTTCATTTTTGGTATATCTCACTCATACTCGACGATCGGATGAAATTTAGCTTAAAAGACTCGTTTTGATGCCAACTTTCTAGTTGTTTTTTCAACTACAGCTCAATATCTTGAAGATTGACTGAGATAGAGTGTTATACCGTTTCCTAACCTCAAAATAAAGCTTATCTTACTTACTACTTCACGAAATCGTTGAAACTAGCTTAAAAGATATGTACTGAAGCGTACTTTATATATTTTCCAACTACAGCTCAATATCTTGAAAATTGACTGAGATATAAGTCGGAATGACCCTTAACAAGGTCAAACAAGAGTGTTCGCGCTCAGCGATACTTGCCAATTTCAGATCAAAATATTGATTATTGACGGAGATGAGGGAAAATAACTTTCATGTTCATTTTTGTAATATCTCACTCACTACTCGACGATATCGGATGAAATTTAGCTTAAAAGACTCGTTTTGATGCCAACTTTCTATATTTTTCAACTACAGCTCAATACTTGAAAATTGACTGAGTATAAGTCGGAAACCCTTAACAAGGTCAAAAAAAAGTGTTCGCGCTCCAGCAATACTTGCCAATTTCAGCTCAATATTGATTATTGACACAGATATGAGGGAAAATAACTTTTCATGTTCATTTTTGGTAATATCTCACTCACTACTCGACGATCTCGGATGAAATTTAGCTTAAAAGACTCGTTTTGATGCCAACTTCTATTTTTCTACTACAGCTCAATATCTTGAAAATTTACTGAGATATAAGTGTTTATCCCGTTTCCTAACCTCAAAATAAAGACTTATCTTACTTACTACATCACGAAATCAGTTGAAACTAAGCTTAAAAGATTCGTACTGAGCGTACTTTCTATATTTTCCAACTACAGCTCAATATCTTGAAAATTGACTGAGATATAAGTCGAAATGACCCTTAACAAGGTCAAAAAAGAGTGTTCGCGCTCCACCGTTACTTGCCAATTTCAGGTCAAAATAGATTACTGACGGAGATATGAGGGAAATAACTTTTCATGTTCATTTTTGTAATATCTCACTCACTACTCGACGAAATCGGATGAAATTTAGCTTAAAAGACTCGTTTGATGCCAACTTTCGATATTTTTCAACCACAGCTCATATCTTGAAAATTGACTGAGATATAAGTGGAATGACCCTTAACAAGGTCAAAAAGAGTGTTCGCGCTCCAGAATACTTGCCAATTTCAGCTCAAAATATTGATTATTGACGGAGATATGAGGGAAAATAACTTTTCATGTTCATGTTTTGGTAATCTCACTCACTACTCGACGATATCGGATGAAATTTAGCTTAAAAGACTTCGTTTTGATGCCAACTTTCTATTGTTTCTACTACAGCTCAATATCTTGAAAATTGACTGAGATATGAGTGTTTTATCCCGTTTCCTAACCTCAAAATAAAGACTTATCTTACTTACTACTTCACGAAATCAGTTGAAACTAAGCTTAAAAGATTCGTACTGAAGCGTACTTTCTATATTTTCCAACTACAGCTCAATATCTTGAAATTGACTGAGATATAAGTCGCAATGACCCTTAACAGGTCAAAAAAGAGTGTTCGCGCTCCACCGTTACTTGCCAATTTCAGCTCAAAATACTGATTACTGACGGAGATATGAGGGAAAATAACTTTTCATGTTCATTTTTTTGTAATATCTCACTCACTACTCGACGAATCGGATGAAATTTAGCTTAAGAGACTCGTTTTGATGCCAACTTTCTATATTTTTCAACTACAGCTCAATATCTTGAAAATTGACTAAGATAGAGGTTTATCTCGTTTCCTAACTCAAAATAAAGGCTTATCTTACTTCTGCTTCACGAAATCAGTTGAAACTAAGCTTAAAAGATTCGTACTGAAGCGTACTTTCTATATTTTCCAACTACAGTCAATATCTTGAAATTGACTGAGATATGAGTGTTTATCCCGTTTCGTTACCTCAAAATAAAGGCTAATCTCACTTACTACTTCACGAAATCCGTTGAACCTAAGCTTAAAAGATTCGTACTGAAGCGTACTTTCTATATTTTCCAACTACAGCTCAAGATCTTGAAAATTGACTGAGATATCAGTGTTTATCCCGTTTCCTAACCTCAAAATAAAGACTTATCTTACTTACTACTTCACAAAATCAGTTGAAACTAAGCTTAAAAGATTCGTACTGAAGCGTACTTTCTATATTTTCCAACTACAGCTCAATATCTTGAAAATTGACTGAGATATAAGTCGGAATGACCCTTAACAAGGTCAAAAAAGAGTGTTCGCGCTCCAGCGATACTTGCCAATTTCAGCTCAAAATGTTGATTATTGACGGAGATATGAGGGAAAATAACTTTTCATGTTCATTTTTTGTAATATCTCACTCACTACTAGACGACATCGGATGAAATTTAGCTTGAAAGACTCGTTTTGATGCCAACTTTCTATATTTTTCAACTACAGCTCAATATCTTGAAAATTGACTAAGATAAGAGTGTTTATCTCGTTTCCTAACCTCAAAATAAAGGCTTATCTTACTTACTACTTCACGAAATCCGTTGAACCTAAGCTTAAAAGATTCGTACTGAAGCGTACTTTCTATATTTTCCAACTACAGCTCAAGATCTTGAAAATTGACTGAGATATCAATGTTTATCCCGTTTCCTAACCTCAAAATAAAGACTTATCTTACTTACTACTTCACAAATCAGTTGAAACTAAGCTTAAAAGATTCGTACTGAAGCGTACATTCTATATTTCCAACTACAGCTCAATATCTTGAAAATTGACTGAGATATAAGTCGGAATGACCCTTAACAAGGTCAAAAAAGAGTGTTCGCGCTCCAGCGATACTTGCCAATTTCAGCTCAAAATACTGATTACTGACGGAGATATGAGGGAAAATAACTTTCATGTTCATTTTTTGTAATATCTCACTCACTACTCGACGAAATCGGATGAAATTTAGCTTAAAAGACTCGTTTTGATGCCAACTTTCTATATTTTTCAACTACAGCTAATATCTTGAAAATTGACTAAGATAAGAGTGTTTATCTCGTTTCCTAACCTCAAAATAAAGGCTTATCTTACTTACTGCTTCACGAAATCAGTTGAAACTAAGCTTAAAAGATTCGTACTAAAGCGTACTTTCTATATTTATAACTACAGCTCAATATCTTAAAATTGACTGAGATATGAGTGTTTATCCCGTTTCCTTACCTCAAAATAAAGGCTAATCTCACTTACTACTTCACGAAATCCGTTGAACCTAAGCTTAAAAGTTCGTACTGAAGCGTACTTTCTATTTTCCACTACAGCTCAAGATCTTGAAAATTGACTGAGATATCAGTGTTTATCCCGTTTCCTAACCTCAAAATAAAGACTTATCTTACTTACTACTTCACAAATCAGTTGAAACTAAGCTTAAAAGATTCGTACTGAAGCGTACTTTCTCTATTTTCCAACTACAGCTCAATATCTTGAAAATTGACTGAGATAAGTCGGAATGACCCTTAACAAGGTCAAAAAAGAGTGTTCGCGCTCCACCGATACTTGCCAATTTCAGCTCAAAATATTGATTATTGACGGAGATATGAGGGAAAATAACTTTTCATGTTCATTTTTTGTAATATCTCACTCACTACTCGACGAATCGGATGAAATTTAGCTTAAAAGACTCGTTTTGATGCCAACTTTCTTTTTTTACTACAGCTCATATCTTGAAAATTGACTAGATATGAGTGTTTATCCCGTTTCCTAACCTCAAAATAAAGGCTTATCTTACTTACTACTTCACGAAATCAGTTGAAACTAAGCTTAAAAGATTCGTACTGAAGCGTACTTTCTATATTTTCCAACTACAGCTCAATATCTTGAAAATTGACTGATGAGTCGAATCGACGACCTTAACAAGGTCAAAAAAGAGTGTTCGCGCTCCACCGATACTTGCCAATTTCAGCTCAAAATATTGATTATTGACGGAGATATGAGGGAAAATACTTTTCATGTTCATTTTTGTAATATCTCACTCACTACTCGACGAATCGGATGAAATTTAGCTTAAAAGACTCGTTTTGATGCCAACTTTCTATTTTTTCAACTACAGCTCAATATCTTGAAATTGACTGAGATATGAGTGTTTATCCCGTTTCCTAACCTCAAAATAAAGGCTTATCTTACTTACTACTTCACGAAATCAGTTGAAACTAAGCTTAAAAGATTCGTACTGAAGCGTACTTTCTATATTTTCCAACTACAGCTCAATATCTTGAAAATTGACTGAGATATAAGTCGGAATGACCCTTAACAAGGTCAAAAAAGAGTGTTCGCGCTCCACCGATACTTGCCAATTTCAGCTCAAAATATTGATTATTGACGGAGATATGAGGGAAAATAACTTTTCATGTTCATTTTTTGTAATATCTCACTCACTACTCGACGAATCGGATGAAATTTAGCTTAAAAGACTCGTTTTGATGCCAACTTTCTATATTTTTCAACTACAGCTCATATCTTGAAAATTGACTGAGATTGAGTGTTTATCCCGTTTCCTAACCTCAAAATAAAGCTCTAATCTACTTACTACTTCACGAAATCGTTGAAACTAAGCTTAAAAGATTCGTACTGAAGCGTACTTTCTATATTTTCCAACTACAGCTCAATATCTTGAAAATTGACTGAGATATAAGTCGGAATGACCCTTAACAAGGTCAAAAAAGAGTGTTCGCGCTACCGATACTTGCCAATTTCAGCTCAAAATATTGATTATTGACGGAGATATGAGGGAAAATAACTTTTCATGTTCATTTTTTGTAATATCTCACTCACTACTCGACGAAATCGGATGAAATTTAGCTTAAAAGACTCGTTTTGATGCCAACTTTCTATATTTTTCAAACAGCTCAATATCTTGAAAATTGACTGAGATATAAGTCGGAATGACCCTTAACAAGGTCAAAAAAGAGTGTTCGCGCTCCAGCAATACTTGCCAATTTCAGCTCAAAATATTGATATTGACGGAGATATGAGGGAAAATAACTTTTCATGTTCATTTTTGGTAATATCTCACTCACTACTCGACGATATCGGATGAAATTTAGCTTAAAAGACTCGTTTTGATGCCAACTTTCTATATTTTTACTACAGCTCAATATCTTGAAAATTGACTGAGATATGAGTGTTTATCCCGTTTCCTAACCTCAAAATAAAGGCTTATCTTACTTACTATTCACGAAATCAGTTGAAACTAAGCTTAAAAGATTCGTACTGAAGCGTACTTTCTATTTTCCAACTACAGCTCAATATCTTGAAAATTGACTGAGATAAGTCGAATGACCCTTAACAAGGTCAAAAAAGAGTGTTCGCGCTCCACCGTTACTTGCCAATTTCAGCTCAAAATACTGATTACTGACGGAGATATGAGGGAAAATAACTTTTATGTTCATTTTTTGTAATATCTCACTCACTACTCGACGAATCGGATGAAATTTAGCTTAAAAGACTCGTTTTGATGCCAACTTCTAGTTTTTTTCACTACAGCTCAATATCTTGAAAATTGACTGAGATAGAGTGTTTATCGTTTCCTAACCTCAAAATAAAGGCTTATCTTACTTACTGCTTCACGAAATCAGTTGAAACTAAGCTTAAAAGATTCGTACTAAAGCGTACTTTCTATATTTATAACTACAGCTCAATATCTTGAAAATTGACTGAGATATGAGTGTTTATCCCGTTTCCTTACCTCAAAATAAAGGCTAATCTCACTTACTACTTCACGAAATCCGTTGAACCTGAGCTTAAAAGATTCGTACTGAAGCGTACTTTCTATATTTTCCAACTACAGCTCAAGATCTTGAAATTGACTGAGATATGAGTGTTTATCCCGTTTCCTAACCTCAAATAAGAGACTTATCTTACTTACTACTTCACGAAATCAGTTGAAACTAAGCTTAAAAGATTCGTACTGAAGCGTACTTTCTATATTTTCCAACTACAGCTCAATATCTTGAAAATTGACTGAGTATAAGTCGAAATGACCCTTAACAAGGTCAAAAAGAGTGTTCGCGCTCCACCGTACTGCCAATTTCAGCTCAAAATACTGATTTACTGACGGAGATATGAGGGAAAATAACTTTTCATGTTCATTTTTTGTAATATCTCACTCACTACTCGACGAATCGGATGAAATTTAGCTTAAAAGACTCGTTTTGATGCCAACTTTCTATATTTTTCAACTACAGCTCAATATCTTGAAAATTGACTGAGATATAAGTCGGAATGACCCTTAACAAGGTCAAAAAGAGTGTTCGCGCTCCAGCAATACTTGCCAATTTCAGCTCAAAATATTGATTATTGACGGAGATATGAGGGAAAAATACTTTTCATGTTCATTTTTGGTAATATCTCACTCACTACTGGACGATATCGGATGAAATTTAGCTTAAAAGACTCGTTTTGATGCCAACTTTCTATATTTTTCTACTACAGCTCAATATCTTGAAAATTGACTGAGATATGAGTGTTTATCCCGTTTCCTAACCTCAAAATAAGACTATCTTACTTACTAATTCACGAAATCAGTTGAAACTAAGCTTAAAAGATTCGTACTGAAGCGTACTTTCTATATTTTCCAACTACAGCTCAATATCTTGAAAATTGACTGAGATATAAGTCGAAATGACCCTTAACAAGGTCAAAAAAGAGTGTTCGCGCTCCACCGTTACTTGCCAATTTCAGCTCAAAATACTGATTACTGACGGAGATATGAGGGAAAATAACTTTTTATGTTCATTTTTTGTAATATCTCACTCACTACTCGACGATATCGGATGAAATTTAGCTTAAAAGACTCGTTTTGATGCCAACTTTCTAGTTTTTTCTACTACAGCTCAATATCTTGAAAATTGACTAAGATAAGAGTGTTTATCTCGTTTCCTAACCTCAAAATAAAGGCTTATCTTACTTACTGCTTCACGAAATCAGTTGAAACTAAGCTTAAAAGATTCGTACTAAGCGTACTTTCTATATTTTAAACTACAGCTCAATATCTTGAAAATTGACTGAGATATGAGTGTTTATCCCGTTTCCTTACCTCAAAATAAAGGCTAATCTCACTTACTACTTCACGAAATCCGTTGAACCTAAGCTTAAAAGATTCGTACTGAAGCGTACTTTCTATATTTTCCAACTACAGCTCAAGATCTTGAAAATTGACTGAGATATCAGTGTTTATCCCGTTTCCTAACCTCAAAATAGAGACTTATCTTACTTACTACTTCACAAAATCAGTTGAAACTAAGCTTAAAAGATTCGTACTGAAGCGTACTTTCTATATTTTCCAACTACAGCTCAATATCTTGAAAATTGACTGAGATATAGTCGGAATGACCCTTAACAAGGTCAAAAAGAGTGTTCGCGCTCCAGCATACTTGCCAATTTCAGCTCAAAATATTGATTATTGACGGAGATATGAGGGAAAATACTTTTCATGTTCATTTTTTGTAATATCTCACTCACTACTCGACGATATCGGATGAAATTTAGCTTAAAAGACTCGTTTTGATGCCAACTTTCTAGTTTTTTCAACTACAGCTCAATATCTTGAAGATTGACTGAGATATGAGTGTTTATCCGTTTCCTAACCTCAAAATAAAGGCTTATCTTACTTACTACTTCACGAAATCGTTGAAACTAAGCTTAAAAGATATGTACTGAAGCGTACTTTCTATATTTCAACTACAGCTCAATATCTTGAAAATTGACTGAGATATAAGTCGAATGACCCTTAACAAGGTCAAACAAGAGTGTTCGCGCTCCAGCGATACTTGCCAATTTCAGCTCAAAATATTGATTATTACGGAGATATGAGGGAAAATAACTTTTCATGTTCATTTTTTGTAATATCTCACTCACTACTCGACGATATCGGATGAAATTTAGCTTAAAAGACTCGTTTTGATGCCAACTTTCATATTTTTCAACTACAGCTCAATATCTTGAAAATTGACTGAGATATGAGTGTTTATCCGTTTCCTACCTCAAAATAAAGGCTTATCTTACTTACTGCTTCACGAAATCAGTTGAACTAAGCTTAAAAGATTCGTACTGAAGCGTACTTTCTATATTTTCAACTACAGCTCAATATCTTGAAAATTGACTGAGATATAGTGTTTTCCCGTTTCCTAACCCAAAATAAAGACTTATCTTACTTACTATTCACGAAATCAGTTGAAACTAAGCTTAAAAGATTCGTACTGAAGCGTACTTTCTATATTTTCCAACTACAGCTCAATATCTTGAAAATTGACTGAGATATAGTCGAATGACCCTTAACAAGGTCAAAAAAGTGTTCGCGCTCCACCGTACTTGCCAATTTCAGCTCAAAATATGATTATGACGGAGATATGAGGGAAAATAACTTTTCATGTTCATTTTTTGTAATATCTCACTCACTACTCGACGATATCGGATGAAATTTAGCTTAAAAGACTCGTTTTGATGCCAACTTTCTATTTTTTCAACTACAGCTCAATATCTTGAAAATTGACTAAGATAAGAGTGTTTATCTCGTTTCCTAACCTCAAAATAAAGGCTTATCTTACTTACTGCTTCACGAAATCAGTTGAAACTAAGCTTAAAAGATTCGTACTAAAGCGTACTTTCTATATTTTATAACTACAGCTCAATATCTTGAAAATTGACTGAGATATGAGTGTTTATCCCGTTTCGTTACCTCACCTCAAAATAAAGGCTAATCTCACTTACTACTTCACGAAATCCGTTGAACCTAAGCTTAAAAGATTCGTACTGAAGCGTACTTTCTATATTTTCCAACTACAGCTCAAGATCTTGAAAATTGACTGAGATATGAGTGTTTATCCCGTTTCCTAACCTCAAAATAAAGGCTTATCTTACTTACTACTTCACGAAATCAGTTGAAACTAAGCTTAAAAGATTCGTACTGAAGCGTACTTTCTATATTTTCCAACAGCTCAATATCTTGAAAATTGACTGAGATATAAGTCGGAATGACCCTTAACAAGGTCAAAAAGAGTGTTCGCGCTCCAGCGATACTTGCCAATTTCAGCTCAAAATATTGATTATTGACGGAGATATGAGGGAAAATAACTTTTCATGTTCATTTTTTGTAATATCTCACTCACTACTCGACGAAATCGGATGAAATTTAGCTTAAAAGACTCGTTTTGATGCCAACTTTCTATATTTTTCAACTACAGCTCAATATCTTGAAATTGACTGAGATATGAGTGTTTATACCGTTTCCTAACCTCAAAATAAAGGCTTATCTTACTTACTACTTCACGAAATCGGTTGAAACTAAGCTTAAAAGATTCGTACTGAAGCGTCTTTCTATATTTTCCAACTACAGCTCAATATCTTGAAAATTGACTGAGATATAAGTCGGAATGACCCGTAACAAGGTCAAAAAAGAGTGTTCGTGCGCCCAGCGATACTTGCCAATTTCAGCTCAAAATATTGATTATTGACGAGATATGAGGGAAAATAACTTTTCATGTTCATTTTTTGTAATATCTCACTCACTACGAGACGACATCGGATGAAATTTAGCTTAAAAGACTCGTTTGATGCCAACTTTCATATTTTTCAACTACAGCTCAATCTTGAAAATTGACTGAGATTTGAGTGTTTATCCGTTTCCTAACCTCAAAATAAAGTCTAATCTCACTTACAACTTCACGAAATCCGTTGAACCTAAGCTTAAAAGATTCGTACTGAAGCGTACTTTCTATATTTTCCAACTACAGCTCAATATCTTGAAAATTGACTGAGATATAAGTCGGAATGACCCTTAACAAGGTCAAAAAAGAGTGTTCGCGCTCTAGCGATACTTGCCAATTTCAGATCAAAATATTGATTATTGACGGAGATATGAGGGAAAATAACTTTTCATGTTCATTTTTTGTAATATCTCACTCACTACTCGACGATATCGGATGAAATTTAGCTTAAAAGACTCGTTTTGATGCCAACTTTCTATATTTTTCAACTACAGCTCAATATCTTGAAAATTGACTGAGATATGAGTGTTTATCCCGTTTCCTAACCTCAAAATAAAGGCTTATCTTACTTACTACTTCACGAAATCAGTTGAAACTAAGCTTAAAAGATTCGTACTGAAGCGTACTTTCTATATTTTCCAACTACAGCTCAATATCTTGAAAATTGACTGAGATATAAGTCGGAATGACCCTTAACAAGGTCAAAAAAGAGTGTTCGCGCTCCACCGTTACTTGCCAATTTCAGCTCAAAATACTGATTACTGACGGAGATATGAGGGAAAATAACTTTTCATGTTCATTTTTTGTAATATCTCACTCACTACACGACGAAATCGGATGAAATTTAGCTTAAAAGACTCGTTTGATGCCAACTTTCTATATTTTTCAACTACAGCTCAATATCTTGAAAATTGACTGAGATATAAGTCGGAATGACCCTTAACAAGGTCAAAAAGAGTGTTCGCGCTCCAGCAATACTTGCCAATTTCAGCTCAAAATATTGATTATGACGGAGATATGAGGGAAAATAACTTTTCATGTTCATTTTTGGTAATATCTCACTCACTACTACTACGAGATCGGATGAAATTTAGCTTAAAAGACTCGTTTTGATGCCAACTTTCTATATTTTCTACTACAGCTCAATATCTTGAAAATTGACTAAGATAAGAGTGTTTATCTCGTTTCCTAACCTCAAAATAAAGGCTTATCTTACTTACTGCTTAACGAAATCAGTTGAAACTAAGCTTAAAAGATTCGTACTAAAGCGTACTTTCTATATTTTATAACTACAGCTCAATATCTTGAAAATTGACTGAGATATGAGTGTTTATCCCGTTTCCTTACCTCAAAATAAAGGCTAATCTCACTTACTACTTCACGAAATCCGTTGAACCTAAGCTTAAAAGATTCGTACTGAAGCGTACTTTCTATATTTTCCAACTAAAGCTCAAGATCTTGAAAATTGACTGAGATATCAGTGTTTATCCCGTTTCCTAACCTCAAATAGAGACTTATCTTACTTACTACTTCACAAAATCAGTTGAAACTAAGCTTAAAAGATTCGTACTGAAGCGTACTTTCTATATTGACTAAGATATGAGTCGAAATGACCCTTAACAAGGTCAAAAAAGAGTGTTCGCGCTCCAGCGATACTTGCCAATTTCAGCTTGAAATATTGATTATTAACGGAGATATGAGGGAAAATTACTTTTCAAGTTCATTTTTTGTAATATCTCACTCACTACTCGACGATATCGGATGAAATTTAGCTTAAAAGACTCGTTTTGATGCCAACTTTCTAGTTTTTTCAACTACAGCTCAATATCTTGAAGATTGACTGAGATATGAGTGTTTATACCGTTTCCTAACCTCAAAATAAAGGCTTATCTTACTTACTACTTCACGAAATCGGTTGAAACTAAGCTTAAAAGATTCGTACTGAAGCGTCCTTTCTATATTTTCCAACTACAGCTCAATATCTTGAAAATTGACTGAGATATAAGTCGGAATGACCCTTAACAAGGTCAAAAAAGAGTGTTCGTGCTCCAGCGATACTTGCCAATTTCAGCTCAAAATATTGATTATTGACGGAGATATGAGGTAAAATAACTTTTCATGTTCATTTTTGTAATATCTCCACTCACTACTAGACGACATCGGATGAAATTTAGCTTAAAAGACTCGTTTGATGCCAACTTTCAATATTTTTCAACTACAGCTCAATATCTTGAAAATTGACTGAGATTTGAGTGTTTATACCGTTTCCTAACCTCAAAATAAAGTCTAATCTCACTTACAACTTCACGAAATCCGTTGAACCTAAGCTTAAAAGATTCGTACTGAAGCGTACTTTCTATATTTTCCAACTACAGCTCAATATCTTGAAAATTGACTGAGATATAAGTCGGAATGACCCTTAACAAGGTCAAAAAAGAGTGTTCGCGCTCTAGCGATACTTGCCAATTTCAGATCAAAATATTGATTATTGACGGAGATATGAGGGAAAATAACTTTTCATGTTCATTTTTTGTAATATCTCACTCACTACTCGACGATCGGATGAAATTTAGCTTAAAAGACTCGTTTTGATGCCAACTTTCTATATTTTTCAACTACAGCTCAATATCTTGAAAATTGACTGAGATATGAGTGTTTATCCCGTTTCCTAACCTCAAAATAAAGGCTTATCTTACTTACTACTTCACGAAATCAGTTGAAACTAAGCTTAAAAGATTCGTACTGAAGCGTACTTTCTATATTTTCCAACTACAGCTCAATATCTTGAAAATTGACTGAGATATAAGTCGAAATGACCCTTAACAAGGTCAAAAAAGAGTGTTCGCGCTCCACCGTTACTTGCCAATTTCAGCTCAAAATACTGATTACTGACGGAGATATGAGGGAAAATAACTTTTCATGTTCATTTTTTGTAATATCTCACTCACTACTCGACGAAATCGGATGAAATTTAGCTTAAAAGACTCGTTTTGATGCCAACTTTCTATATTTTTCAACTACAGCTCAATATCTTGAAAATTGACTGAGATATAAGTCGGAATGACCCTTAACAAGGTCAAAAAAGAGTGTTCGCGCTCCAGCAATACTTGCCAATTTCAGCTCAAAATATTGATTATTGACGGAGATATGAGGGAAAATAACTTTTCATGTTCATTTTTGGTAATATCTCACTCACTACTCGACGATATCGGATGAAATTTAGCTTAAAAGACTCGTTTTGATGCCAACTTTCTATATTTTTCTACTACAGCTCAATATCTTGAAAATTGACTAAGATAAGAGTGTTTATCTCGTTTCCTAACCTCAAAATAAAGGCTTATCTTACTTACTGCTTAACGAAATCAGTTGAAACTAAGCTTAAAAGATTCGTACTAAAGCGTACTTTCTATATTTTATAAATACAGCTCAATATCTTGAAAATTGACTGAGATATGAGTGTTTATCCCGTTTCCTTACCTCAAAATAAAGGCTAATCTCACTTACTACTTCACGAAATCCGTTGAACCTAAGCTTAAAAGATTCGTACTGAAGCGTACTTTCTATATTTTCCAACTACAGCTCAATATCTTGAAAATTGACTGAGATATAAGTCGGAATGACCCTTAACAAGGTCAAAAAGAGTGTTCGCGCTCTAGCGATACTTGCCAATTTCAGATCAAAATATTGATTATTGACGGAGATATGAGGGAAAATAACTTTTCATGTTCATTTTTTGTAATATCTCACTCACTACTCGACGATATCGGATGAAATTTAGCTTAAAAGACTCGTTTTGATGCCAACTTTCTATATTTTTCTACTACAGCTCAATATCTTGAAAATTGACTGAGATATGAGTGTTTATCCCGTTTCCTAACCTCAAAATAAAGACTTATCTTACTTACTACTTCACGAAATCAGTTGAAACTAAGCTTAAAAGATTCGTACTGAAGCGTACTTTCTATATTTTCCAACTACAGCTCAATATCTTGAAAATTTACTGAGATATAAGTCGAAATGACCCTTAACAAGGTCAAAAAAGAGTGTTTGCGCTCCACCGTTACTTGCCAATTTCAGCTCAAAATATGATTATTGACGGAGATATGAGGGAAAATAACTTTTCATGTTCATTTTTGTAATACTCACTCACTACTCGACGAATCGGATGAAATTAGCTTAAAAGACTCGTTTTGATGCCAACTTTCTATATTTTCAACTACAGCTTAATATCTTGAAAATTGACTGAGATATAAGTCGGAATGACCCTTAACAAGGTCAAAAAAGAGTGTTCGCGCTCCAGCAATACTTGCCAATTTCAGCTCAAAATATTGATTATTGACGGAGATATGAGGGAAAATAACTTTTCATGTTCATTTTGGTAATATCTCACTCACTACTCGACGATATCGGATGAAATTTAGCTTAAAAGACTCGTTTTGATGCCAACTTTCTATATTTTTCTACTACAGCTCAATATCTTGAAAATTGACTAAGATAAGGTGTTTATCTCGTTTCCTAACCTCAAATAAAGGCTTATCTTACTTACTGCTTAACGAAATCAGTTGAAACTAAGCTTAAAAGATTCGTACTAAAGCGTACTTTCTATATTTTATAACTACAGCTCAATATCTTGAAAATTGACTGAGATATGAGTGTTTATCCCGTTTCCTTACCTCAAAATAAAGGCTAATCTCACTTACTACTTCACGAAATCCGTTGAACCTAAGCTTAAAAGATTCGTACTGAAGCGTACTTTCTATTTTCCAACTACAGCTCAAGATCTTGAAAATTGACTGAGATATCAGTGTTTATCCCGTTTCCTAACCTCAAAATAGAGACTTATCTTACTTACTACTTCACAAAATCAGTTGAAACTAAGCTTAAAAGATTCGTACTGAAGCGTACTTTCTATATTGACTAAGATATGAGTCGAAATGACCCTTAACAAGGTCAAAAAAGAGTGTTCGCGCTCCAGCGATACTTGCCAATTTCAGCTTGAAATATTGATTATTAACGGAGATATGAGGGAAAATTACTTTTCAGTTCATTTTTTGTAATATCTCACTCACTACTCGACGATATCGGATGAAATTTAGCTTAAAAGACTCGTTTTGATGCCAACTTTCTATTTTTTCAACTACAGCTCAATATCTTGAAGATTGACTGAGATATGAGTGTTTATACCGTTTCCTAACCTCAAAATAAAGGCTTATCTTACTTACTACTTCACGAAATCGGTTGAAACTAAGCTTAAAAGATTCGTACTGAAGCGTCCTTTCTATATTTTCCAACTACAGCTCAATATCTTGAAAATTGACTGAGATATAAGTCGGAATGACCCTTAACAAGGTCAAAAAAGAGTGTTCGTGCTCCAGCGATACTTGCCAATTTCAGCTCAAAATATTGATTATTGACGAAGATATGAGGTAAAATAACTTTTCATGTTCATTTTTTGTAATATCTCACTCACTACTAGACGACATCGGATGAAATTTAGCTTAAAAGACTCGTTTGATGCCAACTTTCAATATTTTTTAACTACAGCTCAATATCTTGAAAATTGACTGAGATTTGAGTGTTTATACCGTTTCCTAACCTCAAAATAAAGTCTAATCTCACTTACAACTTCACGAAATCCGTTGAACCTAAGCTTAAAAGATTCGTACTGAAGCGTACTTTCTATATTTCCAACTACAGCTCAATATCTTGAAAATTGACTGAGATATAAGTCGGAATGACCCTTAACAAGGTCAAAAAAGAGTGTTCGCGCTCCACCGATACTTGCCAATTTCATCAAAATATGATTATTGACGGAGATATGAGGGATAAACTTTTCATGTTCATTTTTTGTTATCTCACTCACTACTCGACGAAATCGGATGAATTTAGCTAAAAGACTGTTTGATGCCAACTTTCTATATTTTCAACTACAGCTCAATATCTTGAAAATTGACTGAGATATGAGTGTTTATCCCGTTTCCTAACCTCAAAATAAAGGCTTATCTTACTTACTACTTCACGAAATCAGTTGAAACTAAGCTTAAAAGATTCGTACTGAAGCGTACTTTCTATATTTTCCAACTACAGCTCAATATCTTGAAAATTGACTGAGTAAGTCGAATGACCCTTAACAAGGTCAAAAAAGAGTGTTCGCGCTCCACCGATACTTGCCAATTTCAGCTCAAACATATGATTATTGACGGAGATATGAGGGAAAATAACTTTTCATGTTCATTTTTTGTAATATCCACTCACTACTCGACGAAATCGGATGAAATTTAGCTTAAAAGACTCGTTTTGATGCCAACTTTCTATATTTTTCAACTACAGCTCAATATCTTGAAAATTGACTGAGATATAAGTCGGAATGACCCTTAACAAGGTCAAAAAAGAGTGTTCGCGCTCCACCGATACTTGCCAATTTCAGCTCAAATATTGATTATTGACGGAGATATGGGGAAAATAACTTTCATGTTCATTTTTGTATATCTCACTCACTACTCGACGAAATCGGATGAAATTTAGCTTAAAAGACTCGTTTTGATGCCAACTTTCTATTTTTCAACTACAGCTCGATATCTTGAAAATTGACATGAGATATGAGTGTTATCCGTTTCCTAACCTCAAAATAAAGGCTTATCTTACTTACTACTTCACGAAATCAGTTGAAACTAAGCTTAAAAGATTCGTACTGAAGCGTACTTTCTATTTTTCCAACTACAGCTCAATATCTTGAAAATTGACTGAGATATGAGTGTTTATCCCGTTTCCTTACCTCAAAATAAAGGCTAATCTCACTTACTACTTCACGAAATCCGTTGAACCTAAGCTTAAAAGATTCGTACTGAAGCGTACTTTCTATATTTTCCAACTACAGCTCAATATCTTGAAAATTGACTGAGATATAAGTCGGAATGACCCTTAACAAGGTCAAAAAGAGTGTTCGCGCTCTAGCGATACTTGCCAATTTCAGATCAAAATATTGATTATTGACGGAGATATGAGGGAAAATAACTTTTCATGTTCATTTTTGTAATATCTCACTCACTACTCGACGATATCGGATGAAATTTAGCTTAAAAGACTCGTTTTGATGCCAACTTTCTATATTTTCTACTACAGCTCAATATCTTGAAAATTGACTGAGATATGAGTGTTTATCCCGTTTCCTAACCAAAATAAAGACTTATCTTACTTACTACTTCACGAAATCAGTTGAAACTAAGCTTAAAAGATTCGTACTGAAGCGTACTTTCTATTTTCCAACTACAGCTCAATATCTTGAAAATTGACTGAGATATAAGTCGAAATGACCCTTAACAAGGTCAAAAAAGAGTGTTCGCGCTCCACCGTTACTTGCCAATTTCAGCTCAAAATATTGATTATTGACGGAGATATGAGGGAAAATAACTTTTCATGTTCATTTTTGGTAATATCTCACTCACTACTCGACGATATCGGATGAAATTTAGCTTAAAAGACTCGTTGTGATGCCAACTTTCTATATTTTCTACTACAGCTCAATATCTTGAAAATTGACTAAGATAAGAGTGTTTATCTCGTTTCCTAACCTCAAAAAAAGGCTTATCTTACTTACTGCTTCACGAAATCAGTTGAAACTAAGCTTAAAAGATTCGTACTGAAGCGTACTTTCTATATTTTACAACTACAGCTCAATATCTTGAAAATTGACTGAGATATGAGTGTTTATCCCGTTTCGTTACCTCAAAATAAAGGCTAATCTCACTTACTACTTCACGAAATCCGTTGAACCTAAGCTTAAAAGATTCGTACTGAAGCGTACTTTCTATATTTTCCAACTACAGCTCAAGATCTTGAAAATTGACTGAGATATCAGTGTTTATCCCGTTTCCTAACCTCAAAATAGAGACTTATCTTACTTACTACTTCACAAAATCAGTTGAAACTAAGCTTAAAAGATTCGTACTGAAGCGTTCTTTCTATATTTTCCAACTACAGCTCAATATCTTGAAAATTGACTGAAATATAAGTCGGAATGACCCTTAACAAGGTCAAAAAAGAGTGTTCGCGCTCCAGCGATACTTGCCAATTTCAGCTCAAAATATTGATTATTGACGGAGATATGAGGGAAAATAACTTTTCATGTTCATTTTTTGTAATATCTCACTCACTACTCGACGATATCGGATGAAATTTAGCTTAAAAGACTCGTTTGATGCCAACTTTAGTTTTTTCTACTACAGCTCAATATCTTGAAAATTGACTAAGATATGAGTGTTTATCCCGTTTCCTAACCTCAAAATAAAGACTTATCTTACTTACTACTTCACGAAATCAGTTGAAACTAAGCTTAAAAGATTCGTACTGAAGCGTACTTTCTATATTTTACAACTACAGCTCAATATCTTGAAATTGACTGAGATATAAGTCGGAATGACCCTTAACAAGGTCAAAAAAGAGTGTTCGCGCCCAGCGATACTTGCCAATTTCAGCTCAAAATGTTGATTATTGACGGAGATATGAGGGAAAATAACTTTTCATGTTCATTTTTTGTAATATCTCACTCACTACTCGACGATATCGGATGAAATTTAGCTTAAAAGACTCGTTTTGATGCCAACTTTCTATATTTTTCTACTACAGCTCAATATCTTGAAAATTGACTGAGATATGAGTGTTCATCCCGTTTCCTAACCTCAAAATAAAGGCTTATCTTACTTACTGCTTCACGAAATCAGTTGAACCTAAGCTTAAAAGATTCGTACTGCAGCGTACTTTCTATATTTTCCAACTACAGCTCAAGATCTTGAAAATTGACTGAGATATCAGTGTTTATCCCGTTTCCTAACCTCAATATAGAGACTTATCTTACTTACTACTTCACAAAATCAGTTGAAACTAAGCTTAAAAGATTCGTACTGAAGCGTACTTTCTATATTTTACAACTACAGCTCAATATCTTGAAAATTGACTGAGATATGAGTCGAAATGACCCTTAACAAGGTCAAAAAAGAGTGTTCGCGCTCCAGCGATACTTGCCAATTTCAGCTTAAAATATTGATCATTAACGGAGATATGAGGGAAAATTACTTTTCAAGTTCATTTTTTGTAATATCTCACTCACTACTCGACGATATCGGATGAAATTTAGCTTAAAAGACTCGTTTTGATGCCAACTTTCTAGTTTTTTTCAACTACAGCTCAATATCTTGAAGATTGACTGAGATATGAGTGTTTATACCGTTTCCTAACCTCAAAATAAAGGCTTATCTTACTTACTACTTCACGAAATCAGTTGAAACTAAGCTTAAAAGATTCGTACTGAAGCGTACTTTCTATATTTTACAACTACAGCTCAATATCATGAAAATTGACTGAGATATGAGTCGAAATGACCCTTAACAAGGTCAAAAAAGAGTGTTCGCGCTCCAGCGATACTTGCCAATTTCAGCTTAAAATATTGATCATTAACGGAGATATGAGGGAAAATTACTTTTCAAGTTCATTTTTTGTAATATCTCACTCACTACTCGACGATATCGGATGAAATTTAGCTTAAAAGACTCGTTTTGATGCCAACTTTCTAGTTTTTTCAACTACAGCTCAATATCTTGAAAATTGACTGAGATATGAGTGTTTATCCCGTTTCCTTACCTCAAAATAAAGGCTAATCTCACTTACTACTTCACGAAATCCGTTGAACCTAAGCTTAAAAGATTCGTACTGAAGCGTACTTTCTATATTTTCCAACTACAGCTCAAGATCTTGAAAATTGACTGAGATATCAGTGTTTATCCCGTTTCCTAACCTCAAATAAAGACTTATCTTACTTACTACTTCACAAAATCAGTTGAAACTAAGCTTAAAAGATTCGTACTGAAGCGTTCTTTCTATATTTTCCAACTACAGCTCAATATCTTGAAAATTGACTGAGATATAAGTCGGAATGACCCTTAACAAGGTCAAAAAAGAGTGTTCGCGCTCCAGCGATACTTGCCAATTTCAGCTTAAAATATTGATTATTGACGGAGATATGAGGGAAAATAACTTTTCATGTTCATTTTTTGTAATATCTCACTCACTACTCGACGATATCGGATGAAATTTAGCTTGAAAGACTCGTTTTGATGCCAACTTTCTATATTTTCAACTACAGCTCAATCTTGAAAATTGACTAAGATAAGAGTGTTTATCTCGTTTCCTAACCTCAAAATAAAGGCTTATCTTACTTACTGCTTTACGAAATCAGTTGAAACTAAGCTTAAAAGATTCGTACTGAAGCGTACTTTCTATATTTTTCAACTACAGCTCAATATCTTGAAAATTGACTGAGATATGAGTGTTTATCCCGTTTCCTTACCTCAAAATAAAGGCTAATCTCACTTACTACTTCACGAAATCCGTTGAACCTAAGCTTAAAAGATTCGTACTGAAGCGTACTTTCTATATTTTCCAACTACAGCTCAAGATCTTGAAAATTGACTGAGATATCAGTGTTTATCCCGTTTCCTAACCTCAAAATAAAGACTTATCTTACTTACTACTTCACAAAATCAGTTGAAACTAAGCTTAAAAGATTCGTACTGAAGCGTACTTTCTATATTTTCCAACTACAGCTCAATATCTTGAAAATTGACTGAGATATAAGTCGGAATGACCCTTAACAAGGTCAAAAAAAAGTGTTCGCGCTCCAGCGATACTTGCCAATTTCAACTCAAAATATTGATTATTGACGGAGATATGAGGGAAAATAACTTTTCATGTTCATTTTTTGTAATATCTCACTCACTTCTCGACGAAATCGGATGAAATTTAGCTTAAAGACTCGTTTTGATGCCAACTTTATATTTTTCAACTACAGCTCAATATCTTGAAAATTGACTGAGATATAGTCGGAATGACCCTTAACAAGGTCAAAAAAGAGTGTTCGCGCTCCAGCGATACTTGCCAATTTCAGCTTAAAATATTGATTATTGACGGAGATATGAGGGAAAATAACTTTTCATGTTCATTTTTTGTAATATCTCACTAACTACTCGACGATATCGGATGAAATTTAGCTTAAAGACTTGTTTGATGCCAACTTTCTATATTTTTCAACTACAGCTCAATATCTTGAAAATTGACTGAGATATGAGTGTTTATCCCCGTTTCCTAACCTCAAAATAAAGACTTATCTTACTTACTACTTCACGAAATCAGTTGAAACTAAGCTTAAAAGATTCGTACTGAAGCGTACACTCTATTTTTACAACAACAGCTCAATATCTTGAAAATTGACTGAGATATGAGTCGAATGACCCTTAACAAGGTCAAAAAAGAGTGTTCGCGCTTCAGCGATACTTGCCAATTTCAGCTCAAAATATTGATTATTGACGGAGATATGAGGGAAAATAACTTTTCATGTTCATTTTTTGTAATATCTCACTCACTACTCGACGATATCGGATGAAATTTAGCTTGAAAATCTCGTTTTGATGCCAACTTTCTAGTTTTTTCTACTACAGCTCAATATCTTGAAAATTGACTGAGATATGAGTGTTTATCCTTCCGTTTCCTAACCTCAAAATAAAGACTTATCTTACTTACTACTTCACGAAATCAGTTGAAACCAAGCTTAAAAGATGTACTGAAGCGTACTTTCTATATTTTCTAACTACAGCTCAGTATCTTGAAAATTGACTAAGATATGAGTCGGAATGACCTTTAACAAGGTCAAAAAAGAGTGTTCGCGCTCCAGCAACTTGCCAATTTCAGCTCAAAATATTGATTATTGACGGAGATATGAGGGAAAATACTTTTCATGTTCATTTTGGTAATATCTCACTCATTACTCGAACGATATCGGATGAAATTTAGCTTAAAAGACTCGTTTTGATGCCAACTTTCTATATTTTTCTACTACAGCTCAATATCTTGAAAATTGACTGAGATATGAGTGTTTATCCGTTTCCTAACCTCAAAATAAAGACTTATCTAGTTACTAATTCACGAAATCAGTTGAAACTAAGCTTAAAAGATTCGTACTGAAGCGTACTTTCTATATTTTCCAACTACAGCTCAATATCTTGAAAATTGATGAGATATAAGTCGGAATGACCCTTAACAAGGTCAAAAAAGAGTGTTAGCGCTCCACCGTTACTGCCAATTCAGCTCAAAATACTGATTACTGACGGAGATATGAGGGAAAATAATTTTCATGTTCATTTTTTTTATCTCACTCCACTACCTCGACGATATCGGATGAAATTTAGCTTAAAAGACTCGTTTTGATGCCAACTTTTCTATATTTTTCTACTACAGCTCAATATCTGAAAATTGACTAAGATAAGAGTGTTATCTCGTTTCCTACATCAAATAAAGGCTTATCTTACTTACTGCTTCACGAAATCAGTTGAAACTAAGCTTAAAAATATTCGTACTGAAGCGTACTTTCTATATTTTTACAACTACAGCTCAATATCTTGAAAATTGACTGAGATATGAGTGTTTATCCCGTTTCGTTACCTCAAATAAAGGCTAATCTCACTTACTTCTTCACGAAATCCGTTGAACCTAAGCTTAAAAGATTCGTACTGAAGCGTACTTTCTATATTTTCCAACTACAGCTCAAGATCTTGAAAAATTGACTGAGATATGATGTTTATCCCGTTTTCTTACCTCAAAAAAGGCTAATCTCACTTACTACTTCACAAAATCAGTTGAAAACTAAGCTTAAAAGATTCGTACTGAAGCGTACTTTCTATATTTTACAACTACAGCTCAATATCTTGAAAATTGACTGAGATATGAGTCGAAATGACCCTTAACAAGGTCAAAAAAGAGTGTTCGCGCTCCAGCGATACTGCCAATTTCAGCTTAAAATTGATCATTACGGAGATATGAGGGAAATTACTTTTCAAGTTCATTTTTTGTAATATCTCACTCACTACTCGACGATATCGGATGAAATTTTAGCTTAAAAGACTCGTTTTGATGCCAACTTCTAGTTTTTTTCAACTACAGCTCAATATCTTGAAGATTGACTGAGATATGAGTGTTTTATCCGTTTCCCTAACCTCAAAATAAAGGCTTATCTTACTTACTACTTCACGAAATCAGTTGAAAACTAAGCTTAAAAGATTCGTACTGAAGCGTACTTTCTATATTTTACAACTACAGCTCAATATCATGAAAATTGACTGAGATGAGTCGAAATGACCCTAACAAGGTCAAAAAAAGAGTGTTCGCGCTCCAGCGATACTTGCCAATTTCAGCTTAAAATTGATCATTAACGGAGATATGAGGGAAAATTACTTTTCAAGTTCATTTTTGTAATTCTCACTCACTACTCGACGATATCGGATGAAATTTAGCTTAAAAGACTCGTTTGATGCCAACTTTCTAGTTTTTTCAACAGCTCAATATCTTGAAAATTGACTGAGATATGAGTGTTTATCCCGTTTCCTTACCTCAAAATAAGGCTAATCTCACTTACTACTTCACGAAATCCGTTGAACCTAAGCTTAAAAGATTCGTACTGAAGCGTACTTTCTATATTTTCCAACTACAGCTCAAGATCTTGAAATTGACTGAGATATCAGTGTTTATCCCCGTTTCCTAACCTCAAAATAAAGACTTATCTTACTTACTACTTCACAAAATCAGTTGAAACTAAGCTTAAAAGATTCGTACTGAAGCGTTCTTTCTATATTTTCCAACTACAGCTCAATATCTTGAAAATTGACTGAGATATAAGTCGGAATGACCCTTAACAAGGTCAAAAAAGAGTGTTCGCGCTCCAGCGATACTTGCCAATTTCAGCTTAAAATATTGATTATTGACGGAGATATGAGGGAAAATAACTTTTCATGTTCATTTTTTGTAATATCTCACTCACCTACTCGACGATATCGGATGAAATTTAGCTTGAAAGACTCGTTTGATGCCAACTTTCTATATTTTTCAACTACAGCCAATATCTGAAAATTGACTAAGATAAGAGTGTTTATCTCGTTTCCTAACCTCAAAATAAAGGCTTATCTTACTTACTGCTTTACGAAATCAGTTGAAACTAAGCTTAAAAGATTCGTACTGAAGCGTACTTTCTATATTTTCAACTACAGCTCAATATCTTGAAAATTGACTGAGATATGAGTGTTTATTCCTTTCCCGTCCCTTACCGCAAAATAAAGGCTAATCTCACTTACTACTTCACGAAATCCGTTGAACCTAAGCTTAAAAGATTCGTACTGAAGCGTACTTTCTATATTTTCCAACTACAGCTCAAGATCTTGAAAATTGACTGAGATATCAGTGTTTATCCCGTTTCCTAACCTCAAAAAAGACTTATCTTACTTACTACTTCACAAAATCAGTTGAAACTAAGCTTAAAAGATTCGTACTGAAGCGTACTTTCTTATTTTCCAACTACAGCTCATATCTTGAAAATTGACTGAGATATAAGTCGGAATGACCCTTAACAAGGTCAAAAAAAAGTGTTCGCGCTCCAGCGATACTTGCCAATTTCAACTCAAAATATTGATTATTGACGGAGATATGAGGGGAAAATAACTTTTCATGTTCATTTTTGTAATATCTCACTCACTTCTCGACGAAATCGGATGAAATTTAGCTTAAAGACTCGTTTTGATGCCAACTTTCTATATTTTTCAACTACAGCTCAATATCTTGAAATTGACTGAGATATAAGTCGGAATGACCCTTAACAAGGTCAAAAAAGAGTGTTCGCGCTCCAGCGATACTTGCCAATTTCAGCTTAAAATATTGATTATTGACGGAGATATGAGGGAAAATAACTTTTCATGTTCATTTTTTGTAATATCTCACTAACTACTCGACGATATCGGATGAAATTTAGCTTAAAAGACTTGTTTTGATGCCAACTTTCTATATTTTTCAACTACAGCTCAATATCTTGAAAATTGACTGAGATATGAGTGTTTATCCCGTTTCCTAACCTCAAAATAAAGACTTATCTTACTTACTACTTCACGAAATCAGTTGAAACTAGCTTAAAAGATTCGTACTGAAGCGTACACTCTATATTTTACAACAACAGCTCAATATCTTGAAAATTGACTGAGATATGAGTCGAAATGACCCTTAACAAGGTCAAAAAAGAGTGTTCGCGCTTCAGCGATACTTGCCAATTTCAGCTCAAAATATTGATTATTGACGGAGATATGAGGGAAAATAACTTTTCATGTTCATTTTTTGTAATATCTCACTCACTACTCGACGATATCGGATGAAATTTAGCTTGAAAATCTCGTTTTGATGCCAACTTTCTAGTTTTTTCTACTACAGCTCAATATCTTGAAAATTGACTGAGATATGAGTGTTTATCCCGTTTCCTAACCTCAAAATAAAGACTTATCTTACTTACTACTTCACGAAATCAGTTGAAACCAAGCTTAAAAGATTCGTACTGAAGCGTACTTTCTATATTTTCTAACTACAGCTCAGTATCTTGAAAATTGACTGAGATATAAGTCGGAATGACTCTTAACAAGGTCAAAAAAAAGTGTTCGCGCTCCAGCGATACTTGCCAATTTCAGCTCAAATATTGATTATTGACGGAGATATGAGGGAAAATAACTTTTCATGTTCATTTTTTGTAATATCTCACCACTACTAGACGATATCGATGATGATAAATTTAGCTTAGAGACTCGTTTTGATGCCAACTTTCTATATTTTTCAACTACAGCTCAATATCTTGAAAATTGACTAAGATAAGAGGGTTTATCTCGTTTCCTAACCTCAAAATAAAGGCTTATCTACTTACTGCTTCACGAAATCAGTTGAAACTAAGCTTAAAAGATTCGTACTGAAGCGTACTTCTATATTTTACAACTACAGCTCAATATCTTGAAAATTGACTGAGATATGAGTGTTATCCCGTTTCCTTACCTCAAAATAAAGGCTAATCTCACTTACTACTTCACGAAATCCGTTGAACCTAAGCTTAAAGATTCGTACTGAAGCGTACTTTCTATATTTTCCAACTACAGCTCAAGATCTTGAAAATTGACTGAGATATCAGTGTTTATCCCGTTCCTAACCTCAAAATAAAGACTTATCTTACTTACTACTTCACAAAATCAGTTGAAACTAAGCTTAAAAGATTCGTACTGAAGCGTACTTTCTATATTTTCCAACTACAGCTCAATATCTTGAAAATTGACTGAGATATAAGTCGGAATGACCCTTAACAAGGTCAGAAAAGAGTGTTCGCGCGCTCCAGCGATACTTGCCAATTTCAACTCAAAATATTGATTATTGACGGAGATATGAGGGAAAATAACTTTTCATGTTCATTTTTTGTAATATCTCACTCACTTCTCGACGAATCGGATGAAATTTAGCTTAAAAGACTCGTTTTGATGCCAACTTTCTATATTTTTCAACTAAGCTCAATATCTTGAAAATGACTGAGATATAGTCGAAATGACCCTTAACAAGGTCAAAAAAGAGTGTTCGCGCTCCACCGATACTTGCCAATTTCAGCTCAAAATATTGATTATTGACGGAGATATGAGGGAAAATAACTTTTCATGTTCATTTTTGTAATATCTCACTCACTACTCGACGATATCGGATGAAATTTAGCTTAAAAGACTGTTTTGATGCCAACTTTCTATATTTTTCAACTACAGCTCAATATCTTGAAAATTGACTGAGATATGAGTGTTTATCCCGTTTCCTAACCTCAAAATAAAGGCTTATCTTACTTACTACTTCACGAAATCAGTTGAAACTAAGCTTAAAAGATTCGTACTGAAGCGTACACTCTATATTTTAACAAAACAGCTCAATATCTTGAAAATTGACTGAGATATAGTCGAATGACCCTTAACAAGGTCAAAAAAGAGTGTTCGCGCTCCACCGATACTTGCCAATTTCAGCTCAAAATATTGATTATTGACGGAGATATGAGGGAAAATAACTTTTCATGTTCATTTTTTGTAATATCTCACTCACTACTCGACGAAATCGGATGAAATTTAGCTTAAAAACTCGTTTTGATGCCAACTTTCTATTTTTTCAACTACAGCTCAATATCTTGAAAATTGACTAAGATAAGAGGGTTTATCTCGTTTCCTAACCTCAAAATAAAGGCTTATCTTACTTACTGCTTCACGAAATCAGTTGAAACTAAGCTTAAAAGATTCGTACTGAAGCGTACTTTCTATATTTTACAACTACAGCTCAATATCTTGAAAATTGACTGAGATATGAGTGTTTATCCCCGTTTCCTACCTCAAAATAAAGGCTAATCTCACTTACTACTTCACAAATCAGTTGAAACTAAGCTTAAAAGATTCGTACTGAAGCGTACTTTCTATATTTTACAACTACAGCTCAATATCTTGAAAATTGACTGAGATATAGTCGAAATGACCCTTAACAAGGTCAAAAAAGAGTGTTCGCGCTCCAGATACTTGCCAATTTCAGCTCAAAATATTGATCATTAACGGAGATATGAGGGAAAATAACTTTTCAAGTTCATTTTTTGTAATATCTCACTCACTACTCGACGAATCGGATGAAATTTAGCTTAAAAGACTCGTTTTGATGCCAACTTTCTAGTTTTTTCAACTACAGCTCAATATCTTGAAATTGACTGAGATATGAGTGTTTATACCGTTTCCTAACCTCAAAATAAAGGCTTATCTTACTTACTACTTCACGAAATCAGTTGAAACTAAGCTTAAAAGATTCGTACTGAAGCGTACTTTCTATATTTTACAACTACAGCTCAATATCATGAAAATTGACTGAGATATGAGTCGAATGACCCTTAACAAGGTCAAAAAAGAGTGTTCGCGCTCCACGATACTTGCCAATTTCAGCTTAAAATATTGATTATTACGGAGATATAGGAAAATTACTTTTCAAGTTCATTTTTTGTAATATCTCACTCACTACTCGACGAATCGGATGAAATTTAGCTTAAAAGACTCGTTTTGATGCCAACTTTCTAGTATTTTTCAACTACAGCTCAATATCTTGAAATTGACTGAGATATGAGTGTTTATATATCCGTTTCCTAACCTCAAAATAAAGGCTTATCTTACTTACTACTTCACGAAATCAGTTGAAACTAAGCTTAAAAGATTCGTACTGAAGCGTACACTTTCTATATTTTACAACTACAGCTAATATCTGAAAATTGACTGAGATATGAGTCGAAATGACCCTTAACAAGGTCAAAAAAGAGTGTTCGCGCTCCAGCGATACTTGCCAATTTCAGCTCAAAATATTGATTATTGACGGAGATGAGGGAAATAACTTTTCATGTTCATTTTTTGTAATATCTCACTCACTACTCGACGATATCGGATGAAATTTAGCTTAAAAATCTCGTTTTGATGCCAACTTTCTAGTTTTTCACTACAAACAGCTCAATATCTTGAAAATTGACTGAGATATGAGTGTTTATCATCCCGTTTCCTAACCTCAAAATAAAGACTTATCTTACTTACTACTACTTCACGGAATCAGTTGAAACTAAGCTTAAAAGATTCGTACTGAAGCGTACACTTTCTATATTTTACAACCACAGCTCAATATCTTGAAAATTGACTGAGATATGAGTCGGAAATGACCCTTAACCAGGTCAAAAAAGAGTGTTCGCGCTTCGCGATACTTGCCAATTTCAGCAAAATATTGATTATTAACGGAGATATGAGGGAAAATAACTTTTCATGTTCATTTTTTGTAATATCTCACTCACTTCTCGACGAAATCGGATAAATTTAGCTTAAAGACTCGTTTTAATGCCAACTTTCTATATTTTTCAACTACAGCTCAATATCTTGAAAATTGACTGAGATTTGAGTGTTTATACCGTTTCCTAACCTCAAAATAAAGGCTTATCTTACTTACTACTCCACGAAATCCGTTGAACCTAAGAAGCTTAAAAGATTCGTACTGAAGCGTACTTTCTATATTTTCCAACTACAGCTCAATATCTTGAAATTGACTGAGATATGATGAGTCGGAATGACCCTTAACAAGGTCAAAAAAGAGTGTTCGCGCTCCAGCGATACTTGCCAATTTCAGCTCAAAATATTGATTATTGACGGAGATATGAGGGAAATAACTTGTCATTTCATTTTTTGTAATATCTCACTCACTTCTCGACGAAATCGGATGAAATTTAGCTTAAAAGACTCGTTTTGATGCCAACTTTCTATATTTTCAACTACAGCTCAATACTTGAAAATTGACTAAGATAGAGTGTTTATCTCGTTTCCTAACCTCAAAATAAAGGCTTATCTTACTTACTGCTTCACGAAATCAGTGAAACTAAGCTTAAAAGATTCGTCCTGAAGCGTACTTTCTATATTTTACAACTACAGCTCAATATCTTGAAAATTGACTGAGATATGAGTGGTTTTCCCCATCCCGTTCCTTAACCTCAAAAATAAAGGCTAATCTCACTTACTACTTCACGAAATCCGTTGAACCTAAGCTAAAAGATTCGTACTGAAGCGTACTTTCTATATTTTCCAACTACAGCTCAATATCTTGAAAATTGACTGAGATATAAGTCGGAATGACCCTTAACAAGGTCAAAAAAGAGTGTTCGCGCTCCAGCGATACTTGCCAATTCAGCTCAAAATATTGATTATTGACGGAGTATGAGGGAAAATAACTTTTCATGTTCATTTTTTGTAATATCTCACTCACGACTCGACGATATCGGATGAAATTTAGCTTAAAGACTCGTTGTGATGCCAACTTTCTACATTTTCAACTACAGCTCAATATCTTGAAAATTGACTAAGATAAGAGGGTTTATCTCGTTTCCTAACCTCAAAATAAAGGCTTATCTTACTACTACTGCTTCACGAAATCAGTTGAAACTAAGCTTAAAAGATTCGTACTGAAGCGTACTTTCTATATTTTACAACTACAGCTCAATATCTTGAAAATTGACTGAGATATGAGTGTGTTATTTTCCCGTTTCCTTACCTCAAAATAAAGGCTAATCTCACTTACTACTTCACAAAATCAGTTGAAACTAACTTAAAAGATTCGTACTGAAGCGTACTTTCTATATTTTACAACTACAGCTCAATATCTTGAAAATTGACTGAGATATGAGTCGAAATGACCCTTAACAAGGTCAAAAAAGAGTGTTCGCGCTCCAGCGATACTTGCCAATTTCAGCTTAAATATGATCATTAACGGAGATATGAGGGAAAATTACTTTTCAGTTCATTTTTTGTAATATGCTCACTCACTACTCGACGATATCGATGAAATTTAGCTTAAAGACTCGTTTTGATGCCAACTTTCTAGTTTTTTCAACTACAGCTCAATATCTTGAAGATTGACTGAGATATGAGTGTTTATACCGTTTTCCTAACCTCAAAATAAAGGCTTATCTTACTTACTACTTGCACGAAATCAGTTGAAACTAAGCTTAAAAGATTCGTACTGAAGCGTACTTTCTATATTTTACAACTACAGCTCAATATCATGAAAATTGACTGAGATATGAGTCGAATGACCCTTAACAAGGTCAAAAAGAGTGTTCGCGCTCCAGCGATACTTGCCAATTTCAGCTTAAAATATTGATTATTAACGGAGATATAAGGAAAATTACTTTTCAAGTTCATTTTTTGTAATATCTCACTCACTACTCGACGATATCTGATGAAATTTAGCTTAAAAGACTCGTTTTGATGCCAACTTTCTATTTTTTCAACTACAGCTCAATATCTTGAATTGACTGAGATATGAGTGTTTATATCCCGTTTCCTAACCTCAAAATAAAGGCTTATCTTACTTACTAATTCACGAAATCAGTTGAAACTAAGCTTAAAAGATTCGTACTGAAGCGTACTCTATATTTTCAACTACAGCTCAATATCTGAAAATTGACTGAGATATAGTCGGAAATGACCCTTAACAAGGTCAAAAAAGAGTGTTCGCGCTCCAGCGATACTTGCCAATTTCAGCTCAAATATTGATTATTGACGGAGATATGAGGGAAAATAACTTTTCATGTTCATTTTTTGTAATATCTCACTCACTACTCGACGAATCGGATGAAATTTAGCTTAAAAACTCGTTTTGATGCCAACTTTCTATTTTTTCAACTACAGCTCAATATCTTGAAAATTGACTGAGATATGAGTGTTTATACCGTTTCCTAACCTCAAAATAAAGGCTTATCTTACTTACTACTCACGAAATCAGTTGAACTAAGCTTAAAAGATTCGTACTGAAGCGTACTTTCTATATTTTCCAACTACAGCTCAATATCTTGAAAATTGACTGAGATATAAGTCGGAATGACCCTTAACAAGGTCAAAAAAGAGTGTTCGCGCTCCACCGATACTTGCCAATTTCAGCTCAAAATATTGATTATTGACGGAGATATGAGGGAAAATAACTTGTCATGTTCATTTTTTGTAATATCTCACTCACTACTCGACGAAATCGGATGAAATTTAGCTTAAAAGACTCGTTTTGATGCCAACTTTCTATATTTTTCAACTACAGCTCAATATCTTGAAAATTGACTAGAGAAGAGTGTTTATCCGTTTCCTAACCTCAAAATAAAGGCTTATCTTACTTACTGCTTCACGAAATCAGTTGAAACTAAGCTTAAAAGATTCGTCTGAAGCGTACTTTCTATATTTTACAACAACTACAGCTCAATATCTTGAAAATTGACTGAGATATGAGTGTTTATATCCCCTTTCCTTACCTCAAAATAAAGGCTAATCTCACTTACTACTTCACACGAAATCCGTTGAACCTAAGCTTAAAAGATTCGTACTGAAGCGTACTTTCTATATTTTCCAACTACAGCTCAAGATCTTGAAAATTGACTGAGATATCAGTGTTTATCCCGTTTCCTAACCTCAAAATAAAGACTTATCTTACTTACTACTTCACAAAATCAGTTGAAACTAAGCTTAAAAGATTCGTACTGAAGCGTACTTTCTATATTTTCCAACTACAGCTCAAATCTTGAAATTGACTGAGATATAAGTCGGAATGACCCTTAACAAGGTCAAAAAAGAGTGTTCGCGCTCCAGCGATACTTGCCAATTTCAGCTCAAAATAATTATTGACGGAGATATGAGGGAAAATAACTTTTCATGTTCATTTTTTGTAATATCTCACTCTTACTCGACGATATCGGATGAAATTTAGCTTAAAAGACTCGTTTTGATGCCAACTTTCTAGTTTTTTTACTACAAGCTCAATATCTTGAAAATTGACTGAGATATCAGTGTTTATCCCGTTTCCTAACCTCAAAATAAAGACTTATCTTACTTACTACTTCACGAAATCAGTTGAAACTAAGCTTAAAAGATTCGTACTGAAGCGTTCTTTCTATATTTCACAACTACAGCTCAATATCTTGAAAATTGACTGAGATATAAGTCGAAATGACCCTTAACAAGGTCAAAAAAAAGTGTTCGCGCTCCAGCGATACTTGCCAATTTCAGCTCAAAATATTGATTATTAACGGAGATATGAGGGAAAATAACTTTTTATGTTCATTTTTTGTAATATCTCACTCACTACTCGACGATATCGGATGAAATTCAGCTTGAAAGACTCGTTTTGATGCCAAATTTCTAGTTTTTCCAACTACAGCTCAATATCTTGAAAATTGACTGATATATGAGTCGGATTGACCCTCAACAAGGTCAAAAAAAAGTGTTCGCGCTCCAGCGATACTTGCCAATTTCAGCTCAAAATATTGATTATTGACGGAGATATGAGGGAAAATAACTTTTCATGTTCATTTTTGTAATATCTCACTCACTTCTCGACGAAATCGGATGAAATTTAGCTTAAAAGACTCGTTTTGATGCCAACTTTCTATAATTTTCAACTACAGCTCAATATCTTGAAAATTGACTAAGATATAAGTGTTTATCCCGTTTCCTAACCTCAAAATAAAGACTTATCTTACTTACTACTTCACGAAATCAGTTAAAACTAAGCTTAAAAGATTCGTACTGAAGCGTACTTTCTATATTTTCCAACTACAGCTCAATATCTTGAAATTTGACTGAGATATAAGTCGGAATGACCCTTAACAAGGTCAAAAAAGAGTGTTCGCGCTCCAGCGATACTTGCCAATTTCAGCTCAAAATATTGATTATTGAGGGAGATATGAGGGAAAATAACTTTTCATGTTCATTTTTTGTAATATCTCACTCACTACTCGACGATATCGGATGAAATTTAGCTTAAAAGACTCGTTTTGATGCCAACTTTCTAGTTTTTTCTACTACAGCTCAATATCTTGAAAATTGACTAAGATATAAGTGTTTATCCCGTTTCCTAACCTCAAAATAAAGACTTATCTTACTTACTACTTCACGAAATCAGTTGAAACTAAGCTTAAAAGATTCGTACTGAAGCGTACTTTCAATATTTTACAACTACAGCTCAATATCTTGAAATTTGACTGAGATATAAGTGTTTATCCAGTTTCCTTACCTCAAAATAAAGGCTTATCTCACTTACTACTTCACGAAATCCAATGAACCTAAGCTTAAAAGATTCGTACTGAAGCGTACTTTCTATATTTTCCAACTACAGCTCAATATCTGAAAATTGACTGAGATATAAGTCGGAATGACCTTAACAAGGTCAAAAAAGAGTGTTCGCGCTCCAGCGATACTTGCCAATTCAGCTCAAAATATTGATTATTGACGGAGATATGAGGGAAAATAACTTTTCATGTTCATTTTTTGTAATATCTCACTCACGACTCGACGATATCGGATGAAATTTAGCTTAAAAATTTCGTTTTGATGCCAACTTTCTAGTTTTTTCTACTACAGCTCAATATCTTGAAAATTGACTGAGATATGAGTGTTTATCCCGTTTCCTAACCTCAAAATAAAGACTTATCTTACTTACTACTTCACGAAATCAGTTGAAACTAAGCTTAAAAGATTCGTACTGAAGCGTACACTCTATATTTTACAACAACGGCTCAATATCTTGAAAATTGACTGAGATATGAGTCGAAATGACCCTTAACAAGGTCAAAAAAGAGTGTTCGCGCTTCAGCGATACTTGCCAATTTCAGCTCAAAATATTGATTATTGACGGAGATATGAGGGAAAATAACTTGTCATGTTCATTTTTTGTAATATCTCACTCACTTCTCGACGAAATCGGATGAAATTTAGCTTAAAAGACTCGTTTTGATGCCAACTTTCTATATTTTTCAACTACAGCTCAATATCTTGAAAATTGACTAAGATAAGAGTGTTTATCTCGTTTCCTAACCTCAAAATAAAGGCTTATCTTACTTACTGCTTCACGAAATCAGTTGAAACTAAGCTTAAAAGATTCGTCCTGAAGCGTACTTTCTATATTTTACAACTACAGCTCAATATCTTGAAAATTGACTGAGATATGAGTGTTTATCCCGTTTCCTTACCTCAAAATAAAGGCTAATCTCACTTACTACTTCACGAAATCCGTTGAACCTAAGCTTAAAAGATTCGTACTGAAGCGTACTTTCTATATTTTCCAACTACAGCTCAAGATCTTGAAAATTGACTGAGATATCAGTGTTTATCCCGTTTCCTAACCTCAAAATAAAGACTTATCTTACTACTTCACGAAATCAGTTGAAACTAAGCTTAAAAGATTCGTACTGAAGCGTACTTTCTATATTTTCCAACTACAGCTCAAAATCTTGAAAATTGACTGAGATATAAGTCGGAATGACCCTTAACAAGGTCAAAAAAGAGTGTTCGCGCTCCAGCGATACTTGCCAATTTCAGCTCAAAATATTGATTATTGACGGAGATATGAGGGAAAATAACTTTCATGTTCATTTTTTGTAATATCTCACTCTTTACTCGACGATATCGGATGAAATTTAGCTTAAAAGACTCGTTTTGATGCCAACTTTCTAGTTTTTTCTACTACAGCTCAATATCTTGAAAATTGACTGAGATATCAGTGTTTATCCCGTTTCCTAACCTCAAAATAAAGACTTATCTTACTTACTACTTCACGAAATCAGTTGAAACTAAGCTTAAAAGATTCGTACTGAAGCGTTCTTTCTATATTTTACAACTACAGCTCAATATCTTGAAAATTGACTGAGATATAAGTCGAAATGACCCTTAACAAGGTCAAAAAAAAGTGTTCGCGCTCCAGCGATACTTGCCAATTTCAGCTCAAAATATTGATTATTAACGGAGATATGAGGGAAAATAACTTTTCATGTTCATTTTTTGTAATATCTCACTCACTACTCGACGATATCGGATGAAATTCAGCTTGAAAGACTCGTTTTGATGCCAAATTTCTAGTTTTTTCAACTACAGCTCAATATCTTGAAAATTGACTGATATATGAGTCGGAATGACCCTTAACAAGGTCAAAAAAAAGTGTTCGCGCTCCAGCGATACTTGCCAATTTCAGCTCAAAATATTGATTATTGACGGAGATATGAGGGAAAATAACTTTTCATGTTCATTTTTTGTAATATCTCACTCACTTCTCGACGAAATCGGATGAAATTTAGCTTAAAAGACTCGTTTTGATGCCAACTTTCTATAATTTTCAACTACAGCTCAATATCTTGAAAATTGACTAAGATATAAGTGTTTATCCCGTTTCCTAACCTCAAAATAAAGACTTATCTTACTTACTACTTCACGAAATCAGTTAAAACTAAGCTTAAAAGATTCGTACTGAAGCGTACTTTCTATATTTTCCAACTACAGCTCAATATCCTGAAATTTGACTGAGATATAAGTCGGAATGACCCTTAACAAGGTCAAAAAAGAGTGTTCGCGCTCTACCGATACTTGCCAATTTCAGCTCAAAATATTGATTATTGACGGAGATATGAGGGAAAATAACTTTTCATGTTCATTTTTTGTAATATCTCACTCACTACTCGACGATATCGGATGAAATTTAGCTTAAAAATCTCGTTTTGATGCCAACTTTCTATATTTTTCAACTACAGCTCAATATCTTGAAAATTGACTGAGATATGAGTGATTATCCCGTTTCCTTACCTCAAAATAAAGGCTTATCTTACTTACTGCTTCACGAAATCAGTTGAAACTAAGCTTAAAAGATTCGTACTGAAGCGTACTTTCTATATTTTACAACTACAGCTCAATATCTTGAAAATTGACTGAGATATAAGTCGAATGACCCTTAACAAGGTCAAAAGAGTGTTCGCGCTCCAGCGATACTTGCCAATTTCAGCTCAAAATATTGATTATTGACGGAGATATGAGGGAAAATAACTTTTCATGTTCATTTTTTGTAATATCTCACTCACGACTCGACGATATCGGATGAAATTTAGCTTAAAAATTTCGTTTTGATGCCAACTTTCTAGTTTTTTCTACTACAGCTCAATATCTTGAAAATTGACTGAGATATGAGTGTTTATCCCGTTTCCTAACCTCAAAATAAAGACTTATCTTACTTACTACTTCACGAAATCAGTTGAAACTAAGCTTAAAGATTCGTACTGAAGCGTACACTCTATATTTTACAACAACGGCTCAATATCTTGAAAATTGACTGAGATATGAGTCGAAATGACCCTTAACAAGGTCAAAAAGAGTGTTCGCGCTTCAGCGATACTTGCCAATTTCAGCTCAAAATATGATTATTGACGGATATATGAGGGAAAATAACTTTCATGTTCATTTTTGTAATATCTCACTCACTACTCGACGAAATCGGATGAAATTTAGCTTAAAAGACTCGTTTTGATGCCAACTTTCTATATTTTTCAACTACAGCTCAATATCTTGAAAATTGACTAGATAAGAGTGTTTATCTCGTTTCCTAACCTCAAAATAAAGGCTTATCTTACTTACTGCTTCACGAAATCAGTTGAAACTAAGCTTAAAAGATTCGTCTGAAGCGTACTTTCTATATTTTACAACTACAGCTCAATATCTTGAAAATTGACTGAGATATGAGTGTTTATCCCGTTTCCTTACCTCAAAATAAAGGCTAATCTCACTTACTACTTCACGAAATCGTTGAACCTAGCTTAAAAGATTCGTACTGAAGCGTACTTTCTATATTTTCCAACTACAGCTCAAGATCTTGAAAATTGACTGAGATATCAGTGTTTATCCCGTTTCCTAACCTCAAAATAAAGACTTATCTTACTTACTACTTCACGAAATCAGTTGAAACTAAGCTTAAAAGATTCGTACTGAAGCGTACTTTCTATATTTTCCAACTACAGCTCAAAATCTTGAAAATTGACTGAGATATAAGTCGGAATGACCCTTAACAAGGTCAAAAAGAGTGTTCGCGCTCCAGCGATACTTGCCAATTTCAGCTCAAAAATTGATTATTGACGGAGATATGAGGGAAAATAACTTTTCATGTTCATTTTTTGTAATATCTCACTCTTTACTCGACGATATCGGATGAAATTAGCTTAAAAGACTCGTTTTGATGCCAACTTTCTAGTTTTTTCTACAGCTCAAATCTTGAAAATTGACTGAGATATCAGTGTTTATCCCGTTTCCTAACCTCAAAATAAAGACTTATCTTACTTACTACTTCACGAAATCAGTTGAAACTAAGCTTAAAAGATTCGTACTGAAGCGTTCTTTCTATATTTTACAACTACAGCTCAATATCTTGAAAATTGACTGAGATATAAGTCGAAATGACCCTTAACAAGGTCAAAAAAAAGTGTTCGCGCTCCAGCGATACTTGCCAATTTCAGCTCAAAATATTGATTATTAACGGAGATATGAGGGAAAATAACTTTCATGTTCATTTTTGTAATATCTCACTCACTACTCGACGATATCGGATGAAATTCAGCTTGAAAGACTCGTTTTGATGCCAAATTTCTAGTTTTTTCAACTACAGCTCAATATCTTGAAAATTGACTGATATATGAGTCGGAATGACCCTTAACAAGGTCAAAAAAAAGTGTTCGCGCTCCAGCGATACTTGCCAATTTCAGCTCAAAAATTGATTATTGACGGAGAGATAGGGAAAATAACTTTTCATGTTCATTTTTGTAATATCTCACTCACTTCTCGACGAAATCGGATGAATTTAGCTTAAAAGACTCGTTTTGATGCCAACTTTCTATAATTTTCAACTACAGCTCAATATCTTGAAAATTGACTAAGATATAAGTGTTTATCCCGTTTCCTAACCTCAAAATAAAGACTTATCTTACTTACTACTTCACGAAATCAGTTAAAACTAAGCTTAAAAGATTCGTACTGAAGCGTACTTTCTATATTTTCCAACTACAGCTCAATATCCTGAAATTTGACTGAGATATAAGTCAGAATGACCCTTAACAAGGTCAAAAAAGAGTGTTCGCGCTCTACCGATACTTGCCAATTTCAGCTCAAAATATTGATTATTGACGGAGATATGAGGGAAAATAACTTTTCATGTTCATTTTTTGTAATATCTCACTCACTACTCGACGATATCGGATGAAATTTAGCTTAAAAATCTCGTTTTGATGCCAACTTTCTATATTTTTCAACTACAGCTCAATATCTTGAAATTGACTGAGATAGAGTGATTATCCCGTTTCCTTACCTCAAATAAAGGCTTATCTTACTTACTGCTTCACGAAATCAGTTGAAACTAAGCTTAAAAGATTCGTACTGAAGCGTACTTTCTATATTTTACAACTACAGCTCAATATCTTGAAAATTGACTGAGATATGAGTCGAAATGAACCTTAACAAGGTCAAAAAAGAGTGTTCGCGCTCCAGCGATACTTGCCAATTTCAGCTCAAAATATTGATTATTGAGGGAGATATGAGGGAAAATAACTTTTCATGTTCATTTTTTGTAATATCTCACTCACTACTCGACGATATCGGATGAAATTTAGCTTAAAAGACTCGTTATGATGCCAACTTTCTATATTTTACAACTACAGCTCAATATCTTGAAAATTGACTGAGATATCAGTGTTTATCCCGTTTCCTAACCTCAAAATAAAGACTTATATTACTTACTGCTTCACGAAATCAGTTGAAACTAAGCCTAAAAGATTCGTACTGAAGCGTACTTTCTATATTTTCCAACTACAGCTCAATATCTTGAAAATTGACTGAGATATAAGTCGGAATGACCCTTAACAAGGTCAAAAAAGTGTTCGCGCTCCAGCGATACTTGCCAATTTCAGCTCAAAATATTGATTATTGACGGAGATATGAGGGAAAATAATTTTTCATGTTCTTTTTTTGTAATATCTCTAATCTTACTATAATATAGTAATATTTGTAATATCTCTATAATAAATGCACCTAAAAAACGATAATTCTATGTCGTAAGTTCTTACAACATGAAAATGCAGGAAAAAATTAATAAAAACAGTGGAGACTCGTTCCCATTACTTTTTCAACACTTTCATAATCCCAGTGCAGATACGTGAAGAACGCGTATTTATCTATTACGGTGGCCTATAGGCCTTGTTAATTCATATTAAAAGGTCTATTAGCTACTCTAAGGCGGATAACGATAGTCTTCTACGATTCACAAGACTAAAAGCCATACGGCATAAATGCACCTAAAAAACGATCATTCTATGTCGTAAGTACTTACAACATAAAAATGCAGGAAAAATTATTGGAAACAGTGGAGACTAGCTTCGACCATTCTTTTTAAACCCCTTCATAAAACCAGTGCAGATACGTTAAGAACACGTATTTATCTATTACGGTGGCCTATAGGCCTTGTTAATTCATATTAAAGGGTCTATTAGCTACTCTAAGGCGGATACCGAAAGTCTCCTACGATTTACAAGATTGAAAGCCATACGGCTTAAATGCACCTAAAAAACGATCATTCTATGTCGTAAGTACTTACAACATAAAAATGCACGAAAAAATTATTGGAAACAGTGGAGACTAGCTTCGACCATTCTTTTAAACCCCTTCATAAAACCAGTGCAGATACGTTAAGAACACGTATTTATCTATTACGGTGGCCCTGTAAATTCATTTTACAAGGTATACAATTCATACTTGCAGGCGGATAACGAAAGTCTCCTACGATTCACAAGATTGAAAGCCATACGGCTTAAATGCACCTAAAAAACGATCATTCTATGTCGTAAGTTCTTACAACATGAAAATGCAGGAAAAAATTAATAAAAACAGTGGAGACTCGTTTCCATTATTCTTTTTCAACCCTTTCATAATCCCAGTGCAGATACGTGAAGAACGCGTATTTATCTATTACGGTGGCCTATAGGCCTTGTTAATTCATATTAAAGGGTCTATTAGCTACTCTAAGGCGGATAACGATAGTATCCTACGATTCACAAGACTGAAAGCCATACGGCATGCAAATGCACCTAAAAAACAATCTTACTATGTCGTAAGTACTTACAACATAAAAATGCAGGAAAAAATTAATAAAAACAGTGGAGACTCGTTCCCATTATTCTTTTTCAACCCTTTCATAATCCCAGTGCAGATACGTGAAGAACGCGTACTTATCTATTACGGTGGCCTACAGGCCTTGTTAATTCATATTAAAAGGTCTAGTAGCTACTCTAAGGCGGATAACGATAGTCTTCTACGATTCACAAGACTGAAAGCCATACGGCTCAAATGCACCTAAAAAACGATCTTTCTATGTCGTAAGTACTTACAACATAAAAATGCAGGAAAAAATTATTAGAAACAGTGAAGACTCGTTCCCATTATTCTTTTTCAACCCTTTCATAATCCCAGTGCAGATACGTGAAGAACACGTATTTATCTATTACGGTGGCGTTTAGCTAAGGGTCTATTATCTACTCACAGGCGGATAACGATAGTCTCCTACGATTCACAAGACTGAAAGCCATACGGCATAAATGCACCTAAAAAACAATCTTTCTATGTCGTAAGTTCTTACAACATGAAAATGCAGGAAAAAATTAATAAAAACAGTGGAGACTCGTTCCCATTATTCTTTTTCAACCCTTTCATAATCCCAGTGCAGATACGTGAAGAACGCGTACTTTATCTATTACGGTGGCCTACAGGCCTTGTTAATTCATATTAAAAGGTCTATTAGCTACTCTAAGGCGGATAACGATAGTCTTCTACGATTCACAAGACTGAAAGCCATACGGCTCAAATGCACCTAAAAAACGATCTTTCTATGTCGTAAGTACTTACAACATAAAAATGCAGGAAAAAATTATTAGAAACAGTGAAGACTCGTTCCCATTATTCTTTTTCAACCCTTTCATAATCCCAGTGCAGATACGTGAAGAACACGTATTTATCTATTACGGTGGCGTTTAGCTAAGGGTCTATTATCTACTCACAGGCGGATAACGATAGTCTCCTACGATTCACAAGACTGAAAGCCATACGGCATGCAAATGCACTAAAAAACAATCTTACTATGTCGTAAGTACTTACAACATAAAAATGCAGGAAAAAATTAATAAAAACAGTGGAGACTCGTTCCCATTATTCTTTTTCAACCCTTTCATAATCCCAGTGCAGATACGTGAAGAACGCGTACTTATCTATTACGGTGGCCTACAGGCCTTGTTAATTCATATTAAAAGGTCTATAGCTACTCTAAGGCGGATAACGATAGTCTTCTACGATTCACAAGACTGAAAGCCATACGGCTCAAATGCACCTAAAAAACGATCTTTCTATGTCGTAAGTACTTACAACATAAAAATGCAGGAAAAAATTATTAGAAACAGTGAAGACTCGTTCCCATTATTCTTTTTCAACCCTTTCATAATCCCAGTGCAGATACGTGAAGAACACGTATTTATCTATTACGGTGGCGTTTAGCTAAGGGTCTATTATCTACTCACAGGCGGATAACGATAGTCTCCTACGATTCACAAGACTGAAAGCCATACGGCATAAATGCACCTAAAAAACAATCTTTCTATGTCGTAAGTTCTTACAACATGAAAATGCAGGAAAAAATTAATAAAAACAGTGGAGACTCGTTCCCATTATTCTTTTTCAACCCTTTCATAATCCCAGTGCAGATACGTGAAGAACGCGTATTTATCTATTACGGTGGCCTATAGGCCTTGTTAATTCATATTAAAAGGTCTATTAGCTACTCTAAGGCGGATAACGATAGTCTTCTATGATTCACAAGACTGAAAGCCATACGGCTTAAATGAACCTAAAAAACGATCATTCTATGTCGTAAGTTCTTACAACATAAAAATGCACGAAAAAATTATTGGAAACAGTGGAGACTAGCTTCGACCATTCTTTTTAAACCCCTTCATAAAACCAGTGCAGACACGTTAAGAACACGTATTTATCTATTACGGTGGCCCTGTAAATTCATTTTACAAGGTATACAATTCATACTTGCAGGCGGATAACGAAAGTCTCCTACGATTCACAAGATTGAAAGCCATACGGCTTAAATGCACCTAAAAAACGATAATTCGATGTCTTAAGTTCTTACAACATAAAAATGCAAGAAAAAATAAATGGAAACAGTGGAGACTCGTTCCCATTATTCTTTTTCAACCCTTTCATAATCCCAGTGCAGATACGTGAAGAACGCGTATTTATCTATTACGGTGGCCTATAGGCCTTGTTAATTCATATTAAAAGGTCTATTAGCTACTCTAAGGCGGATAACGATAGTCTTCTATGATTCACAAGACTGAAAGCCATACGGCTAAATGAACCTAAAAAACGATCATTCTATGTCGTAAGTTCTTACAACATAAAATGCACGAAAAAATTATTGGAAACAGTGGAGACTAGCTTCGACCATTCTTTTTAAACCCTTCATAAACCAGTGCAGATACGTTAAGAACACGTATTTATCTATTACGGTGGCCCTGTAAATTCATTTTACAAGGTATACAATTCATACTTGCAGGCGGATAACGAAAGTCTCCTACGATTCACAAGATTGAAAGCCATACGGCTTAAATGCACCTAAAAAACGATATTCGATGTCGTAAGTTCTTACAACTAAAAATGCAGGAAAAAATAATGGAAACAGTGGAGACTAGCTTCGATCATTATTTTCAACCCTTTCATAAACCAGTGCAGATACGTTAAGAACACGTATTTATCTATTTCGGTGGCCTATAGGCCTGTAATTTAATTAAAAGGTAACAATTCATACTTGAAGGCAGATACCGAAAGTCTCCTACGATTTACAAGATTGAAAGCCATACGGCTTAAATGCACCTAAAAAACGATAATTCGATGTCGTAAGTTCTTACAACATAAAAATGCAGGAAAAAATAAATGGAAACAGTGGAGACTAGCTTCGATCATTATTTTTCAACCCTTTCATAATCCCAGTGCAGATACGTGAAGAACGCGTATTTATCTATTACGGTGGCCTATAGGCCTTGTTAATTCATATTAAAAGGTCTATTAGCTACTCTAAGGCGGATAACGATAGTCTTCTACGATTCACAAGACTGAAAGCCACACGGCTTAAATGAACCTAAAAAACGATCATTCTATGTCGTAAGTACTTACAACATAAAATGCAGGAAAAAATTATTGGAAACAGTGGAGACTAGCTTCGACCATTCTTTTTAAACCCCTTCATAAAACCAGTGCAGATACGTTAAGAACATGTATTTATCTATTACGGTGGCCTATAGGCCTTGTTAATTCATATTAAAGGGTCTATTAGCTACTCTAAGGCGGATAACGATAGTCTCCTACGATTCACAAGACTGAAAGCCATACGGCATAAATGCACCTAAAAAACAATCTTTCTATGTCGTAAGTTCTTACAACATGAAAATGCAGGAGAAAATTAATAAAAACAGTGGAGACTCGTTCCCATTATTCTTTTTCAACCCTTTCATAATCCCAGTGCAGATACGTGAAGAACGCGTATTTATCTATTACGGTGGCCTATAGGCCTTGTTAATTCATATTAAAAGGTCTATTAGCTACTCTAAGGCGGATAACGATAGTCTTCTACGATTCACAAGACTGAAAGCCATACGGCTCAAATGCACCTAAAAAACGATCTTTCTATGTCGTAAGTACTTACAACAAAAATGCAGGAAAAAATTATTAAAAACAGTGAAGACTCGTTCCCATTATTCTTTTTCAACCCTTTCATAATCCCAGTGCAGATACGTGAAGAACACGTATTTATCTATTACGGTGGCGTTTAGCTAAGGTCTATTATCTACTCACAGGCGGATAACGATAGTCTCCTACGATTCACAAGACTGAAATACGGCATAAATGCACCTAAAAAACAATCTTTCTATGTCGTAAGTTCTTACAACATGAAAATGCAGGAAAAAATTAATAAAAACAGTGGAGACTCGTTCCCATTATTCTTTTTCAACCCTTTCATAATCCCAGTGCAGATACGTGAAGAACGCGTATTTATCTATTACGGTGGCCTATAGGCCTTGTTAATTCATATTAAAAGGTCTATTAGCTACTCTAAGGCGGATAACGATAGTCTTCTATGATTCACAAGACTGAAAGCCATACGGCTTAAATGAACCTAAAAAACGATCATCTATGTCGTAAGTTCTTACAACATAAAATGCACGAAAAAATTATTGGAAACAGTGAGACTAGCTTCGACCATTCTTTTTAAACCCCTTCATAAAACCAGTGCAGACACGTTAAGAACACGTATTTATCTATTACGGTGGCCCTGTAAATTCATTTTACGGTATACAATTCATACTTGCAGGCGGATAACGAAGTCTCCTACGATTCACAAGATGAAAGCCATACGGCTTAAATGCACCTAAAAAACGATAATTCGATGTCTTAAGTTCTTACAACATAAAAATGCAAGAAAAAATAAATGGAAACAGTGGAGACTCGTTCCCATTATTCTTTTTCAACCCTTTCATAATCCCAGTGCAGATACGTGAAGAACGCGTATTTATCTATTACGGTGGCCTATAGGCCTTGTTAATTCATATTAAAAGGTCTATTAGCTACTCTAAGGCGGATAACGATAGTCTCTATGATTCACAAGACTGAAAGCCATACGGCTTAAATGAACCTAAAAACGATCATTCTATGTCGTAAGTTCTTACAACATAAAAATGCACGAAAAAATTATTGGAAACAGTGGAGACTAGCTTCGACCATTCTTTTTAAACCCCTTCATAAACCAGTGCAGATACGTTAAGAACACGTATATCTATTACGGTGGCCCTGTAAATTCATTTTACAAGGTATACAATTCATACTTGCAGGCGGATAACGAAAGTCTCCTACGATTCACAAGATTGAAAGCCATACGGCTTAAATGCACCTAAAAAACGATAATTCGATGTCGTAAGTTCTTACAACATAAAAATGCAGGAAAAAATAAATGGAAACAGTGGAGACTAGCTTCGATCATTATTTTTCAACCCTTTCATAAAACCAGTGCAGATACGTTAAGAACACGTATTTATCTATTTCGGTGGCCTATAGGCCCTGTAAATTTATATTAAAAGGTATACAATTCATACTTGAAGGCCGATACCGAAAGTCTCCTACGATTACAAGATTGAAAGCACCTACGGCTTAAATGCACCTAAAAAACGATATTCGATGTCGTAAGTTCTTACAACATAAAATGCAGGAAAAATAAATGGAAACAGTGGAGACTAGCTCGATCATTATTTTTCAACCCTTTCATAATCCCAGTGCAGATACGTGAAGAACGCGTATTTATCTATTACGGTGGCCTATGGCCTTGTTAATTCATATTAAAGGTCTATTAGCTACTCTAAGGCGGATAACGATAGTCTTCTACGATTCACAAGACTGAAAGCCACACGGCTTAAATGAACCTAAAAAACGATCATTCTATGTCGTAAGTACTTACAACATAAAAATGCAGGAAAAAATTATTGGAAAAGTGGAGACTAGCTTCGCCATTCTTTTAAACCCTTCATAAAACCAGTGCAGATACGTTAAGAACATTATTTATCTATTACGGTGGCCTATAGGCCTTGTTAATTCAATTAAAGGGTCTATTAGCTACTAAGGCGGATAACGATAGTCTCCTACGATTCACAAGACTGAAAGCCATACGGCATAAATGCACCTAAAAAACAATCTTTCTATGTCGTAAGTTCTACAACATGAAAATGCAGGAGAAAATTAATAAAAACAGTGGAGACTCGTTCCCATTATTCTTTTTCAAACCCCTTTCATAATCCCAGTGCAGATACGTGAAGAACGCGTATTTATCTATTACGGTGGCCTATAGGCCTTGTTAATTCATATTAAAAGGTCTATTAGCTACTCTAAGGCGGATAACGATAGTCTTCTACGATTCACAAGACTGAAAGCCATACGGCTCAAATGCCCTAAAAAACGATCTTTCTATGTCGTAAGTACTTACAACATAAAAATGCAGGAAAAATTATTAGAAACAGTGAAGACTCGTTTCCATTATTCTTTTTCAATTCTTTCATATCCAGTGCAGATACGTGAAGAAACACTATTTATCTATTACGGTGGCGTTTTAGCTAAGGGTCTATTATCTACTCACAGGCGGATAACGATAGTCCTCCTACGATTCACAAGACTGAAAGCCATACGGCATAAATGCACCTAAAAAACAATCTTTCTATGTCGTAGTTCTTACAACATGAAAATGCAGGAAAAAATTAATAAAAACAGTGGAGACTCGTTCCCATTATTCTTTTTCAACAACCCTTTCATAATCCCAGTGCAGATACGTGAAGAACGCGTATTTATCTATTACGGTGGCCTATAGGCCTTGTTAATTCATATTAAAAGGTCTATTAGCTACTCTAAGGCGGATAACGATAGTCTTCTACGATTCACAAGACTGAAAGCCATACGGCTCCAATGCCCCTAAAAAACGATCATTCTATGTCGTAAGTACTTACAACATAAAAATGCAGGAAAAAATTATTGGAAACAGTGGAGACTAGCTTCGACCATTCTTTTTAAACCCCTTCATAAAACCAGTGCAGATACGTTAAGAACACGTATTTATCTATTACGGTGGCCCTGTAAATTCATTTTACAAGGTATACAATTCATACGTGCAGGCGGATAACGAAAGTCTCCTACGATTCACAAGATTGAAAGCCATACGGCTTAATTCTCCTAAAAAACAATCTTTCTATGTCGTAAGTTCTTACAACATGAAAATGCAGGAAAAAATTAATAAAAACAGTGGAGACTCGTTCCCATTATTCTTTTTCAACCCTTTCATAATCCCAGTGCAGATACGTGAAGAACGCGTATTTATCTATTACGGTGGCCTATAGGCCTTGTTAATTCATATTAAAAGGTCTATTAGCTACTCTAAGGCGGATAACGATAGTCTTCTACGATTCACAAGACTGAAACACGGCTTAAATGAACCTAAAAAACGATCATTCTATGTCGTAAGTACTTACAACATAAAAATGCAGGAAAAAATTATTGGAAACAGTGGAGACTAGCTTCGACCATTCTTTTTAAACCCCTTCATAAAACCAGTGCAGATGAGTTAAGAACATGTATTTATCTATTACGGTGGCCTATAGGCCTTGTTAATTCATATTAAAGGGTCTATTAGCTACTCTAAGGCGGATAACGATAGTCTCCTACGATTCACAAGACTGAAAGCCATACGGCATAAATGCACCTAAAAACAATCTTTCTATGTCGTAAGTACTTACAACATAAAAATGCAGGAAAAAATAATTGGAAACAGTGGAGACTAGCTTCGATCATTCTTTTTCAACCCTTTCATAAAACCAGTGCAGATACGTTAAGAACACGTATTTATCTATTACGGTGGCCCTGTAAATTCATTTACAAGGTATACAATTCATACGTGCAGGCGGATAACGAAAGTCTCCTACGATTCACAAGATTGAAAGCCATACGGCTTAATTCTCTAAAAACAATCTTTCTATGTCGTAAGTTCTTACAACATGAAAATGCAGGAAAAAATTATAAAAACAGTGGAGACTAGCTTCAATTATTATTTTACAACCCTTTCATAATCCCAGTGCAGATACGTTAAGAACACGTATTTATCTATTACGGTGGCCTATAGGCCTTGTTAATTCATATTAAAAGGTCTATTAGCTACTCCAAGGCGGATAACGATAGTCTTCTACGATTCACAAGACTGAAAGCCATACGGCTCCAATGCCCTAAAAAACGATCATTCTATGTCGTAAGTACTTACAACATAAAAATGCAGGAAAAAATTATTGGAAACAGTGGAGACGCTTCGACCATTCTTTTTAAACCCTTTCATAAAACCAGTGCAGATACGTTAAGAACACGTATTTATCTATTACGGTGGCCCTGTAAATTCATTTTACAAGGTATACAATTCATACGTGCAGGCGGATAACGAAAGTCTCCTACGATTCACAAGATTGAAAGCCATACGGCTTAATTTCTCCTAAAAAACAATCTTTTCTATGTCGTAAGTTCTTACAACATGAAAATGCAGGAAAAAATTAATAAAACAGTGGAGACTCGTTCCCATTATTCTTTTTCAACCCTTTCATAATCCCAGTGCAGATACGTGAAGAACGTATTTATCTATTACGGTGGCCTATAGGCCTTGTTAATTCATATTAAAAGGTCTATTAGCTACTCTAAGGCGGATAACGATAGTCTTCTACGATTCACAAGACTGAAAGCCGGCTAAATGACCTAAAAAACGATCTTTCTATGTCGTAAGTACTTACAACATGAAAATGCAGGAAAAAATTATAAACAGTGGAGACTCTTCGACCATTATTCTTTTTAACCCTTCATAATCCAGTGCAGATACGTGAAGAACGCGTATTTATCTATTACGGTGGCCTATAGGCCTTGTTAATTCATATTAAAGGTCTATTAGCTACTCTAAGGCGGATAACGATAGTCTCCTACGATTCACAAGACTGAAAGCCATACGGCATAAATGCACCTAAAAAACAATCTTTCTATGTCGTAAGTTCTTACAACATGAAAATGCAGGAAAAATTAATAAAACAGTGGAGACTCGTTCCCATTATTCTTTTTCAACCCTTTCATAATCCCAGTGCAGATACGTGAAGAACGCGTATTTATCTATTACGGTGGCGTTTAGCTAAGGGTCTATTATCTACTCACAGGCGGATAACGATAGTCTCCTACGATTCACAAGACTGAAAGCCATACGGCATAAATGCACCTAAAAAACAATCTTTCTATGTCGTAAGTTCTTACAACATGAAAATGCAGGAAAAAATTAATAAAAACAGTGGAGACTCGTTCCCATTATTCTTTTTCAACCCTTTCATAATCCCAGTGCAGATACGTGAAGAACGCGTATTTATCTATTACGGTGGCCTATAGGCCTTGTTAATCATATTAAAAGGTCTATTAGCTACTCTAAGGCGGATAACGATAGTCTTCTACGATTCACAAGACTGAAAGCCATACGGCTCAAATGCCCTAAAAAACGATCTTTCTATGTCGTAAGTACTTACAACATAAAATGCAGGAAAAAATTATTAGAAACAGTGAAGACTCGTTCCCATTATTCTTTTTCAACCCTTTCATAATCCCAGTGCAGATACGTGAAGAACACGTATTTATCTATTACGGTGGTTTAGCTAAGGGTCTATTACTACTCACAGGCGGATAACGATAGTCTCCTACGATTCACAAGACTGAAAGCCATACGGCATAAATGCACCTAAAAAACAATCTTTCTATGTCGTAAGTACTTACAACATAAAAATGCAGGAAAAAATTAATAAAAACAGTGGAGACTCGTTCCCATTATTTTTTTCAACCCTTTCATAATCCCAGTGCAGATACGTGAAGAACGCGTATTTATCTATTACGGTGGCCTACAGGCCTTGTTAATTCATATTAAAAGGTCTATTAGCTACTCTAAGGCGGATAACGATAGTCTTCTACGATTCACAAGACTGAAAGCCATACGGCTCAAATGCACCTAAAAAACGATCTTTCTATGTCGTAAGTACTTACAACATAAAAATGCAGGAAAAAATTATGAAACAGTGAAGACTCGTTCCCATTATTCTTTTTCAACCCTTTCATAATCCCAGTGCAGATACGTGAAGAACACGTATTTATCTATTACGGTGGCGTTTAGCTAAGGGTCTATTATCTACTCACAGGCGGATAACGATAGTCTCCTACGATTCACAAGACTGAAAGCCATACGGCATAAATGCACCTAAAAAACAATCTTTCTATGTCGTAAGTTCTTACAACATGAAAATGCAGGAAAAAATTAATAAAAACAGTGGAGACTCGTTCCCATTATTCTTTTTCAACCCTTTCATAATCCCAGTGCAGATACGTGAAGAACGCGTATTTATCTATTACGGTGGCCTATAGGCCTTGTTAATTCATATTAAAAGGTCTATTAGCTACTCTAAGGCGGATAACGATAGTCTTCTACGATTCACAAGACTGAAAGCCATACGGCTAAATGCCTAAAAAACGATCTTCTATGTCGTAAGTTTCAACATAAAAATGCAGGAAAAAATTATTGAAACAGTGGAGACTAGCTTCGACCATTCTTTTTAACCCTTCATAAAACCAGTGCAGATACGTGAAGAACACGTATTTATCTATTACGGTGGCCCTGTAATTCATTTAAAGGTATACAATTCATACGGCGGATAACGAAGTCTCCTACGATTCACAAGATGAAAGCCATACGGCTAAATGCACCTAAAAAACGAATTCTATGTCGTAAGTTCTTACAACATAAAAAGCAAAAAAAATAAAAACAGTGGAGACTCGTTCCCATTATTCTTTTTCAACCCTTTCATAATCCCAGTGCAGATACGTGAAAGAACGCGTATTTATCTATTACGGTGGCCTATAGGCCTTGTTAATTCATATTAAAAGGTCTATTAGCTACTCTAAGGCGGATAACGATAGTCTCTACGATTCACAAGACTGAAAGCCATACGGCTAAATGCACCTAAAAAACGATCTTCTATGTCGTAAGTTCTTACAACATAAAAATGCAGGAAAAAATTATGAAACAGTGGAGACTCGCTTCCCATTCTTTTTCCCTTCATAAAGTGCAGATACGTGAAGAACGTATTTATCTATTACGTGGCCTATAGCTTGTTAATTCATATTAAAGGTCTATTAGCTACTCTAAGGCGGATAACGATAGTCTCCTACGATTCACAAGACTGAAAGCCATACGGCAAAATGCACCTAAAAAACATCTTTCTATGTCGTAAGTTCTTACAACATAAAATGCAGGAAAAAATTAATAAAACAGTGGAGACTCGTTCCCATTATTTTTCTCAACCCTTTCATAATCCCAGTGCAGATACGTGAAGAACGCGTATTTATCTATTACGGTGGCCTATAGGCCTTGTTAATTATAAAAGGTCTATTAGCTACTCTAAGGCGGATAACGATAGTCTTCTACGATTCACAAGACTGAAAGCCATACGGCTCAAATGCACCTAAAAAACGATCTTTCTATGTCGTAAGTACTTACAACATAAAAATGCAGGAAACAGTGAAGACTCGTTCCCATTATTTTTTTTCAACCCTTTCATAATCCCAGTGCAGATACGTGAAGAACACGTATTTATCTATTACGGTGGCGTTTAGCTAAGGGTCTATTATCTACTCACAGGCGGATAACGATAGTCTCCTACGATTCACAAGACTGAAAGCCATACGGCATAAATGCACCTAAAAAACAATCTTTCTATGTCGTAAGTTCTTACAACATGAAAATGCAGGAAAAAATTAATAAAAACAGTGGAGACTCGTTCCCATTATTCTTTTTCAACCCTTTCATAATCCCAGTGCAGATACGTGAAGAACGCGTATTTATCTATTACGGTGGCCTATAGGCCTTGTTAAATCATATTAAAAGGTCTATTAGCTACTCTAAGGCGGATAACGATAGTCTTCTACGATTCACAAGACTGAAAGCCATACGGCTCAAATGCCCTAAAAAACGATCTTTCTATGTCGTAAGTACTTACAACATAAAATGCAGGAAAAAATTATTAGAAACAGTGAAGACTCGTTCCATTATTCTTTTTCAACCCTTTCATAATCCCAGTGCAGATACGTGAAGAACACGTATTTATCTATTACGGTGGCGTTTAGCTAAGGGTCTATTACTACCTCACAGGCGGATAACGATAGTCTCCTACGATTCACAAGACTGAAAGCCATACGGCATAAATGCACCTAAAAAACAATCTTTCTATGTCGTAAGTTCTTACAACATGAAAATGCAGGAAAAAATTAATAAAAACAGTGGAGACTCGTTCCCATTATTCTTTTTCAACCCTTTCATAATCCCAGTGCAGATACGTGAAGAACGCGTATTTATCATTACGGTGGCCTATAGGCCTTGTTAATTCATATTAAAAGGTCTATTAGCTACTCTAAGGCGGATAACGATAGTCTTCTACGATTCACAAGACTGAAAGCCATACGGCTCAAATGCCCTAAAAAACGATCTTTCTATGTCGTAAGTACTTACAACATAAAAATGCAGGAAAAAATTATGAAACAGTGAGACTCGTTCCATTATTCTTTTTAACCCTTCATAATCCAGTGCAGATACGTGAAGAACACGTATTTATCTATTACGGTGGCCCTGTAAATTCATTTAAGGTCAATTACTACTGCAGGCGGATAACGAAGTCTCCTACGATTCACAAGACTGAAAGCCATACGGCTAATGCCCTAAAAACTTTCTATGTCGTAAGTTCTTACAACATGAAAATGCAGGAAAAAATTAATAAAAAGTGGAGACTCGTTCCCATTATTCTTTTTCAACCCTTTCATAATCCCAGTGCAGATACGTGAAGAACGCGTATTTATCTATTACGGTGGCCTATAGGCCTTGTTAATCATATTAAAAGGTCTATTAGCTACTCTAAGGCGGATAACGATAGTCTTCTACGATTCACAAGACTGAAAGCCACGGCTCAAATGACCTAAAAAACGATCTTTCTATGTCGTAAGTACTTACAACATAAAAATGCAGGAAAAATTATTGGAAACAGTGGAGACAGCTTCGACCATTCTTTTTAACCCTTCATAATCCCAGTGCAGATGACGTGAAGAACATGTATTATCTATTACGGTGGCCTATAGGCCTTGTTAATTCATAAGGTCTATTAGCTACTCTAAGGCGGATAACGATAGTCTCTACGATTCACAAGACTGAAAGCCATACGGCATAAATGCACCTAAAAAACAATCTTTCTATGTCGTAAGTTCTTACAACATGAAAATGCAGGAAAAATTAATAAAAACAGTGGAGACTCGTTCCCATTATTCTTTTTCAACCCTTTCATAATCCCAGTGCAGATACGTGAAGAACGCGTATTTATCTATTACGGTGGCCTATAGGCCTTGTTAATTCATATTAAAAGGTCTATTAGCTACTCTAAGGCGGATAACGATAGTCTTCTACGATTCACAAGACTGAAAGCCATACGGCTCAAATGCACCTAAAAAACGATCTTTCTATGTCGTAAGTACTTACAACATAAAAATGCAGGAAAAAATGAAGAAACTCGTTCCCATTATTTTTTTCAACCCTTTCATAATCCCAGTGCAGATACGTGAAGAACACGTATTTATCTATTACGGTGGCGTTTAGCTAAGGGTCTATTATCTACTCACAGGCGGATAACGATAGTCTCCTACGATTCACAAGACTGAAAGCCATACGGCATAAATGCACCTAAAAAACAATCTTTCTATGTCGTAAGTTCTTACAACATGAAAATGCAGGAAAAAATTAATAAAAACAGTGGAGACTCGTTCCCATTATTCTTTTTCAACCCTTTCATAATCCCAGTGCAGATACGTGAAGAACGCGTATTTATCTATTACGGTGGCCTATAGGCCTTGTTAAATCATATTAAAAGGTCTATTAGCTACTCTAAGGCGGATAACGATAGTCTTCTACGATTCACAAGACTGAAAGCCATACGGCTCAAATGCCCCTAAAAAACGATCTTTCTATGTCGTAAGTACTTACAACATAAAAATGCAGGAAAAATTATTAGAAACAGTGAAGACTCGTTCCCATTATTTTTTTCAACCCTTTCATAATCCCAGTGCAGATACGTGAAGAACACGTATTTATCTATTACGGTGGCGTTTAGCTAAGGGTCTATTACTACTCACAGGCGGATAACGATAGTCTCCTACGATTCACAAGACTGAAAGCCATACGGCATAAATGCACCTAAAAAAAATCTTTCTATGTCGTAAGTACTTACAACATAAAAATGCAGGAAAAAATTAATAAAAACAGTGGAGACTCGTTCCCATTATTCTTTTTCAACCCTTTCATAATCCCAGTGCAGATACGTGAAGAACGCGTATTTATCTATTACGGTGGCCTATAGGCCTTGTTAATCATATTAAAAGGTCTATTAGCTACTCTAAGGCGGATAACGATAGTCTTCTACGATTCACAAGACTGAAAGCCATACGGCTCAAATGCACCTAAAAAACAATCTTTCTATGTCGTAAGTTCTTACAACATGAAAATGCAGGAAAAATTAATAAAAACAGTGGAGACTCGTTCCCATTATTCTTTTTCAACCCTTTCATAATAGTGCAGATACGTGAAGAACGCGTATTTATCTATTACGGTGGCCTATAGGCCTTGTTAATTCATATTAAAAGGTCTATTAGCTACTCTAAGGCGGATAACGATAGTCTTCTACGATTCACAAGACTGAAAGCCATACGGCTCAAATGCCCCTAAAAAACGATCTTTCTATGTCGTAAGTACTTACAACATAAAAATGCAGGAAAAAATTATTAGAAACAGTGAAGACTCGTTCCATTATTCTTTTTCAACCCTTTCATAATCCCAGTGCAGATACGTGAAGAACACGTATTTATCTATTACGGTGGCGTTTAGCTAAGGGTCTATTATCTACTCAAGGCGGATAACGATAGTCTCCTACGATTCACAAGACTGAAAGCCATACGGCATAAATGCACCTAAAAAACAATCTTTCTATGTCGTAAGTTCTTACAACATGAAAAGCAGGAAAAAATTAATAAAAACAGTGGAGACTCGTTCCCATTATTCTTTTTCAACCCTTTCATAATCCCAGTGCAGATACGTGAAGAACGCGTATTTATCTATTACGGGTGGCCTATAGGCCTTGTTAACATATTAAAAGGTCTATTAGCTACTCTAAGGCGGATAACGATAGTCTCTACGATNCCCCAGAGGGCCAGTGCGGAGCTGATCTTCCTCCCCCGTCACAGGGGGTGGAGGTCTGATCCCGCTGGCCGATCTATATGATCTGTATACCGTGGCTCACGCATACAGAATTCTGTATTGCGCTGACACCGCGGTGAGTAATTTAGCAAAAATGTTGCTGGGGAAGACCGTCACGGAGAGAATTCAGAGGCAGGCCACGAACATCGAAATGGCCGTGAAGCTACACGTCAATAATGACAATATTTGAGGAGAGTAATAATTAAGTTTATTTAGATCCTCTCGTCGTGGCGGTCGTGAGATAACTAACTCGGGGAGAAGAATTTATTAATCTCCCGAGCAACAACAAAAACAAAAGGCAATGTACAATCAATAACAGTATAGGATTGTACATGCAAGAATAACATGAAGTGCGTCGCCGCACCACCCCCCTAGGCAGTACTGTACGCTAGGCGGTGGGTGCAAAATGAACATGACGAGTCCGCTGCGTAGATGACGATAGAGATGTGCGACTGGAAGCACACGTTGAGACGCAAGCCGAGACGTGTGAGGTAGTCGACGGAGGTTGATCGCCCAGTAAAATGCAGGTTTTACACGATCCACGGAAACAGTAGTGGATTTCCCGCGGACGTTCAGCACCAATGTCTTCTCTGAACGTTGCAGAACTTTGTAAGGGCCAGCATACGGAGGTTGCAGAGCTTTCAGAAATGCTCCTTCGCGAAGGAACACATACTTGCAATCCTTCAGCTCTTTGTAGACGAACACCCGAGGAGTACCGTGCCGAGATGTTGGAGAAGGCTGTAGCTGCGAGAAAATGCTCTGTAACCGAGAGACCAATTGAGACGGATCACTGCCGCCAGGCAGTGCAGATGATTTAAAAATTCGCCAGGTAAACGTAAAGGTTCTCCGTAAACGAGTTCGCTCGAAGTTGCAGAAATGTCTTCTTTGAATGACGCTCGAATCCCAAGCAAAACAAGTGGCAAAGCTTCCAACCAGTCCTTGTGTTGATGCGACATGATTGCTGCTTTGAGGTGTCGATGAAGGTTCTCGATGAGGCCATTTGACCGAGGATGCCATGCAGTCGTTAAGCGAAGATGAATGCCAAAAACGCTAGTGAAGTCCTTGAACATATGCGACGTAAATTGTCCACCTCGATCCGCAGTCACGACATTGGGGCATCCGAAGCGAGATATCCAAGCGTTGAGCAAACCATTACAAACAGATTCCTTCGTTGAATCCTTAAGAGGGTACACTTCAGGCCAGCGGGTAAATCGGTCAATAATGGTCAACAATACCTACAAGATTGAATCGAAGGCAGAGGGCCGATTAAATCAATATGTATGTGCGAAAATCTCTCAGTCGGCTGCGAAAATTCTCCCAATGGCGACTGAACGTGTCGAGTAATTTTAGACCTTTGGCACGGTATGCATGCCCTCGCCCACGCAGCACAATCTTTTCGCATCGAAGGCCACACAAAACGAGCACTTATCGTTTTATAAGTACTTTTCACGCCTGGATGGTTAAATCGTGAATTTTCTGAAATGCTGAACGTCGAAATGGAGCCGTCAAAAAGGGGCGTGGTTTTCCAGTTGAGACGTCGCAGAAAATTGATGTCGTAGATCCAGGCAAGGTGACTCGTTGCAGTTGAAGTGAAGAGTGAGGATCATCGAGAAAAAGTCTTCAGAAATTCATCACTATCTTGAGATTTCGATAATTCTTCGTAATCCAACGTTGATCCGATTGCTGCCACGCATTCTATGCGAGAAAGAGCGTCCGCGACGCGTTTTCTGAACCAGCAATATTTCTATATCTGTTGTGAACTGCGATATGAAAGATAACTGATTCAATTGGATCGGCGGTAATTTTTCTTTCTTGAGCGTGAATGCATGTATAAGCGGCTTGTGATCTGTATAAATCTTGAACGAATATCCTTCCAAAATGTGCCGAAAGTGTTGAACAGCTTCGTACACAGCCAAAAAGTTCACGATAATATGCAGGCCAACTGCATTCTTTCAAAGGCAATTTCTTGGAAAAAAATGCCAAGGGGCGCCACGCGTTGTCGACAAATTGCTGCAAGCATGCGCCGACAGCTACTCCTGATGCGTCGGTAAAAAGGCCCAAAGGTGCTCCGACACGAGGATGAGCGAGTACCGCGTGAGCGATGATGCCTTCCTTACAGCGCTGGAAACTCTCTTCAAGCTGCAATGACCAAGGCACAGGCTGAGACCCTTTCAACTGTGGATTACTAAGCGCATCGTGGAGAGGTGCTTCGAGTTCAGACGCGTGAGGAATGAAACGACGATAGAAATCGAACTTCCCGATGAAACGACGCAAGCCTTGAGCCGTCTTGGGCAGAGGGTAATCGACGATTGCTTGAATACGTTCAGCAGGGGGACGAATACCATCAGCTGATACTGTGTAGCCCAAAAATTGAACGGAGTCGAGACCAAACTTGCATTTATCAGCATTGAGAACGAGGCCGTATTCGTGTAAACGTTCAAATAACTGACGAAGATGCTGCCTATGCTCTTCTTTGCTTCGCGAGTACACAAGAATGTCGTCGATATACACGTAGCAAAAAGGAAGCCCACGAGTTACTTCATCCCATGAAGCGTTGGAAAGTTTGACCTGCATTTTCAATCCAAAAGTCATAAAAGGAAATTCATACAAGCCAAAGGGTGTCGTGATTGCTGTTTTGCAGATGTCATCTGAGTGCACCGGGATCTGTTGGTACGCCTTTACCAAGTCAATCGTAGAGAAAATCACACAGCCGTCGATGTCGTTTGAAAAATCGTGGATATGTCTGACAGGGTAGCGATCGGGTAGGGTGCGGCTGTTGAGGGAACGAAAATCACCGCAGGGCCTCCAATTATTAGCGCCTTTCCGTGCCAAATGCAACGGTGATGACCAAGGGCTCTCCGATGGACGGCAAACACCAAGCTGTAGCATTTGATCGAATTCGTCCTTTGCGATCTTGAATTTTTCAAGAGCGAGACGACGAGGACGACAAGAAAACAGGCGGCCCTGGAGACGTGCGGATATGGTGCACTGTATCGTGTTTGATGGATCGAGGCCAAACCGGTGGACGAGTGAGAGCAGGGTAATCGGCAATGATGTCGGAGAAATCGTGAGACTTCACGATCGCTTTTACACTGCATTCCATAGATGGGCGCAAGTGCCCAATGGCGTTGAGACCAGTCGACATATCGATCAAAAACTTATCGCGGCAATCCGGAAGCAGATGATAATGAGCCAAAAAATCGGATCCGAGGATCGGTGATGATACGTCAGCTACGATGAATTTCCACATGAAATCTCTCCTGAGACCTAGGTTGAGTTTTAGATTGATGTACCCGTAGGTCTTGATGACGCTGTTGTTGGCTGCACTGAGTTGTAAGTCCGCGACAGCACGACGGTAACGAGGAAACGCTTCGGAAAACAGCACAAATCAGAGCCAGTGTCGACGAGGAACTGTTTCTTGGTGTAGTGATCGACAACGAATAAGCGGCTGCTGGACGAAGGACAGTCAGTCGCCGCTACTGACTGTTTTTTCGTTTTTTACATCGCATAAACACTTTTCGGCATTATCTCCGAAACGACGACAGTACCAGCACAAATCTCTCTGATTCTGCTGAACCAGGGAATCTCGACGAGAGCTTTGAGAGCGACTGCGACTACGAGCTCGCGGCTTCTCGCGATGACGAGAACGTAGAGCGCTCACCTCCAGAGTAAGCTGTTAATAGCGTCCAAAAGTGAATCATTCGTGAGGCTTACTTGCTCAGAATTATGTTCAACTGCATGCACGGAGGAGAGCGGCGAAATTTCCACGATTTTATCCGCCAAGTCAGAAATTGTTCCAATGAAAGCTCAGGTCGAGTCGTCAACACAGTTTGGACATGCGGGGGTAGCGTCTCAGCCACAGATGACGGAGAAGATTCGGTTGCAACGGCGTCGAGCCAGCCAGCGATTTCAGGTGTCGTAAAAATTGTGATGGCTTACGATCGCCAAGCTCTTCGTCGTGCAGTAGCTGTCGGATACGCTGCTCTTCCGATGACGACAGTCGAGTGATCAACTGCTGCCGTAGATGCGTGTACGGCTGATGGGCAGGCGGGTTGATTATGAGTCCTCGACTTCTGCGGCAGCACGGACGTCGAGTTGCGAGATGACGTGATAGTATTTCGTCAGCTCCGTGGTAATGTTGCCGAGGGCAAACTGCGCCTCTGCTTGCGCGAACCAGACGGCCGGCTTGTCTAACCAAAAGGTTGGCAAGCGCACTGCTACACGGTGGACTTGAGGCGCTCCAAAACCAGCGGCACCAAGATTGGCCAGCGGGAAATTTTGTTTGCGGTTGTGGTAGTGGCAAGGCTCCTCCCGCTGCCAAGCCTCCGGCTGCTGCCAAACCTCCTGCTGCTGCCAAGTCTCCTGCGGCTGCCGGGCCTCCTGCTGCTGCCAAGTCTCCTGCGGCTGCCAGGCCTCCTGCTGCTGCCAAGTCCTCTGCGGCAATGTCCATAGCTCGTTGCTGCTCTAGGCGTTGTCGTTCGAGGCGTAGTTGTTCGAGCTGTCGTTGCGCGTTGCGATTTGATCGTCATCACGATCCAGGACATTGCGAAAAATAAAAATATCAACGTATAATCGTGATCACGTCGGGGTCACCAAATTTGAAGCTACACGTCAATAATGACAATATTTGAGGAGAGTAATAATTAAGTTTATTTAGATCCTCTCGTCGTGGCGGTCGTGAGATAACTAACTCGGGGAGAAGAATTTATTAATCTCCCGAGCAACAACAAACAAAAGGCAATGTACAATCAATAAAGTATAGGATTGTACATGCAAGAATAACATGAAGTGCGTCGCCGCAGCCGCCTATCTCTCCGATGACCTTGAGGTGCCTCGATCTAGCGTTCGGACTTCGTTTTGGGCGCAGGTACGCGCTTCAGTCACAAGACTTAAGAAAAAGCTTGGGCTGAAGTGGCAATGGTGCTCCGATCAGGAGATGTTTCACCTGGACTGTGGGGACGGTGCAGCGTTCTCTGTCTCGCCGGGCCAAAAACATCAGGCCACGGCAATGCTGCGGAGGTGCCTGGTTGAGCACTATGCGGGATCTTGCTTGCCAAAAAAGACCAAGGCAGAGTTTCGAGATCCTCCGGAAGTCCAAAGTGTCTAATCACTTCCTCCGGAGTGGCAGGAATACCCGCTTCTGCGACTGGCGCTTTATTCATCGCGCTAGACTCAATGTCCTCCCTGTCAATTCAACCTTGCGTTGGCTGACGGGGGCGGACAACAGATGTCGCAGGTGCGGGCTCCATCCGAAAACGCTCCCGCATGTGCTTAACCACTGCACTGTACATTCAGCGGCAAGACAGAGACGGCACAATAACGTTCAGGATCGGCTCGTTAAGGCGTGTGCTCGCCACCCCTGCCCGATCCGCGTGAACCACTTCGTTCAGGGAATCCACGGCTCGCTGGCGGCTTTAAGACCTGATATCGTCCTTAGGGACGAGATCCATCGCCGCATCCACATCGTCGATGTATGTATCCCCTTTGAGAATCGGCTAGCGGCTTTTACTGAGGCCCGTCAGGAAAAGTGTACAAAGTACGCTGCCCTAGCCGAACAGCTCCGGGGCCAGGGATACACCGTCGATGTGGATGCCTTTGTCGTGGGCGCCTTGGGTGGATGGGACGGTCGCAATGAGGCTGTCCTGAACCGTCTCGAGTAAGCAGTCGCTATGCTGCGATATGAGCGATTCATGGTGAGCGATACGATCCGGTGGGGTCGTGATATTTATGTCGAACATGTGTCGGGGGAACGGCAATACAGACAGGCCCAGTGATGGCTATTTTTGGTTATTGTTGTTTTGTCCTGTCCAATGTCTAGCAACTGTATACTGGTTTATGTTGTGGTGTCCTTTTGCCAATTCTCGTCAGCCTAGTCATCGTAGTGTCTTGTGAAGTCCTGTGTGCATGTCAATAAATGTACATTTGGTATATGTTCACTTTTTATATTTCTTTTTTTATTGCCCGTTTTGTCCATCTATGTTAGCAACAGAGGTCGACAGATGAAAATAATCATGTCCTATTAGAGGGCATGAGGGCATTAAATTCGTTTAAGAATCAAGTCTCTTTTAAAATCAGCCATCCTCTGTTTCTTAGCTTGATATCTAATACGAAGTCTATACGACTTCTAGCATATCGAACTGATTTTTGAAAACCGGCATGGCGCCTGGGGCTTGCTCCGGCCTTGCCACGGGTCTTCTCTGCATTGCAGTACCCGAGCTAGGCCCAATAATGCACTGAATAATAAGCTATAGCTTTAAGTGCCGGTTTTTCAAGGGATCACTTCGATTTTAAAAAAAAAATTTTTTTTTTTCTAATTTCTTCTTTTTGTTACCGAGAGACTACACTCTGATCCATCGCGCGAGTTTGACATCCGTTCGCGCGCGAAGTGTCGTGTTTGTAAAAAGCCCGGTGTGTGTTACGTGTATTGTGTGTGATTGCAACGTATGCGACCATTTGCGCCTAGAACGATGGCAACAACGCCATCCGACTACACATACGCAAGCGAGTACCCGTCGAGCGAGAGGAAATCACCCGCCGCACTCGCGTTTCCCCTCACATCGACGAATTTGCATGCATAGGCCCACCTCGCGACTCCCCACGCAGACTACACGAGAGCCGCGGCCGCAGCGACGCTGTAAGAGAGCGGTCCAGCGACCCCCATCCCGCCTCCTCGGAGAATAAGGAGAGAGGCAACTGTCAAGGTAGCGCGAAGAAAGAATCTTCGATCTCTCTCTTTCCTATTGTTTCATTGACACTCGCAGCAAATTAGTGGGAATTTTGCCGGCGCGACGATGCGAGAGAGCGCATTTCGAGCGCTCGTCCTTGGCCTATTTAAAGAGCTGCACAGGTCTAAAAATAGGACTCTATTGATAATTGAACCCAATACCCCCCATAGTATTTGTGTTCATACATTATCAATTGTTCATACACTGACCGTAGTTGGTGTGGTGAAAAATAAGTACATCTATCCTATACGATAATTTACCGCTGCCACTTACTCAGTGTCCGAGTGCGTAAATCGTGCGACAATTTCTTATATATTATTTAACTGTGGGAACATACTTTCGAGTATTCGATCCCAGTTGTACAAGTTAAAAATTATAAGACTGACGCGGATGAATCTTATTGTGAGATAAGAAACATCCCTCTTTTCCCTTTCTATCTACCCAATTCCTAGTCGCGACTTACAGTGATTTTCGATCCCCTCGTTTTCGTGCGCGCATCTCTAGGTAATTGTTCAACTCCGCAGTACCAGCAGCCAGACAGCGACTCCAACGTCCGGGTGGTGAGCCAAGCAGCCGTGCAGAGCCCAGCAGCAGTAACAACGCATCGTATCTACGTTTATCCATCGGTAATACTTGCATTGTTAAGCCGCGCTTGTTACAATTCGATGGTCGCAAAGATCGACTCATACTGTACGCCGATCGCTCACACTCTGCGTGTATAGAAGACGACGTGTTAAATTAGTACTTCCAATTATTAATTTTAATTCCTTGTAAAATTGATATCTCGAGAGTAATTCACGTTCTCATAATAAAACAAGAACATACTTTATTGTCGTATCTGACATTAATAAAATTATAACAATTTCATACCAAATATGTCCTAAAAACCCGAACTTATTTCTGCACGTACCTATCAATTCTTATACGCATTTCAGGCCGTCCAGGTCGAATCATAGACCTATCGTGGCTCGAACTCTAGCAACGGCGATAAGTCTAGTAAACAAATTCAAGTCTATGCAGCAGCATCTTGTATTAACATTATATTATTATTGCTTAGAAGATTGCACGTAAAACTTGCCCGCGAAGCATATAAAGTCGTGTTTCTCGTCTACGCACGCGCGTCGTGTGAATTTAACCCTCTCATTTGCTTGCCGAGTACTCGTCTCTCGACTATTCACTCACTCGCACGCGCTGAAGAGCCAAGAAACGTTGCAGTATATAACCGAACTTTCTGTGATTTTCGACAAGTTTTTATCGCAATCTTATTCTCGACGACGTTCCAACGCACACACGGAGGCCGTGAAGCGATTGTGGAGGACCCGGGTCGCCGCTGCGCGTGTAAGCATCCCTAGCCGGTCTGTATGAGCGAACATACAAGGCTCATTATCCTATATATGAGGCATTTCACACCAAGTGTCCTAGCGATTCGCCGCGCGGTGCAAATAAGCGAAATCACTCAGTTTCTAACTTACGTAAAAAGTATCGAAATGCACCTAGAAGAAAAAAAGAACCCATCTTTTGATGGGAAATTACCTCAGCTTTCCCTGGTGAGGTCAGATTTTCAAAAATTTTCCATTTCCTTGGAAAAATCGCCGGAAAACCTTAAATCGATATCTCAAAAACGGCATTTTTAAGATTTTTTTAGATAGTCCCAATCGAAAGCTGAGAAAATTTCCTATCGATATCCAAGTTTTCAGAGTGTGCAATTGATTTTTACTTATTGAAATACAGCGAGGAACGTGTAAAACGTAGATTCTGCGCCGCGCGGGGCACTGCGCACCGAAACAGCTGCCGCGTGGGTCGAAATGTCGCGTTTTACACGTTCATCGCTGTATTTCAATAAGTAATAATCAATTGCACACTCTGAAACTTGCATATCGAGAGGAATTTCTCAGCTTTCGATTGGGACTATTTAGAAAAATCTTAAAAATGCCGTTTTTGAGATATTCGATTTTAAAGGTTTTCCGGCGATTTTTCCAAGGAAAATGGAAAATTTTGAAAATCTGACCTCACCATCGGAAAGCTGAGGTAATTTCCCATCAAAATGATGGGTTCTTTTTTCTTCTAGGTGCATTTCGATACTTTTTACGTAAGTTAGAAACTGAGTGATTCGCTTATTTGCACCGCGCGGCGAATCGCTAGGACACTTGGTGTGAAATGCCTCATATATAGAAAGGTACACCTGCGGAGTAAGTCCTTTCATATTCGCATCTATCCCCCGTAGCAAAAGCAGAACGAAAGTCGACGTGTATCGTCTGCTCTCGCGAAGGCTTCGGCTCGCATTCCGCAATCCATATACCCAAAGCCGTTGTAGCGGTACACTTGCTGCGTCTTCTGCTACACTCGTGTGGCAGTTGACGTAGCCGACAGCGGCTCGTGTTTACTACACGAGCCAGCAATAACATCGTTTGCCGCGTGAGAATCAAGTGAAATTTTTGACACATAGTTGCGCCTAGCGAGTAATTTTTTTTTAATTTTTTATACCTGTTTTTTCTTTTGGGTGCTTTATTGTGCTTTTGGCCTATTTTAGCAAGTTTTCTCTCAAGCTGACCGGTGTGTGTATAAGTGTATTGTGTGTGTATATTTAATAACCGTATTTTCTGTGCTTATTTGACAAGTTTTTTCGCTATTTTTACTGTCCAGTCGGTACCACTAGCAAATTTTTACTCAGATATAACTACAGAACTTAATTTTTTTACATTTAGATTTCATTATGACATCTAGCGGTGAAATCGGAAGCTCATCGTCAACGAGCGTTTTGATTTCCATCTCTATAGATACTTTCTGGATGTTTCTTAAACAATTCTAAACCTCTTTTGTTCAATAAACTTTTTCTCTTAACACAATAGTTTATGAGATAAAAAAATAGTGAGACTTGAGAGTCAATTTTTTCACTCCGGCCGCCATTTTGTTTAAAAATAGTAGATTACGTGCTTCGAGGCTTTCCATTTTTTTCACTCAGTAAGCACGTAATATACTATTTTCGACTAAATTAATCTTGGTTTCTCAAAGAAGAGACCTCGAGGGCCAGTTCTGTATACATTTTTACCCCTTATAAAAATGATAAGTGGTTAAAAAACTTAAATAAAAAAAAATTTGACCTTACAAACGTTATTTTTCAATTTTTTATTGAAAATTTGTAATTTACGCAACTTACCACCATTAAAATTAACACTTTCAAAACCATTCGGTTTTAAGGTTTTTATTATATTTCTCGTTTAGATTGAGACAGAGCGAAAAAAGTGATTATCAAATTCGTGTCTTCCCGGCGTTAATGGGTTATTATTGTCCTTGTATTGACAATTGTCAATGGTCGATTAAATTTACAGCTCGAAGCTTTGAAAATACGTTTGATCGCATAATAAGTACTTATATACCATAGCATTGGATCGAGGCATTCATTGAATCGATATTTGTATCAATCATACACGAAGTACGAGATTACATACGCGTAACGTGCGGACGTGCCATCAATATATATTGGAACCCTCCGCGAGTCTATAGGCCTCATTAAATGGATAACCCAACCCACGTGGAAGTAATACTTTTTGCTCATGTTAAAATAAATACATGGTCGAGCCAAGCCTTATAGAACGCCAGTATAATAAAATCTCTAGAACTTTTTTTTTAAATCGATCATCGGGTGAAAAATCGTTAGGGTTGTTAACAAGATTATATCAATGGTCGAAAAACCTAGCCATTCATTTACCACGTACTACACGTATCATGTCTATTTTATTTTGCCCTAACAAAAAAATAGAAATTCACTTTTTTTGATTTTCTGTACTTTCAGAAGGAATTGTGATTCGAGCCTGAGGTATTGGTGTAGTAAAAGGGAATATTAATTTATCACCTTCTTTTTTTCTCGAAAAATTAAACTGAAAAATTCAATTTACAAAAAATTATCAGCTGAAAACGTATGATTTTCCAACGTAGCTCATCGGTATACCCTTTCGTTGTACACATATCGATCGCAAATCCATATAAAGCTCCTAACCTTGTGGCTACTTAGTCGCTGACATAGTTGTAAATCCATAATAATAGTCTGTTCGGTTCAAGACATATAATTACATATTTTATGATAATTAGCTAACGAGAGATTATCAGCTTCAGTTAAGGGGTTAATGATTTTTTCGTCCATATTAGGCAAAAAATAGACAAAAAATTTATTCAAACTCATGCCAAATTATCAAAATTCATTTTTTATTATTTTCCTTCGTTCAATCACTAGCCAAGAGCATAAAATTTGAGAAATACGTCAAATTTTTGGTTTCCGATGATCCTATCTGAAAATGCCCTGCCTACCGCAAGATAACATGATGACTCGGGGAAAACTGATGGAAAATAAATCATTTTCTATATTTATATCTGAAATTTTTTAAAGTTTCTGTAACGGATAAGCTTTATTGTGCATAAATTTTAAATTGATTGGACTTTTGGTTTTTTAAGTATAATTTTTCAATAAAAAGAATAATAATCATTTCTGACACACAAAGCTACGTAACCAACAGGTAAATGTATCTAGCAACAGATGCGATTTACGCGAATCGGCGCAGATCGATCCACAACGTAGCTACTATATCATATCATCGGCATAAGGCACATAGTATATGGGTGATTGCCACAAAAAGCTTGTTTTTTCACAGCGTTTATGGATTGCACGTTGCTCCAACATTTACCCAATGTATAATACTTCATTTTATGCTTATTTGTACCTAGAATTTAATTATTAATGAGGACTACATCAAGTTACATCAAGTACATCAAGAGTGACAGTAATCATAAAAAATACACCGCAACAAAATAATCCCAACGATCAATTTTCAAATGCATTTATCTTCCTCTATTTTGATCGTACCGAGACTAGTGTTCAGGCACTCGAGTTCGATGAGCAGAGTCCACTGCGAGACTGGATGGCCCCAGACATTGGTCGCCTTGTCCATGAACGACAGGCCCTCCTCGCAGATGTGCAGCGCCAGAAGACAGCAGCAGCAGCAGCAGCTCGTCCTCGCCGATCGACCTGAGCAGTCCCTTGACGTCCATCTGGTCGAGCCCGAGCACGTAGAGCGGTCGGCACCTCCTTGTCGAAGTGGTATGCGCAAAGCATGCTAATATTGGGTCTCAAAATCTAACATTTTCCATGGACATTAATTAAACTGCTATAAAGACGCGAAATAATTTTTATCACTGCTGGACATAGAAATATAAAATACTCATTTTAAGTATAATAATCCATACTTATGATGACACGTAGATGCAATAATTCAGTTTTAGGGTATAATGTTTGACTGATTCTTCAAAGTAGACACGCGACGACAAAGACATTTTCGACTGTTTTTAAGCTTCAGCCGGAGTAACATGGCTTTTTAATATTCAATTATATATGTTAAAGTTAGAAATAATTTATATCTAACTATTCTGTCGTCGATTCACGATTTTCAACTGCTTACAAGACGGGACAGCAAAAGCAAACTTTTCGTGACAATCACCCATATAGGTATAGGTGTGCTGAAGCGCGGGTGTCAGAGCCAACGTATAATACACCTACTACAATGTGTACATAGCTCGCGCTGTGTATAGGACGCACCTCGACGTCACGATTCGCAGTCTCTTATAGGCTCGTTACACTTTATACTGCCGCCGCCGTTTCTGCTGCTGCTGCTGCTGCTGCTATAATAAAACTAAGCGCCAAGCCGCACGAGTCTCCAGTCCGAAGCTGCCGAGCAATTCTATCGCGTGTCTGGCGCGCGCGTGCCAGACCATCTCCACAGGTACACTATACTCTACAGGATCGCTCGCGCTCGAAACTTTTTCTCGCGCCTCGATAGCGTGCAGTGTGTGCGAGTGGGTATGCGTGCGTTGGTGTATATACGTGCCTTTGTAATAGTAGTATGCACTGTGGTGGTGGTGGTGGTGTACTAATTTGAGGAGTTTGAAGTGTGGACAACGCGAGTGCAGTTGTGTGTGCGGTGTGCACGTTTCACGCGAGCAATTGTATTTCGCGCATTTTCAACTCGAGCTGCTAGATTCGAACGTGCGCGCGCGCTCGCGTGATTGTGTGTATCGGCAACAGGTGCGATTTCGAGTGAATTTTGCATTTCAAAAAGAAGCACACGTCTGAGTTGCCGAAGAAACAAAATCAAAGGGGTAAGTTACGATTGACTTTTGACCAAGTTGCGAATTCGTCGAGTCAGTGCAAAACTTGAACAGTCCATAAATCTAAAAATAGGCGGCATCTACATTTATGTTTATAAGAGTCGCAAGCCAATCGGTTTTCTTTAGTCACCCGGAAGAAGCTTCTTCGAGTCTCACTTAAAATCATATAGACCGCTAAAATCGTTTCTCGCTCGATCTATAATTACGATACAATAACAGAGAGCCAATACAAAAGTTTCGCCAGTTTACGTAGATATCCGCCTTGGAAATGAAACGAAAAAGAAAAAAAAATAATAATAATCTCACTCGGGATCTTATCGATAATCTCAACTACTTGAAATTATCGAGCGCGCGTCCTTGAAGTTACTTACACACGTACACCTACTTATTTACGCAAATATAGCGTCATGTATTATTTACCGCACACACGTATTTCTCGTGACAGAGAGAGACATGCTCCGCTTTTCTTAACAAACGACCTATCAGTTCGAGCTTTTTCGACACAGATATACAGCGCTATTAAGGTATGTTATTCGTAGAAAAACACACCCTCGCGATCCTGATCGCGCGATCGGGCACGCACGAATCCATACGATAATAATGTATGCTGCTCGATTCCACGGCACGCGAGTGCTAATTTTTTTGTTCTCCATTTCTCTCTCTCTCTCTTTCTTTAGGCTACGATTCTCGGATGTGTATAAGTCGAGCACATAATATTAATCCTTGGCGTGCGCGGAGGGCACGTCTGCGAAGTCATTCAACTCGAGCGAGTACACAGGGGCGCGGGCGAACGTCTATCTATCTCTCTCTCTCTCTCTCTGAAAATTGAATGAGGCCGCGTGCGTTGTGTGCAGGCTCGATTCATACTGCAGCAGCAGACAGCGAGAAGGGGTCGCGTGGCAGCAGCAGAGAGAGATAGAGAGAGAAAGAGCTTTTGTGAGTGCGATCGCCCTCTCTGCACTCACTCGTTGTAGCGCAGCAGCGCAGAGAGTAAGCGAGCGAGAGGTGTGCAGCAGCTCACGCGCAAGGCGGTCCGCGCTCCACACAGATCGATAGAGGACTTGCGCGTTGTATGTAAGCAGCTGCAACAGCAACAGCACCCGCAAGTCTCTCGCGACGGTCCGCAAAGTTCATAACACACCGTATACACACACTGTATACGGGTGAGCACCAGTTCTCGAGACAATATCATCTCTCTTAGCCATCAGCAGCAGCTTACAGCAGGGGGGAAGTTCTCTGCGATCTACATGTGAAGTGTTCAAAGTGTCGATCGCTTCGCGGCTCTGTGCGCGTACTATCTCCCTCCTCTCTGGTACACATCTATGCAAAGCGACGTCATTGGCACATATATCAGTTTTCCTCCGGGCCGATTAGTTCATTGCGTACACATAACAGTGTGTTTAACCGTGCATCGGAGTGCGTGTGCGTGTGTATATGCCGTGTGCGTGCGTGTTTGGTGCTCCATATATTATATGCATATACTGGATCCTCGCGGCTGAGGAATTGACCGACTTCGCTTATATATAGCCTACACGCACGAGAAAAAGTACAAGCCAGATTAAACATCTGTGCCGCGCTGCATTGTTGATTGTTGTTGGATCGTTGTGTGTGTCTACGTATAGTTAGTTGTTCGCGCATTGTCGAGCTTGCGGCTAGCTCGAGCGAAACGAAAAAATTAATGCAAACGGGACTTTAGATTTTGCATGATACAAAGTTCGATCGATAGCTGCTGTATCGTTCCGAATAAAACAGAGAGCAGAGTGGAATGGAACAGTGGCTATGCCACGAGATAAAAATTTTGCTGCATTATTATATTTTTTATCGTCGAGAGCTTAGATACAAATATGTTATTGTTTACGCGAATGCGCACGGAAGGAAACAAACGAATAGACTCTCCGTGCGGGTACGATTAAATTTTCAATTAGAAAAAGGCCATATCTATATAAACCTCTGGAACTAAATATGAATGGTTTATAATCAGTTCTCGCACGCGCGCTTGCGATCGCTCTACATCGACGCGTCGCGCGTATCGTATATCGATATTATGATGTATTACGTTATCGATTTCTATTGGAGAATTTCGCACCGGATCAATACTAGAAGCTGCCAGCAGCGGTTATATTCTTTTTCTTTTTTGTCCTGCGTTATTCCGCACGATGAGTCCGTGTAACGAATGCTGTACATATGAACGTAAGCTCCGATTGCAAAACGCGCTGTCTGCACACACCCACACAGGCTGCGTACTACGTATGTGTGTGTGTGTGTATAAATACGGCTGCTCTATTGTCTAGCCCTCGAGCGCGAGTCTGCGTCGGCACAATCGCAGAGACAGAGAGAGAGAGAAAGAGACGTAGACTGCGTGCTCCGTCATTCGCGGTACGATAAGAGACTTGACTCTCACTCTACTTCGTACATTATTATCGCCATTCGCATTATAATCTACACTTTTGTCTCACTAACTTTGGGTCGATTAAATAAATTTTTAAACTTCACTGAATAAAAAAACGCAAGTGTGCGACGAGCGCACAGGTATATGGATATAGTTTCGCGAATAAGGCGCGTGATAATCAAGTATACGCAGCTGTTACAAGTCCCTCCGACAAGTCACTTCAACTTAACCATTAGATAAGCGACCGATACCGCGACCCACCGATAGATGGCCTTATCCTATTCCCAAGAAACCCCTATACAGGTCAATGAATATCAGTAATTATAAAGAAGCCCAATATTTTGTAGCGATTGAATATTTTTGGCTGTTTCGATTTCCATTCTCAGTGATGGTCCACGTTGTGAAAGAAAAAACGCTCGTGTTTATACAATTTTCAATATTTACGACGTGTACTGGTGCCTGTTCGCTCACACGCACATCATTTTATATGTGTTTTGATTGATACAAATTTCATTACGCCTAGGTGTTTCCACCGTAAGGCTAAAGTAGTAATATACAAGGTAATGCATAATAATTAAATGCAAGCAAATGTGACAATGATATTCTGATCGGTGTCATCTATTTTGACACTCGATTCGAAAGACACGATCAACTCCTTCATAAGGAGCATAGTTAAAGCTTCTTCCACATCTATCGCAAAGATTCATGTTGATTTTTCCAGATAACTATATAGTTACCTCTTCTTTGTATACGTGATTAAATAGTCGCGACGCGTCGCGAGGCTCAAACTCGCGAAAACAATGCACGCGCCGAGGCTCTCGAGTACGTGTGCGTGCGCGTGTGTGCACTATGGCCGTGTGTTAATAAAACGTAATAGCAATTTGCCACGTGTCTATATAGCGTCTAACGCACGCATCGCATCGACTGTAATCTCTATTTTTGTAAGCGAGGTCGCGATTTTCTGCGCGGAGAGCTCCTTCTTTTTTATCTTTTCTTTTTGTACACCCACACTGCGTCTGCCTGCCGTTGCCGAGCTCATCTTCGTCAAAACGCGTCGACGTGTATGCGTTTAGTTATTAGCTATTGTAATTCTACGTTACGTACGGCCGTATTATTATGTTATGTTGCGTGGGAGGCGAAGGGAGAGTTGACTGCTAACACTTTACCAAAACAGATTTGGTATTATATCTAGCTTCTTTCAAAAGAAAAATATGAGACGGGTGAATAAAGCAAATAGGTCGATGGTGAAGTCTTATACTGATTACAGTAAAAAAAAATTTCTTCGTAAATGATCTTTGCCGGCACAGATAGAAAATTGATTCTTACGATTCTCGCAAAAATTTCAAAAAAGAAAATCAGCCATAGATTTTTTTGGCAACCAACAAGTTATCGATTGAATTATGATTCTATACGGTGCAATATTGTGGTAGAAATGCTCAACAACCTAATGACCAAAAAATGACCATTTAAAACCTTTTACAATACGCATTAGTAATTTGTTGCAATTGCGTTACAAATACTTAACGTATCGTGAATTACCTAAAAATGACAATTTAACTGTTTCAATAGTTTAGATGAATATTCAACCGATTTAAATACGGGTAATTTTCGTCTCTACCACCAGATGGCGAGTATCTTAAAATCTATAAATCTGCTAGTGACTGAGTCAACAAATTTGTATATAAGTTAAACTCGTATCCTTCGATACACCCATTACTCCTGATGGGAGTCCCTACCATTAAGACTAGAAATACTATTTATATTTACAATTTCGCCACTGCCGCCCGCGTTTCTATTATTGTTATTATTATCGCGGCAGCTATTCGGCCGTGCCACGCGTGAGGCTCCCCTAGTCCTTACGGGTTCGGCCCGCCCAGCTTCGTGCTCTTTCCTAATATGTGCGCGTACGTCCTTCAGGGAATATTTTCCCATCGAGACGTACCCGCACATTTTGCAGCCGGCCCTTATTTTGTCGGCTGCTACGTTATGTCTCAATTTTAGGTGTTTTGCGAACTGGGCCTTACGGCTTTCGTCCGTGAAGACGCCGCATCTGTTGCCGTTCCACAGCGGCAGCGCTCGCTGAGCCGCGGGGCAGAGCTCGCATTCAAGGCTCTCTGGGAAAGGCTCATAGATGACGACCAAGTCATTGCCGTTATAGTTAAAGTCGATATCAGTATCGATTAAAGCCATCCTGCGGGGCTTATGATTAGGTGGGGGAAATAAATGCCGAATGAGATCCGCGAGGCACCAGGGTGAAGTTTTCTACACCGAGATGCGTCACGGGAATCCTTGGGATGAGGTGATTTCGAGGTGTCCCACTTGGCACTTGGAACTAGTAAAATAGTTCAGCAAGTCATCTCACACACGGATACCGATGTGGCGGAGTCACGAGAAATACGACTTAATTTAGTTGATTCTAGTCAAAAATATAAAAAATTATAAGCGTCGCATAGCGTGCAAGTATTACACTCGAAAAAAAGGGGTAAAACACGTCGCACGTGCCGAGCGAGTAATCGCGAATAAAATTAGTAAATGCCGTAAGAATGAAAATTATCCAGTGTAACTCTTATACAAATTGCATTTATATACCCGTTACGTACACTTGATAAGACTCGAGAGCACAATTGCACGGCAGCGCGTCTTACATCACGCGATAAACACTTTTACGATCGCACGCGCTCACCAAAAAAATTCAATTTTCGCATACTGCAATACCGCGGTGCCGCGAGCTTAGCTACGTACAAAAATTCGTTTCCGTAAACGCGTATATTATACGTCCCTGGTAGAAAATAAATCATCTGAAATGGTCAGATGACCAGAAACTAGTCAGTTTGACTGGGCAGTTTGTACCCATTTATTAGCCGATAAACTGGTCAGAAACTGGCTAATGAACATAATGACGATGGCAAAATCGTAAGTAAACATAAACAGAGTTCGCGTTGTACGTTCACGCAGTTATATCGCGTGTATAACATGGATTGCAAAAATAAAAAGCGCTGTGAAAATTACAGAGAACTTCAACTTAAGAAAAAACTAAAATCAAAGCAAGATTTTGTGTCGTTTATTTCGGATCAATCTGAATACGAGATCAGTCAACGAAATCGATATGGAAGTTAAAAATTGCGATCAAAATTCAGAGTCGACTGTAGACTGTATCAATGAGGATGACGAAGCAATGGTTTTTGATGAAGAAAGGGAATTAAGAGAATGGGCGATCGAATCAAAAATCCCTCTTGTACACTTGGACAAGTTGTTAAAAATATTAGGAAGACGTGTACTACCTAACCTTCCTAAGTGTTCAAAAACATTTTTGAAAACGTCCACAAATATTGAAGTCATCAAAGACGATAATGATAGCGAATTTGCGTACATCGGTCTAGTAAAGAAGCTTGAATCTCTCGTTAATCCTAACTTACACGATCGCATAGTCGAAATCACTATCAATATTGACGGATTTGCTCCTTTCAAAGCAAGTGACCTAACAATTTGGCCCATTTTAATCAAAATTTTTCACAGAGAACATGAATACCCACCCTTTACAACGGCAGTGTATGCTGGAAAATCAAAACCAAAAGACATTAATGCTTATTTGAAAGATTTTATAAATGAGATAAATCGACTGGGTTCTACAGGAATTATGATCAAGAAAAAAAACTACAAATTAAGCATAAAATTTTTCGTTTGTGATGCTCCAGCGAGGTCTTTTTTAAAAGCAATAGTGGGTCAAGTTGCATTTGACGGATGTGAACGTTGTGAAGTAAAGGGGAAAAAAATTGACAGTGTGACTGTGTTTTTGGATACAAAAGCAAAAAAAAGAAGTGACGCAAGTTTCAGAAATTTTGATACTCCAGATCACCACAACAGTGCGTCTCCGCTGTGTGAAATCATTCCACCAATCAATATGGTGAACCAATTTGTACTTGATCCCATGCACCTAATTTACATTGGCTGTACCAATAGAATTTTAGAATTTCTGTTCCGCTATCCTGCATCGAAATGCCCTAGCAAACTTAGTGGATCTATAAAAAAAAATGGAGCGAAGAACAGATCTTATTATCAAAGACATTCCTGAAGATTTTCCTAGAAAAATGAGGAGCATTAAAGATTTTTCAGATTATAAAGCTGTCGAATATAAATTTTTTCTGCTTTATGCATCGGTATTTATATTCAAAAAACTTGTTTCACGAGAATTATATGACAGTATATTGTTATTGGTTTCTTCCTGTAGAATGCTATCTTCAGACAATGCTTTGGATTATGTTGAAGTTGCTAGAGAAAATTTAAAAACATTTGTGGAGACTGCACCGACGATTTATGGAAATACGTTCGTGTCATTAAATGTACACAGTTTGATTCATGTTCCGGATGATGTACAATTTACGCAGTGCAATTTAAACGAAATTAGTGCATTTTGTTTCGAATCATATTTGGGTTTAGTAGGCAAATACCTTCGATCTCCAACACATATTGTTGCGCAATATTGTAAAAGAATTGATGAAAAAGAAACATATCTCTCACCTTTATCGACAGATAAAAAAGTATACCAAATTTTAAAAGAAAATAATGATTCAATTCTCAAGATGACCTACAAAAATTTTATTTTTACTAATTCCCATCCTAACAATACTGTATTGTTGAAGACTAATAGCATTGCAGTCATTGACAGAATTTTCAAAAAAGAAAATATTAATCTACATTGAAATAAGAAAATACAGTAAAAAAATTGATGTTTTTGAAAAACCGATAAAATCATCACTGATAAACATGTGGGAGATCAGTCAGTTGACATCTAATGTTGAAATTTTACAACTTTCTTGCGTTGTAAAAAAACTTGTCAAATTTAACATGAATTTTACCGAAAATGATGAAATGAAAATTTTTACAGTCTCCATGCTTCATTGAAACGATTCAGCATATATGTTCTCTCAAGAAGTGACGAGGTTGGCCGTTTGTACGAGACGCTGCGTATTTTATATTTCTGAGAATTTGTTACAATTTCATGTCCAGTGCGCGCGAAAGATACTTCTGTAAACTTACAATAAACTAACCAATGCTCACTGCTTATATGTATAGTTGAGAATAAATTTCATGAAAACAAACTTTATTACATTTTAACTTTAATTACATAAAAGTAAGTGAGTGTAGTGCTATTATTTTGTTCATTAAATAAAATAAAGTGTATATCATGTTATTATTGTCTACATATATAAAAAACCTAATTCTTTTTACATACATTTAAGATGGATAGCTGTGAATATCTTTCAAATGATTCTCATTTTGCCCTTGTGGAGTTTGTCCACAAGGGTAGAAGAAAAAAAATTGAAGCAATAGATGTGGTGCCAATAGATTGGATTACTTATAATAAAGTAAAGAAGCGCTACTCAGCACAATTTTTACCACCTCCTTATGATGAGGATAGATGCAACCTCCTTCAAACTTTTGTTAAAGAAGAAATGGACGCACCAGAAGATTGGCCAAGCTATACAGTCAGACTCAAAGGTAGAGCCAGTAAGTGACGTCTTTTTTATAAATAAATTGTTTACTATAATCTCTTGTAATATAATCTACTGATTTATGTATAGACACGTATGAAGAGGCTGTTCATAAACTGAAAGATCTTCAAACAGAAGCTTCAGCCTTCACAGCTGACTCTGACGATAATGACTATGACTCTAGGAAGCAGCTTGAAAACCAAATAAAAAGAGCAAAGCTTCTCTCAGCACAAGCTACTGTCATTGCACAACTTAAGGACAATGATAATCTTGAAAACAATGGTAAGTCTAAGAATCTTATTCATTTTGACCATATTGTGAAACATGGGTCTAATGTTTTTAGACATGATGGATACATCACAAGAAACAACTGATTATCCTAAAAAAAGTGATGACAGCTCTTTGACAATTGATGTGTTCGCCCCCTCTTGTTCTAAAATTATGACAGTATCGACAGAAAAAAGAAAAGATTATGTGCCCATGGAGTCCATTGTACTTTCCACTGTAGGTGCTGAGGATTCAAATGCTATCATTCCAGCGAGCATTGAGTTTGAAAATGTCTTTTGTGAGTAAAACAATCCTATAAAGTTTTCATATAAATCTCAATTAATTTCAAATTGGATTTTTTAAATAAATTTCTTTATAATTCATTATATTTATTATAGATAAAGAGATCATGTCAAAGCTCAATGAGATCCAAGGCGACATAAAAGTGCTAAACAACAAACAAGATGAAATAATAAGGTTTATGGCAGGAAAAGAAGTTGTCAGCACATTGGTTGAAAAAATTAACTTAAAAAAAAAGTATAATATGGATATTCCCTTCTCATTACTTTCAAATTTTACTGCATTTGATGAGAAATTATTAAACAATGACTTGATGAGAAGAGATGTAGTAAGTTTAATCATAAATTCTCCAAACTCTTTCAACAATAACAATCCATAACAAAATGTTTTTTATTCTAGAGTGAATATGTAAAAACTTTAGTCGATAAAGATCTGAGTATCTCAAAATCTTTTGTAAGTATGCTGAAAAATTTTTTCCTCAAAAGAGTTGCTGTGAATTTTACTGCTAGTAGAACTTCAAAGTTAAACCCCAACAAAACTAAATTCAAAAATACTAATTTATGTAAAGTTATGGATGGTAAGAAATACTGAGCTCACTTTATGTATGTATTTATTCACAATTATTTTATTATCGTCATTAAAAAATGTTATCTTTTAATAGGAGTTATAATTAATAAGAGAGCTGAAAGTGTTTTGGAGACTACTGAAGCACTATTAACTACAAAACTAAGTGATGTAATAGGAAATATCAACAACTGGCCAGATGATTCAGATAGAGAATAAAAAATGGAAAAAAAAAGATTTAATAATAATTCATCACTCATTACATATTAACTATTACATATTAATAAAGTTTTTTATCATTGAAAGGCTCTTGACTTAATTATGTTAATAAATTATCACTACAATTTTCTAGCACACTCACTACGTAAAGCACTATTTTTCACATAATTCTTATTATTTTACAAAATCATAAATTGAATATGTTGTCAACATTTAACCCCCTTTTACGACAAGTATGAAGTTTCAGATTTTCAAATTAAAAGTTACATTATAATTGAAACTCCTTACTTTTTGTAAGAGTCGTTGATTTGATATTTATTAATGATAGCATATAACCGAGAGAGGTTAAGTAACATCTCGGAGAGCGGTCAGCTGACGACTGCGCACGGCAGTCTACAGCATTTTTCGACTAGTTTCAATGCCGAAAACCCCTATCCAAATTGAGCAGTTTCTGACCAGTTTGAGTGCTAAAATCATGTCGTTTTAAACATGGTTTATGGCGAAGTTGGTCAGTAACTGGCCAATAAACTGACCAGTCCGATTTAATTTGAGCATAAACTGAGCAGTAAATGCTGATGATTTCTACCAGGGGTGTAACAAAAGTGTCGTGAATGCACGCATGACTCACACACGCGCGCGCAGTGAGTTTTCATTAAACTTCACCTTCGCGCAGGGTATTATATAAACGAAAAAAACAAAACGGAAGAAAAAAACACACACACATGCCTTCGCGCGAATAGTTCGCGTATGTAATTATGTTTTCACGCCTCGTTCGAGAGATTATACCAGGTAGTTACCTCAATCCTACGCTAGATGGCACAGACTTCAGAGACTGAAAAGGCTTGACGCCTAACTACGTCCGTGGCGGTGCGCTCCATGCTCATACCTCTTTTCTGTGCGCTAGAGTACAGACGTGTTCGAAACAGAGTTTGTTTTTCACTGATTATTTAGAGTGTTCTTGCGACGATCAAAGTAGGATCTGAGACAATGGGTAAACGTAAATCTGTTGACGTGGAAGAAATGCAAGCAAAAATGCAAAAAATGCAGGAGCAAATCGACGAAATTAAACGTCGAAACGAGGAAAGCGAGATCGAGAGCGGGGAAGAGAGCGAGGAGCTCGACGAGACACGACCTAAGTTAGACGACCCCGACTCGGACAAAGAGAACGGTAAGACTCTTCTCGTATATCGTACGAATCATGCACGCTACGGGTGCAAAAATAAATGCATATGGCATAACATTGCCTCTTCGGATCATACAAGTTATGCCGAACATCTCAGAGAGAGAAAAAATTTAGTAAAGAGAGCGCGGGCATACACGAGGCGCTCGTAACCTCCAAAGAGAGGAAAAATCCGTACAAGATACGGATGACGCAATAATGCCTGCACACGTACAAGATACGTTTCTGACCGTCGAGAAAAACGCCGTCACGAGGTGCAACTCTCGTTATGGCAGCGCATATAACCTCCAAGCGAGGCATGACATGTACAAGGTACATCAACTGAAAGTCAGCCCGGACAGCCAGACGAGGCCGTTTTTGCCCACTTCTTACTAACTTCTATCTAGACACACAAGTTGTGTAATAAACATAATTCAATGACACATTAGCTGAGATACAAGCTGTGTCTAAAAAATAATGCAATGTTATATTATTTGACACACAAGTTGTGTATTAAACATAACAAAAATAAACTGGTTGCATAAAAGTGCGAGCAGGTTGTAATTTTAATGGGCATTGTCATGATACAGGTACTGCTGGCAAGGGAGACGAGAAGGGGACTAAATCTCCCACGACAAACAACAGACTCTCTGCCATGGGGGATGACCCAACTCGCTCAGACCAAATAGAAGTGCCCATAGACGAGTACATGGTCAAACTGTGGTCGAACTGGACTAGTAATGGGCTTGAGTCAAGTACTCTGGACTTTCTGATGCAACAATACAAGCTACCCGCCTTCTTGGTCACACCTGAAGTAAATCCTGAGATACAGGAAATCATGGAACCTAATGCCATCAGACGTGATTCATATTTAAAACAGGCACAAGAACTGTCGGCCAACACAATCATCACCACTGGCTCCTCATTAGTCGTATTAATGGATGATGAGGTAGCTCTGGACGAACAGACAAGGCTAAACCTAATCAACATGACATCTGAGGCAATTCAACTTCAATGTCAACTATACTTTAAACAATCTCAGTCTAGAAGAGCTTTGATCCTCACATCGATCAAAGACTCGTCTTTAAAGGCAATGCTTGAAAAGCAGAAGGCTGACAATCTCCTGTTTGGCTCGAACCTACCAGTTGCGATGAAGCAGCTCAAAAACATAAAAACAGTAGCAAAAGAACTGAATGGTAATACTCAGCAGAAAAAAAGCTCAAAGTCGAAGACTTTTTTATACAAGCGATCCCTCCACCCCTTCCGCAACAAACAGCCTTGGTCAGGCCAAAACCAACAACAGAAGCGGTGGCAAAGCAGGGGTACATCGCAGTATTACAACCAGATGAGTCAAGCCAAAAAGAACAGTCACCACCAAGGAACGAACAGGAAAAATCTGAATCAGAGGAATTAGCTCTGCAGGTGGGTGGTAGATTGCATTACTTCCATAATGAGTGGAAAGAGCTCACCTCGAATACTTTCGTTCTCCAAAGCATTCGAGGCTACATAATACCTTTTACTAAGCCTGTACAACAAAATAAAAAGCCCAAAGTGCTCTTCTCAACGGACAGTGAAAGGCGGCAATGCGGAGAAGCAATACAAACACTATTGGCCAAAGGGGCAGTCAGGAAATGCAAGCCAATAACAGGACAATTCCTGTCCTCTTATTTTTTAAGACCAAAGCCAGACGGCAGTGCAAGGTTTATTTTAAACCTAAAAGAGCTGAACAAGTTTATTGACACAAAACACTTTAAGATGGAAGACATCAGAACAGCTTGTAACTTGCTTACAAAGAACTGTTATATGGTCACATTGGACATCAAAGATGCATACCTGACTGTCCCCGTAAACAAAAGATATAGAAAATATCTGAGGTTTGAATTTGAAGATCAAACGTACGAGTTCGAAGTCCTTCCGTTTGGCCTCTGCACTGCGCCGTATGTATTTACCAAAATACTAAAACCAATTTTGGGGAAACTAAGGAGACTGCATTATATGTCGGTAAGCTACATAGACGATTTCCTGTTAATCGGCGAATCGGAGTCTATTTGTGCAGAAAATTTGCAAGCAACCAAAGCACTACTAGTTAAGCTAGGCTTTATCATCAATGAAAGCAAAAGCTCGGAGACACCGACACAGCGCTTGGACTACCTAGGGTTCACACTTGACACCACGAAGTACATAATTGAGCTTACAAAGAGAAGGAAAACAGAGATGAACACCAAGCTAAAAAAGTTCACAAAAAAGAGAGCATGTACAATACAAGAATTTGCTTCAGTTACTGGATCAATAGTCGCCACCTGTCAAGCCGCCAAGTACGGTTGGCTACACACGAAATTCCTCGAACGGGAAAATCATCTCGCGCTAAAGGCGAATAACCACAACTATAATGCTCGTATGACAATATCCGAAGAAAGCATCAACGAGCTGCTATGGTGGCAGGAGAAAATTAACTACTAACTATAAATCCCTAGAAAAGATGAATTTCCATCTAACTATATTCACGGACGCTTCAAAAACCGGCTGGGGAGCGGCAAGTGACAAAAACAGGGCCTGGGGATCATGGAACGACGAAAATCAACTGGAGCACATCAATTTATTGGAGCTATTAGCAATAAAAAACGCATTATTAAATTTGGCCTCCTCTGAGGCAAATATAAATATATTGCTCAGAGTAGACAACACCACCGCACTATCTTACATAAACAAGATGGGCGGCATACAGCATATTAAATTTCTTCGATTGTCACGCGAAATATGGCAGTGGGCTGAAGAGCGCAACATATTTCTATTTGCGTCCTACATAAAGTCAAGTGAAAACACAGAAGCGGATTATCTATCTCGAGTAAACAACCCCGATACGGAATGGAGCTTATCGAACAATGCGTTCAATAAAATAGTAAGGTTTTTTGGGCAGCCAGAATTCGACTTATTCGCAACAGAGCATAATGCCAAGTGCGAAAATTACGTCTCTAGATTTCCCGAAAAAAATGCCGCAGAAATTGATGCTTTTACTTTCACCTGGGAAAACATAAAATTATACGCGTTTCCTCCATTCGCCATAATACTCAAAACTTTGAGAAAAATTGAGGAAGACGGGGCCCAAGGAATACTCGTGGTGCCTGACTGGCCCAACCAACCTTGGTACCCGCTATTCTATAGAATGCTCGTTAAAAAACCTCTACTGCTACACGGTGATAATATTGTATTTTGTCCATACAGGAGAACGCCAATGCCAGCGACGAATTTGATTGCGGGTCTAGTCTGCGCGAGGCATATACAAGAAAGGGTGTCCCACAGGAAGCCATGGAAGTCCTTCTCTCATCAATAGCACCTTCCACGCAAAAACAATATAAATCTGCACTGAAGAAATGGTACGAGTTCAGCTTGGGACACGACGATGTAGATTTCTTCAAGCCCACACGAAATTCACTGTTAAAGTATCTGGCTGGCAAATTCAACGAGGGTGTATCGCACGGAACGTTAAACACGTACAGAAGTGCAATCTTCTCTTCTCCAGACAAAATTGGAGAAGACCCGATAATTTGTAAATTCTTAAAAGGAGCATACAGGCAGAGGCCGACGGTAACAAAATATAGCTGTATTTGGGATGTATCCATTGTGCTTCGATACCTAGAATCGATAGATATTACCAAGCCAGATCTAACTATGAAGCAGATAACGGATAAGACGGTAATGTTAATAGCCTTGGCGACAGCCCACAGGGCTCAGACAATAGCCGCTATCAATATCGATAACATCAAATTATCGCCATTCGGCGCAGAGATTTTGATCACGAAGTTAATTAAAACCTCAGGCCCTACCAAAGCTCAACCGTGCTTGAAACTGCCATACTTTCGAGGCAACGCGAAATTGTGCGTTGCAAGCACGCTTCAAAAATATATTGAAGTAACGAGTCCAATTAGAAATAACATAAAGGAACTTTTCATCTCGTTGAAGCAACCCCCAAAGCGATAAGCTCGCAGACCATAAGTAAATGGTTAAAAGGTGTAATAATGGACAGCGGTATAGACACAAATATCTTCACGGGGCACTCGGTAAGACACGCTGCGACCTCACGAGCCTTCAGCAAGGGAATAGATATTGAAACAATTAGATCGACAGCAGGTTGGTCCAATGGCTCCGAGGTGTTCGCAAGATTTTACAATCGTCCGACAATCGAGAAAGGTCATCAATTCGCCGAGGCTGTCCTTAATGGGACTGATACGTAATAACTATAGACTTAATTACGATAAAGTTATGTGTAAATTTAAAAGCTATTAAGTAATATTAAAAGAAAAAGATATCCTAGACTTTACGTTCTTTTATAGATTAAAGCATTGTTTTTCTGTTTTATAATGTTACTAATTAATTATTTGTTGCTCGATGTAATAATTTCAACATCATGGTATGACTTAATAATTGTATGAATCAGTTAGTGTACAATACATTTTAATAGAATTAAAAAAAAAAAAAAAAAAAAAAATGAAGGTAAAATTGCTTTAAAGCTCTAAACAACTACCTGGTATAATCTCTCGAACGAGGCGTGAAACATAATTTAAAGATCAAACGAACTTGTGAAGTTCGATCTTAATTATGTGAAAGCCTCGTTCGAGAGATTATAACCCACCCGAACAATTTTTTTAGAAAAATTTCCCAACCCAAAGTCATTCAGCAATTTTACAATCATACTACAAGACTCTAGCTTTTCTCTGAAGGTATGAGCATGGAGCGCACCGCCACGGACGTAGTTAGGCGTCAAGCCTTTTCAGTCTCTGAAGTCTGTGCCATCTAGCGTAGGATTGAGGTAACTACCTGGTATAATCTCTCGAACGAGGCTTTCACATAATTAAGATCGAACTTCACAAGTTCGTTTGATCTTTAAATTATACCTATAGGCCGTGACTGTGAACTCGATGCTCCGCTATATATGTGTATTTAAGTCCTGCGCGTATGAGAATTGGGTCAGCTGCTGCGCGCATTACGATCATCGCTGTAAATGCAACGTATACCCACATTATAATCTAACGCGTTCGAGTCTCGACTTTTGCCCCGGCGGAAGTTCGATGCCACCGAGCCGCGCGCTGCACGACTCGTTTTTGCCGCGCTTCTTAAATGGGCCTCGTTACGGTGGTTTTTTTTCTCTATTTTCTCCGCTGCTGCACAGACGTGTCGCGTCGCGTTGATGCAGCAGCACTCAGCAAGCGCAGCACACGCACGCACACGAGTACATAATTTATGTTTTCTATAACGCGTGTAAAAAGTCCGTTTGTTTCAATATTTATGCGAATCTTATGTATATATTGTGCTGTGCTGCACTCGCACCCGCAGTAACTGCACCGCACACAGCTCTAAGCGTGTGTGCATCTGACGTGTGCAGCTCTCCGTTTAGTTCGCATGTATAATTGAGAAACTTGCGGTATTTCTTGTATATCTGCATTGTACTTAATTAGGTTTTCTTTTCTTTTTTTACACTTTGTTGCAACAACAAAAATGATAATTGAAGCGGTGCAAATGAGAAAGGAAAAGAAGGATTGTACACCCCGTCGAATTGAGTAATTAATGCCAAAAAGATATCAGTCCTCGTACGAAAATTTACTCGTGAAAAATGTCCGTTGACTTCATTTGATCACGCGATTCCAAATCGATATCTTTGGTATGCCCATGTAAGGTTTAAATATCACACCTTTATCGACAATACCATATCGTAGCGACGAAAACAAATAATAACAATTATTTTCTTCGATCGATCAGCACAAAATTAACCTTTATCGCACGTATCAACGCCCATATATCCTTATCTGGAATACTTTTCGCACTTAAAAATTGTTTATACGCATAAGTACGATCGTGGGTAATTAAAAAGGTTCACTTTATGCACGTATACTTTGATATAATAATCCGATTAGATAATACGCTCTTTTTTTTAAATTTTACCCTTGCTCGGATAGATCGGTTTCCTCGGGTTACACGCAGCTTATATATGTCTGCGTAATAAGGCTCTCTCTCTCTCTCCGTCTGGCGCACCGCGCGAGGCGGAAATGAATATAAAAATGTGTTACAATATATCTCGGTGCGCGTTACGCTCGCTACTTTTTAATGATAACTTTGTAATTACATTATTTCTTTCGATTTTACAGTAACCGGTGTTCTCTTTATAATACATCATGGCGCAAAACGGCGGCAGCGCGGATGCAGCCGCGGCGGTGAAAAATCTCAGCGGCAACGTGGCCAATCTCAAGGTGAGCGAGGCCGAGCAGAAGCGCTCCAATAGCGCCAGTCCCGCGCCGGGCAACAACGACATAGGCAACAACAGCAACGGCAGCGGCGGTGGTGGCTCCTTCATCGCCAGTTTCAAGGCCTTCTCGAAATTCGGAGACACCAAGAGCGACGGCAAACACATTACCCTGAGCCAGAGCGACAAGTGGATGAAGCAGGCCAAGGTCATCGACGGCAAGACCATCACGACGACCGATACTGGCATCTTCTTCAAGAAACAAAAGTTCGTAAATACTCTGTTAACAAAAAGAAACCTTAAATTTAAATTTAGTAAAGATTTGATGTTCAGACATTAAAATTGAAGTAATTGATAAGTACCATTATTTAGGTGTTTTACATAAACTGCGGAAAAATGCATGAAAATGTGATTGCAAAGATTGTTAATTTTAACGTAATAATTAAAAAAAATATTTTATTCTCAAAATAAAATACTTTGATTGAAAATTAATGTTTTAATACTGGTTCATTAAAGAATGTATATAAAGCCAATCATAATTAAAGACAACCGCCACTAGATGGCGGGTACCTTTGTTTGTAAATCCCCAAGTGGCAAAGTCAAAATAGCTGTATAAGTCAAAAGCCGATAATAATAGATTTGATTCAAAGGTTTTGTAGCTATCAAAATAACTACATGAAAATAAATGTGAGGATGAAGGAATATGAATCTAATCTCATGTTTAATAAATAAAATTAACGTGTTTCGAACTAAATTTAAATCACAGGAACTTTAATGATTTCAAATAAAATTGAATTCATTACGAGGAGGAAGAAAGCTGCATCCACTTTTATATTTGTTTTACATAAAAGAACAAACTGTAAAGCGACTTCTTTTCCAGTGTATTTTTTCTTTTAATGTAATGTTACATATTCCTCAGAGCTATGAAGCTGAGTATCGAGCAGTACAAAGCTTTCCTCGAGGAATTAGCCAAGAGCAAGAAAATGGAGGTGGCCGACATCAAGAGCAAACTGGCCAACTGCGGACCGCCCGGCGTCACCGGACCATCGGTCGTAAGTTTACAATAATAATTTGCACCTAACTTAAGATCATCGATCGACGTAATGATATTTCCTCCCTCGTTTCACTCGTCGCAATCGCGAACAGAACACCAAGGCCATGTCGGCGGTCGAGAGGCTCACGGACGTGTCCAAGTACACGGGCTCGCACAAGCAGCGCTTCGACGAGACGGGCAAGGGCCGGGCATCGCGGCCGCAAGGACGTCGTCGACAAGTCCGGCTACGTGCAGGGCTACCAGAACAAGGACAGCTACAAGGGCCAGTAAATTAATTGCTACTCGCCCGCCACGATCCGCATTATTACAACAGATCAAATTTTTATCATCCGTTTTACATGTTTATTGTGTAGAGCCGGAGCAGCTATCTCAAGCGCATATCAGACAATTGAGCGTCACGACTGTGACGATGTATAATCTGCGCCGAAAAAAAAAATCAGTGCAGGTCCCAGAAAATGATACGCTTTATTTGCACCCTATACGTTTACCTCTATTGTATTGTATCGTTGTGCGCATCGGATTTATATTATATCATCGATCGTCGTTTACGCACACATTGTAATGACATTATAATAATTATTATTATACGGAATCGTACATGTTGAACAAAAAAAAAAGAAAGAGATTTTTATGTATACAAACGTATATTTACATCCTATATATTATTGTATAGAATATATAACAAAAAAAAATACATGTCATCGTTGCATTTCTAAATCGATATAGGCGAGAGAACGAAAAAAAAATTATTTATTGTATAGAACAATCGATTATGCGTATAATATAACATATTGTCAAAGTAGTTCGCGCAATCTCAAACTGTGTTAATATTTATAATATCGATGTGATTGATTTGACAGAAGTTAGCAGTGAAAATGACACCGATTTTTTCTGCTCATTCTAAATCAAAATCAAATTCAAAAAATGAAAAATCGGTGCATTTTCACTCCGCGCAGCTTTTTGTTTGCAACCGCGATTCAACCGCATATGAATATATTACAAATACCGATTAATTATAATGAAAAAATGAACATTTTAAATTTTATATAGACATTTAGACGTTCCCCGTTTTCATCTGTAATTTTATATTATAACATAGTTATCATGTAGCATTGCTCCTATATGATTCGTTGAACCAAAAATTGTTGTAGTCTATTATTAACTCAATACTTTATGTTGTTGTGACTGTTTTGTAACATATGTGTGAACAATTGACTCGAAATTATCTTCCGCCATATATATTCATAAAAATAAAACAGCGAGGTACTGAATTTTTTAATAACAAGTGCTTTTTCACTGCTGCAGAACGAACAAAATTTTAGTAATCATGTCTTTTCTCTAATGTTGATTAAATTCATAGATTCAAGTCATAGAAAAGAAAGACTTGAAAAAACAAACACAATCAAATGTGTTCAATTGATTTATCCATTACTCAAGTAAACTTTGTATTTTATTTGACAACCAATCGTAATGATTATTTCAACAATGACAGTTTTGGCAAGTTCTTTATCCATGGAAAATAATTTTTAATGTGAATATAGAGAATTTAGAATTTCGATGCATATGTACAACTATTGAAAAATGTCAACAATAAACTGCACAACAAACTTGAAAACTTAAGCTTTGAGTTTTAAAGCTCGGTCTAACTAGTATTTTTCAATTGTTTAGCTTGACTTTACTACGTACTTTTGCATACTTTTACATGCGACGTTTAATGTAACTTGGACGTTTAAAAAATATGCTAAAGAAGTAAGTCTGCATTATAAATAGTATAATGTATAATTTACTGATAATAAAAATTGAATATTAATTATTCGTGGGATTATTTATTCATTTACGTCTTGCAAAAGGTATAATATTAATGAAACAAATTTTTTAATTTGAGAATTATAAATTTTATTTATATCTGACTACAGTATATCAGTCGCAAAATATAATTTTTGTGCTTGGCAAGTATTTTACGTTAATATAATTTCATTTATTTAATCATTAGCTTTTTTTGTAATTTAAATTTTGTTTACAACAATATATTTTTCATAAAACATTTGATTATTCCATAAAATACGATACACAATAATTCGAAGTAAAGCTTGGAAGATAATACAAAATAATAATATAATTTTCAAGGGAATACTGTCCGAAAGGTAGGAATAATTTAATTTCTTCTCTTCAAGAAGCCTAATAAGCTTTTCGAATTTCACTATATATAATATCATAATAATATATATGCATAAAAAGCTTGAAGCGCGCGATATATATCGTTTAATTGACTAAATTTTGGTTTACATTTTTTTATAACTTAGGTTTCACACGTGTTTGACACGTGTATTTTTTGTTTTCAAACTCATCTCGTCGTTCGCAAAGGCTTGTCGATTGTACGTTAACCCTTTGAATTTATCTAATATTATAGAGCTATAGATTCGCATGCGTGCAACATTATTATCATTATTACACAATATAACGATTTATCCCACACGTGGGACGAGTAAAATTATATTTATTTTCGATTTTTCTCCCCCCCTATGCTGCAGTATAGATAATCTCAAAATTAATTCTACAATCATAGTAAAAGCTTTTTTTTATCGATTACATAGATGCCCGAAAAAAACACGTCGATTGCAAACGGCCCACGAGTGATACTTAAATTTTCATTTCGCCATCCTCGGTGACTTGACTATACAACAACATTAACAACAATAACGATAATCTCAAAACGTCATTCGTTAGGCGATACGCTTTAATAAAAAAAAAAAGAATTAAAATAAACTAAAATCTACAATTCAGTCGATCTGTCAATGGAGGCGCGCACGATGATCTGTCCGGACTTGTCGGTGCGTATCTCGGTGCCATTGATCATCGAGAGTATCTGCTCCCTGAGCTGGCGGAAGGCCCGACGGTCTGTCGCGCCTCCTCGGGCACGTGTCGCAGTCCGGTCTCGCAGTCCCGCAGGGCCTCCTCGAGCCGGTCGAGATTCATGTTGCCGCGGGCCCGGGCGTAGTAGGCCTCGAACGAGTGCGGCCGGATCTTGAGCACCTCGTCGGCTATCTCGTTCGCCTCCTCGAATTCCTGCGAAGAAAAAACAGCGACATTTATAAAATTATATTTACACGGGTAATATTGTTTGTATTGAAAACTCACGTTGGTCTTTCGCTTGCATCGGCTGAGATTCAGAAGAAAGTTGATCCTCAGCTGGACGAAGGCCGCGGCGTGGGCCAGCCTGTTGCTGCGGTCCTCGTGCTCGGGCTGGTCGCTGGCCTCGGGCACCTCCGGGAACTTTTTCAGCGCGTAGATGTAGCGATGGCCGGCCTCCTTGAAGCGCGACTTGCGAAACAGCACGTTGCCGTCCTCGAGCAGCTTGTTGAGCAGCACGAGGAGCATGTCGGGCTTGCCGCTGGCGCAGGTCCAGGTGACGGGGCCGAGTTTGGCTCCGAGCCGCAGAAAGGACTGGACCACGGGCAGATTGCGGCTGCCGATCGCCCGATCGAGCGGTCGCATGCCCTTGTGATCGACGTGCTCGATCGCCGCGCCCTTGTCCAGCAGCAGTTGCACGATCTTTTGATTTACCTGCGAAAATTACCAAATAATTCAATTGCTTTATTTCTTTCTATGCAATTTTTTTGATCACATCACATACCTGACAGGCTGCCAAATCCAGGGGCGATCTTCCAGCCCTGTCGCAAGCGGCCACGTCGGCCCCTCGCTCCAGCAGCAGCTGCACCGCCTGGATGCGTCCCCGCATGCAGGCCCAGGTCAACGCGCCGTGGCCCCGCACGTCCTGATCCTCGAGCTGGGCGCCCTTGTCCAGCAGCAGTTCGCACAGATTGGCGTGGCCCTCCTGGGCAGCCAGCATCAGGGCCGTCATGCCCTCCGGGTCTCGTTGTTTCAGCAATCGCATCGCTTGGGTCTCACCGCTGTCCTCGCTGCTGTGTCGACCGTTGAGGCTGCTCATCGGTTGCAGCAGTCGCTCGGCGGTGGCCCAGTTCCCCTCTCGGGCGGCCAGCATCAGCGGCGTGAATCCCTTCGCGTTGGCGACCTCGGGCGCGGCTCCACGGGCCAGCAGAGCCGACACGGTGCTCGTGGAGCCGTTCGCGGCGGCCGCGCTCAGGGCTGTCTCGCCCAGTAGGGTGTCCACCTCGTCGACGCCGACCTCGGACATGTCGAGCAGATACTCGACGACGGCCTCGTGGCCCTGGGCCGCCGCCGCGACGAGGGCCTGCAGGGCTGCCTCGTCTCGATCCACGTTCCTACCGCTGCCCAACCGACGATGACTGTCGTTATTTTTCGTCGTCAGCCAGTCGCAGGCCAGCAGGTAGCCCACCACGGCGAGTCGACCGCGTCTGGCCGCGTGCACCAGGGCGCACTGGCGCGAGGTGTCGGTACGCCCGAGGGTGGCTCCGGCGGCGGCCAGACGCCTCACCACGTCGCAGTGGCCTCGGCCAGCCGCCAGGATCAGAGCCGTGCACCCTGACTGTTGGCCAGATCGACGTTGGCGCCGAAGTCCAGCAGCAGCGAGACCATCTCGCAGCTGCCCTCGTGCGCGTACATGCAGAGGATCGGAGCCGAGCCGAGATAGTCGGTGATCGCGTCGGGCGAGGCTCCAGCCAGAAGCAGCAGCCGCGACACCTTGACGTTGGGACTGTAGACGTTGCGCAGGGTGCAGAGAGCCGCGGAGGTGTTTTGCGAGGAGGTGGCCAGCCAGACGGCCTGCAGGTCGCGCGACGGCCACGACGCCGACGAAGACGAGGTGCCGCTGCCGTTGTTGTTGTTGTTGTTGCAGCCTCGAAACAGATGGGCCTTGAGCACGTGATGGCCCAGCTCGAGGGTGCGCTCGCCGTCGAGCGGCGCCTCCAGCCTCGTCAGGCGGAAGGCGTGCGCGGCGTGGCCGTGGCGCAGATCGCACTGGAACTTGAAGGACTCGCCCTCGTCGCGCCGTATCAGCCACTCCCTGAACGACGGATGGAAGAACATGTACGTGTCGTCGAGGCGCTTCACCAGGAAGCCCGAGAGCATCTGTAAACAAATACGATTTTAATCAATATGACATACAGTTTAATTTCTTTAACTCAAAAAAAATCGATGTTTCATCAATTTTGATAATTTTTTTCGATCATCTCAAGAGAAATTTGAAATCATCTTTCTAATTCATAACTTTATTTTTGTGTTTAACAATAAATATTAATTTTAGCTTGTAAAGTCAGTTGTGACCGTCGATAATTGGTTGAAAAAATAAAATAAGCAAACCAAAGTTACCCTTTTATTAATACACAATTATTTATTCAAAAAATCTCTCTATTTCAAATTTAATTCCTTTGAAACCTTAATTCACAATTTTCTCACGTGGCCCAGTTCAAATTTAAATTATCGAGAGGTCCGACTGTAAATACGAGCTCAGTTACGAGCGATCCCTCGATCTGTACACTACACGCTTTGTTGGTAACCGATAATAAGCTCGCGCGCCAGTGTTGTTGTGTTGTGTTCTCGTCCGTGCCGTATATGTGTCAATAATAATCCAGCTCTCTCTCTCTCTCTCTCGCCAACCTCTCGAGTCGTAATAATGCTGAGCCAGGAACGAGCCAGCGGCCTCAGCCTACCCCGGGTGACGTTCCACGAGCAGCCCGCCCACCGTGCGCTCTTCCGCTGGGCCGGCGACGCGTGCGGTTGCGAGTCCCAGATCGGCTCGCGCGATCCCCGCGCCGACTGCCCCTCGATCCTCGTGCACAATTACGAGGGTCCGGTGCTGCTCACCATCTCGCTCGTCACCAGCCAGGAGCCGCACTACCCCCATCCGTACCTGCTGCAGGGCGGCCGCGGCTACAAGATGTCCAAGGGCATCTGCTACTTTCGCGCCCGCGCCGAGCCCGGCAAGCCCATCGAGCTGCGCAATCTGCGCGTCAAGAAGCTGGCCGCGGACTCGCTGCGCGCCTCGCTCCTCGACAGGCGCAACCTCTGCTACGACCCCTTCCAGACCAACTACGAGCACCTCGAGGATCTCGACCAGCAGGTCAGCAGCACGTCCACCAGCGACAGCAGCAAACAGTCGATCGATCTCACGTCGGCGCGACTCTGCGTCACGGCCTATCTCGATCAGGAGGGCCGATTCGACTACTGCCTGCTGCCGGCCGTCTCGGAGCCGATCCACGACTCGCGCGAGAAGCCCGACCTCGCCATCGTCTGGCTGAGTCACGTGGCGGGACCTCCCGCCGGACATCAGATCTGCTGCCTGTTGGCGGGCCGGGTCGAGCGCGACGACGACGTCGAGGTGCACTTCTACGACGACGCCAACGAGTGGGAGGCCTTCGGCTCCCTATCCCCCGGGGGTCTACGAGAACACGGCGATCGTCTTCAGCACGCCGGCCTATCGCAGCGACAAGCTGGAGCAGCCCGTGACGGTGAACGTGAGGCTGCGCCTCAAGAGCGACCCGAGCGTCACCTCGCCCCGGGTCTACCGCTACACGTATCAGTCGAGCTACAGCGACGAGCGCGACTGCCTCTTCAAGAACAACAAGAGGCCCAAAATCGCCCCGCAGGATCTGATCGCCCGGACGTTGGCTGCCGGTGCTGGTGGTGGCGGCGTTCGCGATTCTCGCGAGCCCAACGACAACAAGATCTACGGCCACAAGGAAGCCGCGAACGCGCTGCTCAAGCTGCAGATGCAGCAGGTCTTCGACAAGAATCTGGCGGCGCTGGACTCGACGCCGTCGATAACGGCGCACTCGGTGTCGGCCAGCAGCGGCGGATCGGCCACCCAGAGCCGCAACGAGCACCAACCGTACAATCATCATCATCATCATCAATTGCTCAATAGGGCCACTTATTTGGAATCGATCTATCCGTACAAGAAACCGATGAAGCAGGAGCAGCATCAGCAGCAACAGCAGCAGAGTGGCGACAAAAAACAACAACAACAACAGCACGACGAGCGTCAGGAGCTGCACGAGCGACGCCGCCTCCGACGGACACGCGCACCAGAAAAAGTACTCGGACGTCGCGTACGAGTTCGATCCGTTGCTGAGGTGAATCTATCGAAGAAAAGAGCGCGCGTGCAACGTGTGAAGCATCGAAGAAAGAAAGAAAAAAAAATAGTGGAAGAAAAAACCGCTTGGAGTAGAAAATTAGTGGGCGTTTCGAGTTTTAAACAAAAATTTACTGTACAGTATAGTATAGCAAAAATTATACTATATGCTTTATAGCAAATTTTTTTTTCTCATGCCTATATCGTATATAATTTGTATACTCTAAACTGCGTAAAATATCCCAATTTGTGTGCGTGTGAGTTTATATGTGATATACACGTCGATGTATCGGTGCGCCTCCGCGGGGGGAGGCGTCGCGCGCGTATATATGAATTGTAAATAAACGATGATTTTTTTTTTATATTATTTCACTCAATAAAAAGAACAATGCGGCAATATAAAACACATACCTTGAATCTCTGCAAAAATTCCTCCCACGCGAGCGAGACGCGATTCTCGAGCGAGTTGCAGGAGTGATAGATCTCGGGCAGGGTGAGCGGCGACAGGGCTGCGAGACAGACGCCGAGCATCGACGAGACCCGGTCGAACGAGGAGGCCGTGGGGAAGCGCAGATTGAAGTGCAGCTGGTAGATCTGGGCCAGGGATACCGGTAAGACCTGCGCGCGTCAAACAAATAAGTTGCATTACACACTTGGAATTTTTATAAAAGAGAAAAATGTATAAATGAACGAATATGAACTCACTTTGTAACTGGACGATTTGGCAACGAGATGTCCGCTCTCGAGCAGATCCAGGGTCATTTTGGCGAAGAGGAAGCTGCCCTGGGCGAGATTCAGCAGGTGGGCGGCGAAGCGCGACGCCTCGACCGCCGACGACTTGGTCGTCTGATGATGATGATATGATGATGATGATTCTGAGAGCCGGCCGCCGTCACGTTGGCCTGTATCGCCGGGCTCTGACTGATCCTCAGATTTATGTAGTCGGCCAGATCGCGGCTGACGTTCAGGGCTTGATCGACCTGCAGTCCCGCCGCAGCAGCAGCACCAGCACCACCACCAGCCCTACCGCTGCTGCTGCCGCTGCTGTCGAGACAGAGTCGCGGATAGGCCAGCTGCTTGGCGCACTGATCGACCAGCTGGCTGCGCACCGTCACCACGAGCTTCAGCCAACTGGGCAGACTGGCGGCGTGACGGGCCAGGAAGCTCGCCACGGTGTCGCCGCGATCGGGCGCGTGATACTCCGCGGCGCACACCGCGTCCACGAGCACGAGCAGCCGACAGTCGGGCAGTCTGCCGGCTCGCCTGAGCAGCTGGAGCGGCTCGAGGACGCCCCGTTGCAGGGCCAGATCCGGGTCGACGGTGCACTCCTTCTGGCTGAGAGCTCCCTGCAGATGCGGCTCCGACAGCAGGTACTCGCGATAGGCCGCGAGCTGGGGCGCCTGGCAGAGCTGAGCCGCCAACGAGTGCACGAGATCGGGCACGAGGCAGGTGCTGTTGTTCTCCGTCTGGCAGAAGTGATAGGCCACCACGCTGGTGGCGAGATCCTGGAGCAGGGACTCGGCGCAGCTGCTGATTTCCAATGGCGTCGTCGTTCGATGATCCTTGTGCTTGCGACCGAAGCAGCTGCGATCGACCAACTGGAGCACGAGGGCGGTCTTGCCGGTGCCGGGCGAGCCGACGACGAGGGCCCCCGGTGCCGTGCCCTCGACCACCTGCTTGAGCTCCTGCAGCAGCCACTGGCGGCCGACGAAGAGAGGCTCGCTCTCGACCTGGGGCACCTCGAAGAACAGCGGTTTCAGCTGCAGCTGCGCCTGCTGCTGGAGGAATCGAACTGCGACAAACGTAGGCCGAAGATTAGTATACAATCGTATAAAATTTTTTATTCAAGTTTTAAGAACTTTTGAATTTACTTTGAAATTATTAAAATACCATATTAGAATCATTTATTACCAAATTATTGGATTCAATGAGTCTAAAAAAGTTAATATTATACAAACAATTTAAATATATTGTGCTTCGCTTTATAAATAGATTTTTCTGTTTCAAATTTTAGTGGCTGAATTTTTTTTAGTAAATTTTGATCAACTACAGTGTTTAAAATTTGTATTATTTTTGAGAAAAATTAAATTACTTTAGTTACTTTTGTCCTGTTACACTTACTTTGTGGATCCAAGCCGGGCCCTTTGTAATTGTAGGCCCTCGCCGATCTGCGCGCGTGCTGATGCCTCCTGCTATTCTTGGCTAATCCCCCGGCCTGTTGCTGATCGACGACGACGGCGATCTGTCCGTTGGTCACGGAGTGTCGCCGCCTCGAGACTCGCGGACTCTCCGTCGAGCTGGCGTTCGACAGGCCCGAGATCGAGACGCCCGACTGCTGCGACATCGACATGGACGTCGAGGCGGACGTGGAGATGGACGCGACGCTCCCAGCATTGCTGCTTGTCTGCTGCTGCAACTGTTGATACTTCTTGCTGCCTTTACCGGCGGACGATCTCAGCCGCGAGAATTTGTGCTGCAGCAGAGGACTGCAGGCCGCCGAGATGCCGCCGCGCAGAGTAGCCCGAGCACCGCTGCCGTTGCCGCTGTTGTTGTTGTTGGCGTTGATCTCGGCCTCGCTCGACGCGCCCGTCAGCGTCGAAACGGGACTCGTGTTGGTCGAAGCTGCTGCGGGTGGCAATCGAGCCGACGCTTGATCCGTTTCGTTCTTCGCCACGGAACTGGCTCTCGTCGCCGGAGCGGAACGTAACTTCTGATGATGCGACGAGGACGATCGATGATGGTGATCGTTGCCCAGCAGCAGGCCCAGACGCATGTGCAGGTCCGAGTTGCCCGAACGTCGCGTGACCGACTCCAGCGCCGTTGCTTTCTTTGGTCGTGCCGATGATGCCTTCATCCTCTGTAAAGCCGAAAAGAATGTGAGAATACATTTTTTTTCGTTTCTTTGAATTTTATAATCGTTTTATTTAAAAAAGATGCACCAGCAAATTCTAAACGGGCAATAACTCTTTTTTCAACTACGATGAGTATCATGCTCAAACACGGAAGGAAATAACAAAAACACTATAAATAGAAGGGGTGATCAAACAAGCAGCACAAAAAAAATACAGTACTAAAGTAACACTGAGATATCCACTCTCTACGAACAAATCCAGGCAATCGACGTCGAACCAAGCTGCTCAGCTCTGAAATGCGTCGAGAAAAGTTTTCCGTTTTTTTAAAAGTCATAAGACAAATCACATTACATTCAATTTCACATTCGATAAAGAGAGTTCTACATAAAGTAAAAATAATAGAAAAAAAATACACAAAAGTACACACGAGCACTCGCAGGCGCACAATTCGAGAGAAAAAAAACAGAGCACACGGGAATGAATGTCCCTGCCTGGTAATTTGTGGGCCGAACAATTATTCTCGTCGTCGCAGTTATCGTTGCTGGCGCTGTGGTGATGAGCTGATTGAGGCCGCACTGGCTCGAGCCCTGGCTGCTGCTCCACAGCGAGCGTATCTTGCCGAGCACGGCGCCCGGCCACTGCGACTTGCCCTCCCAGGAAGCCGTCATCCATGCTAACGTATGATAATATAATACGTCGTGAACGAAATTGCGATACGTGTTTACAAAGAGGGTAGACCAAAAAAGGAATCGTCGATGCAATGTGCATTTTGTAGGTTTTCAACGCGGCTAGAAACTTGTTATACGGGAGAGTAAAAATTAATCTCACCTGATATCGCTGAAGGACTCTCGCTGTCGGCGGGATTTTCGGTCGATCTTTCGCGCTTGTTGTTGTTAATGTTGTTGTTGATGAGCAGCTGCTTTTGCGCCGAGGAGCCGAAGGGACTGCGCAGCTGCCGTTGAGGAAAAACTTTTTACGCTGACTCGGTGGTGTGGGACAACCTTTTGAAATTAGATAAAAAAACAGACACGAGTTAAAATCAGCAGATATTTGCTACTGATTCATAGTTGTAGTTTAAATGAGAATGAAGTGATTTTGAACGAAGCATGCATTTAGTTTTTTAATTTTAGAGATTGCGTATTGGCTCATTTTAATTATTGTTTCACGAATGAAAGAAAACAAAGTTAATGTTGTTTTTTTGAAAATATACGATGAACATACGAAGTGTAGATTTTGAACTATTTTTAGCGAGTTAATTTTCATTTTACTGCTTCATTGCGAATATAGATGATGACTGTTTATTTAATTTTTTTTAAGACATTTATGTCATTTGACTCTATGTCTTGTTTAATTTTTAAATGCAACATCTTATCAATATAAACTCACTTTTGGTCATGTCCTGAGATTTGAGCCGTGACTCGGGCAGAATCGGAGGTTTCCCTTTCAACAGTTTCACATCGTCGTTGGCCTGTGCGTAGTCCATAAACATAAAAACGAAAAAAACATTAGCCAACACGACCTACACATTGCAAGAACGCAAGAGATAAGGAAAATAGTTGTCAGTAGGCATACCTTGATTGTCGACGTTTTGAAATTCTTTAAATTCTTCGGTCTCGGTCGCGGACTGGCGCAGAGCGAGGCGCTCTCCAGCCAGTCGGCCGCGTTGCTCTGTCGACTGGCGGCGAATCCGCGCGTCCTCCTCCCTTTCGGCCTCAAAAACGACGACTCGTTCTCGTCGTCGTTCTCCTCGTCGCAATCGCCGTCGTCGATGTCATCGTCCACATCGATATCATCTTCGTCGTCATCCTCGAACGACTTGCTGCTGCTCGCGTTCAAGTTGTTTGTTGTTGTTGTACTGCAGACAGCTGCAGAGGGGACAGATTTGGGTGCGCACGAGGCAGGAGTAGCAGCGCTCGTGGCCGCACGAGTCGATCAGTCGGCGCTTTTTGCCCTTGTCGAAGGGCATCTCGCAGGACGGGCAGAGATGCGACGCGGAGATGCCGATGCCGCTCGTCGATGCCGAGCCATTGAGGCCACCTGTTGAATCCACGAGGGCGCGAATCTGCGCCAGATCTGTAAAACGATTCAATTGGAAGGCGTGAGAATTATGTACGTGCGAAGGGCGAGATAATTATAATATCGTTCGTTTTAATCTATGTATATGTCGGGTCAAAATATTGATGGAACTTTAAGAAGCTCCGTTCAGTTAATGAGAAATAATGAGCCAAATATTATCGTAACGACTAAATTGTAAATGCAATCATTAATAACTATAATAGTGAAAAAAGGCATTAAGATAAGAAATCGATGTATAGTTTCGAAAATTAATTTGACGCGATTAATTAAAATTTCAAATTGCATTGACGCAGCAACGATTAAAATTTCATTTGTGTTGATATACGGTATCACTCGATTTCGCTGCCTATACTCATATACCATATATATTCGAAAAACACATTTTTAGATTATCAAAAAGCGTTAACGTAACAAAAACACACTATATAGGTGAGTCGTTACGCATGCCTCTTCGCAGTAAAGCGACCATTTCGTGTCATAGGTATAAAATACAAGTAACTTGTCGCGGCGACGAGGAGTATTGTTACGTAAGAACACGACACACGCACACACAGAAATCGGAGCGACTTTTCCGAAGCCCCATCGATGCCCCGCACATGTATATAAAACACACATGAGATTTCGTAGTACGTTCATGTCGTACAATCGCCTTGCCTCCATATATACGCCGGCGGCAGCTATAAAAATAACACAGACAGCGCCACGAGCGGGACTCGGAGCAGCGACATAGTGTACACGCACGCGCTCCGGTTCCGACGCGGGCCGGGCCTGCATATATGCATCCAGCAGCAGTCTCCGTATAGCGTCGGCGTCCGCGACACGCAGCAGCGAACGCCGTACACGTACCACGTCGATATTCATCGCCGCATTGCAGACCGCAGTTGCAGCTAACTGCATAGTTTCGTGTGTGCGTGTGTGCGTCGTTGCAACTCCGAGCGCTACATAACCGCACACATAAGTCCACTCCGATATTCATAATATATAGAAGTGTAAAAGAGAGTGAGCAGCAGACTACCATCGTCGTGTCTTCTCTCATCGCTTCTATACTGCTGTTGCCGCGCCGTAGGCTAATTTTTCCTCGTGTTAGTTGCCGAGTCGAGTTCGTTTTCTAACCTCAAGCTACGTCCATGTTCTTGTTCGACCATTACAAGTGCTAGATCGTGTCGAGAGAAAGTTCACTGTTTCTTCTGTTTTAAATAAAATAACATCAAAATGTCAAACAGTACAACGCCAGTTTCGGAGGCGCGTCTGCGTCGCAGACCAGCTCGGTACTCGCCGGACCTCATGCAGCCTAGTAGCAGCTCAACACAACAACAACAACAACAACACAACAGCAGCATCAGTCGAAACAACTCCGGTGCCGACAGCTCGCAGCCTGCAGTACCAAGCCGCCAATGGCGAGACGTCGATCGCCGGCAGTGCGGCGTGCTGGGTGCCGCCGCTGATCCCCATCAGGACGAGCTGCTGAGACTGGTGCTCTGGCGGAGAAGGGACTGCTTCCCGAGGGCAGCGACAACAACAGCGGCCAGATCGTGACGACGCGTTCCAAGACACCGCGAGTCAACTTGGGCTACAAAAAGCGCAAGTACACGCGCAGGAAGGGTATCAACAAAAACAGCAACAACAATGGCTCGTTCATCAACAACGGCAATGGCAACGATCAGCAGGCCATACCACCCCAGCCACCGACCAAGAGGCCCCGAGTTGCCAACGTGCTTCTGGAAAATGATACTCATCGATGAAATCAGAGCGAGGAAGGCCCTATGGATGAGGACCCACGATCAGCACCACTCGAATCTCCTCACTGCGCCACTCTGGGACAAATTGCCAATATTCTCGACTCTACTCGTAAGTTAATCAAGTTACTGTTGTTTTCTTTATTAACTTATGCCTTCGTTAGTTACCAATGAGTACAAAGTGTGAACATTTCTAACATTCGCTGCATGTTTCACATCTCTTGCCCAACTGATTAGCAATGTAAACTCTCCTTCTTACATGTAAGATTCTTACGTCACATTTACGATCTCTAATGTTGAAACTATGTAAATAACATATTTAAGAAAAACAGCGCTAGAAAAAAGTTAGTACTAACTGTCTTAAATTTTTTCATTAATCCTGTGTAACAATTTTTTTTTGAACCGATTGATATTTATACTTAAATTACTGTTGCTACTTTTATAATTATATTTGTACTAATGACAAATCATTGTTTTAATTTAGCCGAAAATGTCAAAAGAAGATGGAAGAGCATGAAGGATCATTACAGACGCGAATTGAAAAAAGAAATGACAGACCCAGCATTACCTCAATCTCCGTGGCCTTATTACAAGAAAATGAAGTTCATGAAAAGTCAGATGTTTGTGTCTATGCGTAGAACAGATGGTGATCAAGAGTTAGAAATTCTTAGTGCAGATGAGGAAGACTTAACCAATGAATGGCAAAATAGTTTACCCCGTAAAAGGGAAATAATGGACGATTGCGAAGCTATGGATCAATATGGCTTAGACTCAGAAATGAGACAATTAGTTAAGTATGAAAATCGTGTACTTGCTGAATCTAATGCTGAACAAGTAGATAATTCGCAAGAAGACATGGATCAACAACAAATTCCAGAAGAAGAAGAAGAAGCAGAAGAAGTAGAAGAGGAGGAGGAAGAACAAGAGGTAGAACAAGACGATGATCAGGATGGTTTGCAAGATGAAAGTTTGCAAGATCATAATCCACTAAATTCTACCATAACTTCAATAGAAAATTTGGTACATATGCCAAATATGACCACAACAACAGCATCTGCGCTATCTCAAAGAATGTCTATGGAACATCAGAATCAACAACTCAATGGTATGATGAATCAATCACCATCTGCACATATTAATAATCGTTTGAATGAAATACCAGATAGACATTCAGTAATGCAACATATTAATAACATTGAGCCAAGTTCTGGAATACAACAAAGAGTCAATATTGATGCTCTCAGACAACAAAATAACATGGCTGGTTTACAGCAGCAGGTGCACATTAATAGATTGGAGCATCCTCAAATGCAACAGCCAGTGAATAATAGTGAAAATATGATAAGTGATGACTATCACTTCTTCATGAGCTTAGTACCTCATGTTAAACACTTTAATTCAATTCAGAAACTTAAAGTTCGAAGTCGGATCCAACAGATTATCTTAGATGAAATAAGTAATAGTAATGATCCTCTAGCAAACTGAGCAGCTTTAGTTAAACAATATTGTTTATTTATTGTAAAATGTGAAGTGAAACCATGTAAATATAATTTTATAACCTTAGATATTAAGTTAGATTTTTGAAGATTGTAGCAAAATAATTCATTTCATGATGGTGAATTAATGAAACAATGATATTCATTCTTCTACTGCGAATCATCACAAACTATATATTTTATAACCAAAAGCAATTAATACATTAAAAATGTTTGCTTCTTGTAAATAGTAAAGACTTTAGGAGTACTATCTATAAACTTGATCAGTTTTTGTTTCTGAAGTGACCTTAAATCATTTTTTTCTTTAATTAATACAAAAGTCAGAAAAGCAGTTTGGGAACAGAATCTAACTAAAGTATTGCAGTGTTCTATAGCATTCCAAGTTGTTTAAATTTTTGAAATTGTAATTATTAAACTTCTGAGATATATTGGCAGTTTTTAAGCTTTGTGTAAATATGTTATATTTTGATCACACACATTTTTATGAATGATGTCATGTATTTATACATTTGTCATATGTACAAGAAATACATAGTTCAAAAGAAAGCTTTACTTACACTCACGTTATTAATCAATTATACGTGTAAAGAAAAAAAGGTTGATTGGTGCTGCACATTTTACATGGTAGATTAGTTAGCACGTCATAAAAAATTCCTAAATTCAAATGTGTGATTGCGTATGAGCATAATGAAAATACTGTTTTTCAATTATTAAAGTATGTAACAATAAGAGGGTGTATTATAGTATAAATATTCATAAAAATAAGCAATGCAAAACAAGAATATCGTTTTATTTAATACTTGCATGACTTGACGATTAGATAATTTGAATAACGATTGAAAAGTTTTATCAATGGATTCACTTGTGTAAAAAAAAGAATATCAATGTGTTCTATGAAAATCACGATGTGAATCGCATCTTCGAGGTCAATGCTTCAAAACCACTGAATGTACAAATGTATGTTATATCATACCAAATTGTTGTAATTTGTTACCCACTAGACACGTATATTCACTGACGATAGAGGAGAAATAAACAATTGAATTGTATAAAAAGAAAAAGATCAGTCTGTTTCAATATTATTTCTATTTTGGAACCACCAAACTAACGAACGTTACGCGAATGGAAAAAAAGTACACGCGACGATTAATTTTATGCTCGACGATCGTTCGTCAAAATTGCATCGTGATGTATCAGCACTTGAAACGGATTACCCACCGCGTGCAGCGCGGCAAACTAGTTTTCATTATCGGCACCGAGACGCGCCACGCATTTGTCGTGGCCGCGATTCGCAGGGTTGATAATATTATACATTTTTCCGCACGTGTGTACATGGAAATGAGAAATGCGTCACTGCCGTTATCGGTATCATAAGTACGGCGCCAGTGCGTTTTTCTTTCTCTCTCTCTCTCTTTTAATTTGTCTTGGAGGCAGAGCGCAGCTTCCGTGGCAGCTGCATGTAAACTATTTAGCCTCGACTCCGTATGAGAAAGACTGAAAAACATTTCTCTCTCTCGAGATAAGGCGAGTCGTATGTATTGCGGCGATAATGCGTGTAATATACTCGACGATGCGCGCAATTCCTATATAAAAGGCGGAATTCGGCGCGGTAATGAGCGCGCGCGTTTATCGACGTGTATTCATTTATAAGTGGGAAAGTTAATTAATGAACCGAAGACGCAGCAGCGATTTGTCTTTGACTCACAAAACGACCTGTTGCGTTTAATAATCCAAGATTTATCAACGACATAGAAGTCAAATTTTCAGAAAACGAATCCTTTTCCTTTTTTCTGCGCACAAACGCAATTATGCCAACACCACATCTCGAGTTGCATTCATACACGCGTGCGCCAGCTCGTATACGTAAATAATCGTGATTAATTGAATCTCTCAGGTGGGGCCCGAGTAAAAAAAGCCAACACGAGCCTGGCGGCAGCGGCGGCGCATTCGACAATTTATAAGCTCGGTGTTATTTCGCTGCTCGCTTCTGAGCGTGCACGCGAGAGAAACTCGGCCGCGCGACGACGACAACGACAATAATTATATTTATTTTCTCCTTTCGTTGGCAATTGCATCGCGCGGCGTCAACTGTTTCTCTCGAAATATGTGAAACTGCAGCAGTACGACGACGACGTTCGCTCAGCCTCGAGAGACGTACAAATGTTCAGCAAAAGAGAGAGAGAGAGAGAAAATGCAGACGCGCTTGCAGGATTTAAACCGTTACAACACCGCCACCAGTGCTCGGTGAATCAAAAAAAAAAAAGGAAAAGACAAAAAAAACCAAACAACGACTGCGGGTCCTATCGCGTCTTCTTATCTATTCGCGAGCTGTGCCGCGCTTATCTTTCTTCGCGAGTCGGTGCCGTACACTAAACGAACACACATGTATGAATGCACCGGTGGCCCAAGATCGCGCGCGAAATCGGCGAAAGGGAAAGGTTTTAGTAGTAGCATATGTATGGTGGCGATTTGTTTAGGCGCGCGGACACGATATTGAATGCTGCATGTAAAGCCGTAGAAATGCCTCCAGGGTTAATTCTTTTTTTCTCCTTCTTTTTCTTTAACGCGATCGTGTCTGTATAAATACACCGACACGATGCGCCACTACACGCCGGCTCCTATCGCTACGCGGAAAAGAAACCTCCAAGTGCAACGACCCTCGAGCTGTATACAAGTTGCGATCGACGAATTCGATCATCGAACGCGCGATTCAGGCGCAGCGAGAGGCTAAGCGATGAAATTCAATCTTTTTAACATCTCGATCGTTATGTAGAAAAAGAGGACGAAAGGAGGCGCGAGAGAGAAAAAAAGAATATAATAATAACGCTCGCTCGTTCGCGAGCGGATTAAAATTTTTCTGCGGGTTGTGTGAATCTCATGGGGCGCAGTTCGAGCGCCTGTTTGCGGTAGCTTTTTCAGCACAAATGCCTGTATACAATAATGCTCGAACCTACATAACGTTAAAGTGCAACGGAGATATAGTGTGTAGTGTATATTGGCTCGGGTAAAATTGATATGCTCTCGCGCGCATGCACTCGCAGACACATTTCTGTCGGCGCTGATAAATCTCGGCAAGTGTGTGTTTGTGTGCGCGCGCGAGTACTTTTTTACTTTCCTCGTCTCGCACACACTGCTACACATAGGCTCGAGGCGATTCGCATTTTATACGTTATAAACGCGCTTCTTTAATGGGGCGCGCGCACGGATTCTCCGCCGCTTATAATAATACTCGCAATAATATCGTGAGCTGAGTGCACCGTGATGGATTCCACGCGTGCCGATGCGTGCGGGGCTGTCTGTACAATTGCGCAAAATTTATCCCCCCCGCGTACGACGAATCATTGCTATGATACAGTTCGACTTTCCATGGCTCGCGCTCATTGTTTCCGACCCGTATGCTCGACTTTGTTGTGTATCTTAATCTGTTGTGCCGCGGAATGTGTCGGCTTTTTTTCACCCGGGCGTATCCTAATTTGTACAGATCACGTATACTTTCATACCATCTCGATACGAATATCCAAGTCTCGAGATTTTATTGTCCTCCGGAAACATTACGTTACATGGAATATGATATATTTAGCACCAATCATCGTCGAAAATTTCATCATCGACCGCCGAAATCCTCATCTACATCATCATCATCATCATCAATATTTTTGCTTTACGGACTGCAAAGATTATATATTATTCTCGGAAGCGATCAACGAGCTAATTCTCGTATAATATACGCACATATCGGGGCCACTTAAGCCTCTCTCAACGATCGATCGGCGAAAAACATCTCGCCCGCAACATTTTTTATGTTACCCATTATAGTGTGTGTCTATGTGTGTCTGTGTCTGTGACTGTCCGCGAAATCGTTCGCTTATGATCGTTACGATATGCGAAACACATTGCAATAAATGCAGCACGATCTATTGCGGGATCGTAGAACGTATCTATATATGCACGTTCCGATCGTGCGGTTGCTTGTATTTTAGATGCATATTATGTACCCGCATCGACTACAGGCCGCATCGAATTGTCAATCATCTCGCTGATATTACGCTGCTATATGCAGTGGACTATAACATTTTATATTACTGCTGGATCGTCTCTACGATACTTTTCAACTTTTTCACGTGAAATTTCTTTATGGCGAGTTGGGTATGGGTAGTTGACACGTAAAAAATGAACAAACACGATGTATAGTATAGCGTCTATATTTGCTTTGCACACAGATTGACAGTTGACAGTCGGTAGTGTCTATCTACTCGTTTGTTTCGGCCGCAGCGTTCAGCGTGTAACACGCTTCATTGCCTTTGTAACGTTTATTTTTATGGTTTATTTTGCGTCGAGTTACGAGTAGCTCTGTCTCTCTCGCACTTGTTTACCTCTCTCGCTATGTACATGTCCGTGCAGGTTTCTCATCTCTCTCTCTCGTCTCGGACGCAGCAGTTAAACTTGCGAACACATTTACCCTTGATCGTTCAATATAGTCAGTACACGTTAAGACGCCACAGTGTGGACGCAGAGAAACTGATTGCAACGTCTGCAGAAAGTGATCCTCGTAACGACAAAAGGCAAACGATACACAGCTCACGCACGCATTTAACCTCAATTGTGTTGTATAGTCGTCAGTATACGTTGCAACGCCGCAGTGCGAACAGTTAAAAGAAAGATCACACCGATTGCATTGAGTGATTCTCGTGTTAAAGAATAAAACTTTTGAATTTTCAAAGTAATTGTGTTAGTGCGAGTGTAAAAACAATGGCTCAAGACGACCAATGCAGATTAAGAAAATTGAAATCTATGAGTGAACAGGTCCATTGGGAGATCGAAAAAGAACGATATGATTTTCTCGATCAACTTGACCCTTTGATCAGAGATTGGAAGGGCGTGGTTCCAAATCTCCGAGACATTTTTGAAAAGGAACAAATTGAGTGTCTCCTCTCGGATTCCGTAAGTCGCGTGGTTGGAGAAAAAGTTCGCCATCAAGTAGGAGAACGATTCGTTCGATTTGTGATTCGCAGCGGCTACGAAGACGAACCCGAAGTCGATAAAGACGGCAAGCCGTCGTTGCATCGTACAACTGCAGTGCATCGTGCGGCCAGGAATGATAAAATCGTCGCTGTTCGTGATCTTTTTACAATATACAATAGATTCGACGTAAACTATACCGACGATGACGGCCTAACACACTTCCACGTGGCCTGCATGACTGGCTGCGTAGAGGTCGTCGAGAAATTTCTCGTGCTCGGCCAGGTGGATCCCAATTGCCTCGTGCCTAAAACAAGCGATTCACCGCTACACATTGCTCTGAGGTACGAACACGAGAAGGTGATCCAATTGCTGCTGAGAAACGGCGCTGATCCAAATCTAGCTGGCGCAAAAGGTTTGACTCCTCTTCACGTTATTTGCAAGAGAAAAAGAAACTATGATGACTTGCTGGAACAATTCTTCGAGATCAACGACGAAAAACATCAACTGGTACAGGTCGATGCCCGGGACATGTTTGGTAACACGCCATTGAACTTGCTGTGTAAATTCGCGCCTTATGCAGTCATGCTGGTGGCCGAATCGCTGCTGCAAAGAGGTGCAGATCCTAATTTGGCTGACGAGCATGGATTAACTCCTCTGCACGTTATTTGCAAGCGAGGCGAATTAGACGACAATATCTTAGTGGATTACTTATTCGAGCTCTGCAAAGTAAATCGGCCGATGCAGGTCAATGTCGCGGAAAACTGGGCCTGACACCACTGCACTTGGCTGTGGAGTACGGTTTCGAGGAGTTGGTGAATGAGCTACTGACAAGAGGCGCCGATCCTAATCAAGCCGATGTGGAGGGATTGACGCCTCTGCACATTATTTGCCAGAGACGCCCCGGAGATGATTTAGCCTCTTCATATTTTCATTACAACGACAAGCTCCAACAGACAGTGCAGGTCAACGTTCGGGACAAGTTGGGTCGGACACCGCTTCAAGCAGCCGTGGCGAGATTCTTACCGGAAACCGTCAACGAACTCTTAAATCGTGGTGCTGATATGTCTACCTTCGTTTTCCCCACCGATAGTTACTCTAGCGAGAAAATTTACATGTTTAAATATCGCTGGGTTACTTTCAAATTGAGACTAGCATCAGGCGCTCTGGACGTCGTGAAAAATCTTGAGAAAGGAGGATACGAATTGAAGCAAAGCGACGCCTTGACGGTCATGAAATTTTTCGCTAAGAACGAACTGTTCCAGAAGTCGGATCTTGAAAACTCTTGGTGTGACGAAGAGGAGTTTGTGAGTGGAGCGAAAAAAATAATAACACGTCAAAAAGTGTCACTTTACTACTTAATTCAGTCTAAATCAAAAGAGGCAGCGAATCTTCTCATACATACGGATTTTAGACTTGGTTATACCGAGCACTTCGATAAAGCAAGCCTTTACAGATTCTTTCAATTACCTAAAGAACCTAGTGAGGCTTGTTCTCAGTATCTGTGCAAGATAATATTGAGAGAATTTTTCCAACGCTGGTCACTGGAACCTCTTCTGGAACTGACGGGCCACTACCAGCTGCCCATTCTCTGCTGTGAAATTATCATTGAGAAGCTAACGAATGAAGATTTATTTAATGTTTGCTTGGCGGCTGCAGGACAAAACTCGTGATGGTATTTTTGCAGTGTTCTTTTCATACTCATGATGGTATTATTTCAGTGTTCTTTTCATACCCATTATTGTTTCATGTAGTAAATTTTCTTTTCTATTTTAATAAATACATTTAAAAAGATTAATTCATTAATTTACTCAGATTTCAATTTTATCATATTCTTTTTCTCTCTTTTACTTTGGCTATCATCATTTCCGTTCCTAGTTCTTTCACTCTAACCCTTATTTTTACCCATAAGAAGTAAGAAACGATCGATCTCTCTCGCGTTTTATTCGCACCGGGGATATTGAAATACACTTTCTCCTGCACGGGCAGCTGATGCGCGACCGCAGTCGGTGCAAGCGCGGCCGCGTGTTATACAGCTAATGGACCGGAACCGATCGATATCTCGTGGCGCTCGCGAATCTCCTTTATGTTCAAAAAAAAATAACGCCAAGAACAAAAATCAGCAAATTGTTATCGAGTCGAGTAAGAGAAGATGCGCTTTCGATACGCGCCGACAAAAAGATATTGGACTCGCGAAGACAACGATTCTGCGCAGCGACACAAAAAAGATAAGCGAAGAGAGAAGAATGTCCAGGGGTAACGAGAAAGGTTGAGCGCAAACACGCGTGTACGTATTATAATATAGCGTTTATTTTATTGCATGTAATGGGTTTGCTTAATGGGTATTTTCAATTAGCCCGTGCCGCAGCTGGCACAAGCCTCTTGTGTATGTATATAATACCGATCTTTCTCTCCGCTGCTACAGCAGCGGCACAAGCGCGAAAGGATCTTCGCCGACTCGATGCTTTATTGTAATTATCATTGCTGTATATACACGGCATATCCGTATGAGTGAGATACATTACGATGTTGAGATTTTTTCTCCTTCTTCGACGCAGTAGAGTTGGATATAATATATAATTTGTAAATAAAATCTCCGACGAGTGATAAATTTCAATGTAAAAAATCGACCCGCATTATAAATTGTAGTACTTGTATACCGACACTTGAAATTCGACACAAGCTTTAATACGTAGCGGTGCGGATCGTTCAATCCTCGACGAGCTCATTATATGCCAATTTAAAAATTGAGCCATATTGTGCTTCGTGGCACCGCTCGAATCTCATCTTGCCATATGATATGCCAATGCCATATTACATAGAGTATATTGCGCCATGAGACGCGAAACAAATCGGGGGTGACGTGCGCCCAGAGAGATACCGATCCTGACACGGACACAATGAGCACAATTTTATGCCTCGATATGTATAGTACCCTTCACCTCGTAAGCTTTGAAAAGCCAATATGTATATTCGTCAGCTCTTTTTGCAGTCGGACTATCAATACGAGCTGCTCGAAAACATAATTACGAAATTAAAGAATCGGCATCGAGATATCGAGAGGAGTTACACGTATTGATTTGCTTCGAACGTGCTTAATAACGAATAAATAAATAAATAAACACTAGATGAATAGCCCGCATGGCGCAACAGGTGCACAATTACAATAACAAAAAATATAATTCATCGTACGCGAGATACAAGACGACGATCCGGAAGAATTAGCCAAACGAGCATACATTATCGTGCATCACAGAGTTAAATCCGAAGCAATGTTGTACATTATTAGGCTTGCTTTATTATATAGGCGCGTGGTAGTACACACACAATATATTACATACAGAATTAGCACTCGGCCCTACTGCGTGTGCGCGTCTTCGTCTTATAACTCGAGCCCAGCAGGATGTAAGCCGAGGAGATCAGGAGTCGACCGGGGGCCCCGACTGGAATCGAACTCTCTCGTATCTCGTGTGCGTACAGCAGGTTCGCCTTACAGCGTATATACGCATCGAGAGAAAAAGAGGGTTGCGCTTTTTATAATCACACACAACACGCTAACGCGCGCCTATACGTATCGGGTGCTAGAGTACGTAAACTTGCACTGCGCGACAAAAACAAAGAGATTATATAAAAAAAAAGGAGCATTCGTGAGAAGGTAGATTTAATAATAATAATAATGCTGATGACGACGATGATGATAAATAAAATGTATGTATTAGCCGTGCGCACTAACGAGCTCGTTTTGCGCCTATACCTACTGCTACAACCAAGTCCCTATGTATGTGGTTTCATGTTTTCACATTGCGCTACCATATTTATAATATAATATAATAACAAGTACGCGAGCACTGCAGCGCAGCGCGTAAAAATCGAGAGTCGAGGTCTTGCACTACTACTGTAGTAGTATATATACAAGCGGAAAGTAGCCCCACGCAGCAGTGCGCGCGAGAATGAATGGTATATATACAAGAGAAGAAGAAGCAGAAGAAGAAGAAGTCCACACGGGCGTAATGTACGAGAAGAGCTGCTACCTGTACGTATATAATAATAAAATAATGCACAGCCAACAAGCGAAGGAGAACGCGAACTGCGCGTCGCAGTTCTCGCGTCGTCGTCGTCCTACTATATACCTCGGGGCCGGAGCTATATAATGCGCAGTTCGAGGAACGGACTTCTCGCGCTACATAAAGGATGTGTCTCTCTCCTCTCCCTTAACCATGGGGCAATGTATACGAAGAGAGAAAGAGAATCGCGAAAGAAAGAGAGAGAGAAAAAAGTATGTGTGTGTGTATGTTGTATGGCTATGTCCCCCTCGTCATCGTGTGAGAAAAATAAGGGCACATCGTACACTGCGCTGTATATACGCAGGTAGTAAAAAGGCCGGCCGACCGCGACTTTCTTTTCGGGGCTTCTCTTTCTTTCTCTTTCTTGAATTTGCGGGGTAATTTCGCTGGATCGTGGATATACGCGGCTCTGATTTTCTGTCCGTGTTTGTGTGTATACATTCAAGTTTCTCTGAGAGGTGTACCTATATTATATATGTAGGGCGCGTCGCCGGTTTATGTATTATAGGATACATTGTCACACACTGTCTTGGCGTATCTCGTCGCGGCCGGGCGAAACCATACGAATTTTCAGTACATCATATTATAAAATTGCTCGGCATACAAGTTGCAAGTGATGATTTATATTATTACGTTGTATACACGGCGCAACGAGGAGCAGGAGGACCTTTTCTTACAATACACTTTCTTCGTCGCGACTGTACGACTCGACGTTTTTATATTTTTTCAATAAAAATGTATGTATACCGCATTTTGCCATTGACGTGTGATTTTATTCATTATTATATAGTTTTTGCTGTTACAATTTACTCTCGAAATCATCGCGTACATATAGTACGTGTGTACACGTTTTCACATTTCGAGCCTGTGTACGATTCGAGTGTAAATACACGTGTCTATTATGTCTAGACAAGAGAGAAAATGGGTACGAAATGCATAGATACACATGTAGCCTGTATAACACGGGCAATAATTCGAGCGTACGCGTGCGCGCGGCGTCCTGGATATCAAACGAGCGTGTAAAAATTCCTCAAAACATATACATGGGTTTTATTATGTATCGTAAACAAACGCAGACACACAGATTTTCGAGGTCGATGATTTTTTCTCTTTCTCTCTCTCTTTTCCCTTCCATTTTTCTTTTTTCTTTTGTTTTTTTACACGAACCATCTAAGTGCATTATCGGACTCGCGCAGGAAGTATTATAATCGTATAATGTACATTTCATGTTTTCCGTATGTATGTGCTGTATATATAGAAAATGCTTCCACGCGTGGATGCGAGCCTCTAATATGTGCATTTGCGCGCGCGCGCGCGCGCCACAGAAGCGCATATAATGTACGCGAGGTGCGCGGAACAAAACGCATAAATAATAATAATTTCTCACGTGTATATATGTGCGCCCTATAACTCGCTTCTCTTGTTTCGTCGCCTTTCTCGCGCTCTTTGGTCTTTTATATCCTCGGCGCGTACACAACAAACGCATGTGTGCGTGCGTAATATACGAATTCCGGCCCAATGTTCATACAATACACATACGCATACTAGTTTTACGAGAGGAAGAGAGAGAGAAAGAAAAAACGGGAGCAAAAATGATCCATCGTATACACATAAATAGTAGCTATAGTCGTCGCGGTGGTGTAGCAGGTGCGCGCGTTGTATGCTATAAATAGGAGGAACCGAAGGAGGTGCGCTTCGCGCGTGCACAAAGACGCATAGGATCTGCGTACTACACGCGCGCATCCTATACAGCAGGTGTATTATTATTGTTTCCTTTGCTTTGGGGCGCGCGTTGAATCGAGAGAAGCTAGACTCGACTCGCTCGCGCCTCGCAACGTGTATAATAAACTAATCTCCATCTCTTTCTCTCACTTTTTCTCTCCTCCTCCTCCTTCCTCGTCTTCTACTTCATCTTCGTCTTCGTCGACGACGAGATGACCATGAAGCAGTTCTCGCTATAATGTGCAGGAATGTCGGTATGCGCTGGGTATACAGTACGCGAGCTCGAGTATAAGACCCCCCAGTTGGCCACTGGTTCTCTTCGCTCCATACTCGCTGCTTCTGCTATGTATGCATTTGCGCTAAAAATCGTTTGTTCTTTCCGCGCCAGTGAGCCAGCAGCGCAGATCGAGCCGTGGCGATTCTATTACCGATTTCTTGCTCTCTCTCTCTCTCCGCGCGCGATTGGGAGAATATACACGTGTTTCGAAAGATACTATACTGTACACCGTGTGACACTTGTCGCGTCTCGTGCTACGGTAGGATAGGTATATATATATAATGTAATATATCGAAGAGGATGCTCCACGCTGAGATGCGTCGCGCGCGAGAACTGATTTACGATTTTCGGAAAGGAGTGAGTGTATAAAGAGATTCGTCGTCTTTCTATCTGTCTGTGTGCCGACAAGCAACGCCGCGCGCGTGAGACGTCTTTTCGAGCAGCTCTGCGAGAGGATGCTGAGGCCGTGGTACGTGTGTGACTCATGGACACCGCGCGGTGTGCTTCACTAAAGCCCAGCGGATCGTTCCGAGTAATTTTTAATTAGAATACGTGACTTCCCGCAGTTCCTCTTTCTCTTTTACTGTGCTACAACCCTATGCACAGATTATTATTAGGTTATTACCGATATAGTATCTGCGAGCTTATTAATCTATATACGATCTCATTAAATGATTACATATATCGTTGAAAATCTGCACTTGAACCAAAAAAAAAGTGTACAGATCAAGCTCGCTCGCATCGACGATACAGACTGCGGCACAGTTGGATCGAAATCGAGGACGCTTCGCGTGTGTATACAAAATCGATTAATAGCTCGACTACGCGAGGATATGTGTTATATTATTAATATATTATAGACGCACGCAGAGAGTGAGAGTCGGCAAACGTATGGAGTCAAAAGGGAATCGAGATCGGTAGCACCGATATTTACGCGTAATTGATTTTCTTTCTCGTGTACGATCGCGTGTCCGATCGATCCTCGCTCGACAATTTCTGCAATTGCGCAGACGTATACGAGCGTCTGCGATCTTTATTCGATACCTTGCATTTTTTATTTTTAATAAAAAAAATAATAAAAACTAAGAGTCGGTTGTGCAGCGAGAGCGAAACCGACGATAACCAGTTTTTCATTCATGAAAATGAATACGATCAAAAGCTCCGAAATCGGCGCGGTGCAGGCGCGCGCACATTTACACGCTTGATTAATTTCGCATATGTATAGGCGAGTTCGATGATCGTGTCGCAACCTGTATATCTTTCTCTTTTCTCTCTATAACACGTGCTATATAGTTGCGATTTATCACATAGATAAGCGAATATAAATTTCACAAGCGATATACTCGTATATACGTACCCGATCAAGCGTGAGTACAACAACAAGAATTTCGCACACTTTTTTCCCAGCTAGAAAAGTCATAGTGGAAGATAAAAATGTTTTAAGAAGGAAAAGCTAATTGGCATGTCTATGAGTATAAGTTGGAGGGATATATAGGCTTGTCTCTGTATACAGCATACGCACGGACTCGAAGACCGGCTAATTCGAGTGTTAGCTCGTAATATAGCAGCAGTAGCTCAAACTCGGGTCCAAGATATAAAATAGATGCCCTCCGAGTAGCGCAGCGAGTTCCTAATTCATCGAGGAAACTTCTTTCTTTCTATTTTGTTTTTTTATTTTTAAATCGAAGACACATCAAGCTCGGTTTTTTTTATAACGCTCAACTTACAATACAAATTGCCCGAGTACATTAACTGAACGCACGCGCGTGCGTGTGATTTCGACCCACTTACGCGAGTTCCTTTTTTTTCCTGGTGGCCATTATTACAAATTATCGGACACGTGAAATTAATTTTTTTTTCCTTTCCCTCTTATGGAATAACACGCGACTGTTCTCGAGTCGTATCTTTTTTTTTTCATTTTTTTTTCATTTTACCGCAAGATTTTTCTCTCGTCACTGTAGCGCGTGTGCTGCAAAAATCGAAGGCACAAATATAATACACACATAGCCTCGTGCAGTCGCGAACACACAGTCGGCTGCGTCGATCGATATGTTTATGCGAATCTCGCGGTTGTTACGAATCGAAGCGACAATTGGCTATAGGTCGTTTAACGGAACGACAGATGCCGTTATTATGATTTTTTTTGACGTCGATATTTTTTTTTGTAAAAAAAATATATTATACGAGCGTACTGATTGGGTCGCTAAAGTTTATCGCGATCTCTTCATCGCCCATCGACTTATATCTCTTAATTTCCTTTATATAGTTCTCATAATGACGAAAAATGCCGAAAATGTATCTTTATCTCGTCCGCACGAAGCCACATTTATAATAGAACGGGAGGGGATGGGGAAAAATTTATCGTGTGAAGCAACTTGTGGCCCGCGCGGTGCACGATTCTCGGTATAAATTTTTACAATAGAGAAACCACTCCCCGCACGCCACCGGTCGATTTAAAATTGGCTCCGAGGCGCGTTGTCATTTAAAAGAAAAGAAGAAGTAGAAGAAGAACTGCATCGCCGCGGCGTAGCAGCCCAAAACAAAGACTGACGATGAGAGAGAGAGAGAGAGAGAGAGAGCAAGAAAAAGACAGAGAGCTTGCCCTAGAGTAAAAATATTCCAAGCATCTGTGTATAGGAAAAAATTGCGCTCAATTAAAAGACTGCGCTGCTTCTCTTATCGGCCTCCTTTTTATTTTCTCTCTGCGTCTATCTCCCTCTTCGTGAATCTCGCGTGTCCTCTTCGTCGTCGTCCCGCAATGCAATACGTATCGAACATTTTTCAACAGCTCGATTCGACTCGATCGTCTCGTGTACATGCCGTATAACAAAATGTTGTGCTATATAGCTCGAAGAGACGATCGAGAGAAGACATCGTAATTCTCGGGTCGTTGTAGCGGGCTCGACGAGCGAGCGAGAGAGAGAGTGATGCATGTATGCAGAATAAGGCACTCACGGTATATATACACAATATTATGTACAATTGAGCAATTAAGGCGAGGGCTTCTCGTGCGCTGCCGCATGCCGTATACACGAGCTATATATCGGCTCATATGCATGCGCAGTAGTACAGACGGTGCAGTGACTTTTACATATTATCATATATTGCATAATATGGGACAGTATACCAAGCGGTACTTGCGCAGCAGCGGCGCGCACCGATAGAGTTGTGTGCTGCTGTTGCTGCTGCCAGCCTCGTCAACGTTACGCCGCGCTTTTGACAACGTGTATACTTTATATATGTAATAGGCTGCACGGTGTAGCATAGAATTAATTAAATTTTGCCATTTTTCCGTCGCGATCATTGGTCAATCTAATTGTTGGCTGGCACTTGTATGTGTGCACTCGAATTTTCGAGTGCTTCGATACCGAATTAGTAAATGTCGTTATCCTCGAAATCTTAAACTCGTACAACTAAACGTTCACGAACGAGCTTATTTGGCACGGCCGTACATCTACTTTCGAGCTATTACTCAATGATGACAGGAGTCGCGTGACGAAGTAATGGGATATTTGTCATTGAGACTCTTTATCATTACGAGCGAAAATAATTCACGACGATCGCTCGATTGAATGATAAACTCATTACGGTACATCACGGAACACGATCCCAATGTAACGACGGGATGTAAAAGTAAAGCCAAAACAATTGTCGTTGGCTTCGTACAAATAAAAACTACACATCATAATGAATCATGTTTTCAATTCGTTAAAACCATATTTTGACTTATACAAATGTGTTGACTCAGTCACTAGCGGATTTATAGATTTCAAGGTACTCGCCATCTAGCGGTAGAGGTGCAAATTGGGTTTTATCGTATTTAAAGTGGTTGAATATCCATCCCAATTTTTTGAAACTGTTAAATTGTCATTTTCAGGTCATTGCAACAAATTACTAAGTATTGTAAAAAGTTTTAAATGGTCATTCTTTGAGTCCATTATCAATGTCGAGCATTTCTCCCGTGCTTAAAACGCGTTTATATTTTATAATCGATAAGAGACGAGCGTGCGTCACTTTCCGTTCTTTCGTCAGCGCTCGCGACTCCGACTACAAACGCATCGGGCCAAATTTCTTTCACGCACAAAGCGGCGGATAACAAATTTAAAACAAGTCGTATTTTTTTTATACCCCGAGCGATAAATATATCGAGGATTAAAAGCTTGCCCAAAAATATAACGTCTTACACGCGAGCACAAATTTATATTGTATACAGCTCGCGTATGGGGGTATACGCATTAAACGCGCGAAGCTGCTAATCAAGGAGTATAAGGCGCATAAAGAAATCCCATGAGCGCGTGTAATAAAATATATAATATTAATACACGAGTGCGAAGCGCGTTCGTATATATAAGCAGTGTCAAAGAGTGATAAACGCACGGGGGCTTAAATATATAGCAGCGGCAGCAGCAGAGGAGGTGCACGCACGTATTATATAGTTTTAGTGCCTTATAATATTACGCCGAGGCCCTCCCGAAAAATGTCCTTTATCATCGAGACAGAGAGACTTAAGATCGCCCTCGACGGAGAGGGAGAGATAAAACCCATCGATAATAATAATAATGATAATAAATGAATGGATTGACGCCCGTCGCGTAAACCTCGTAAAAGTTAGTTATTAATTTTTTTTATTCAAGCTCTCGAGTCGCCACGGTGATTCATGTTCGTTGGCGAATTTATCGCAACGAGGATTTTTTATTTTTTAAACTCATCTCACGCGTCGCACACTTGCTCGAGCAAAGACCACGTGTATACAAAAATCGCATGAATCACCGCGCGCATCGTGTATGATACAGTGCCGTCGCGGGCACAGGTTATACGCGCTGAGGCATTTAAACTTGCCGATTATTAACGAAGCGGCAGCAGCAGCAGCGGCAATCTTCGTTTTGCGCGTTTTAAAGTTTAAGCTAAGTGAATATACGGCACACGTGTATTATAATAAATGTACGATATGTGCGTCCGATATAAACGGGCACGACGCAATCGTTTTGCGGCTCTCGCAAAAATTTTTGCGCCTCTCGCTTAATGCTCGAGCGCGATTATTACACGGGTATTCTGTATATATTTTATATTTTGTACACACACACATCAGCGCGTACCCATTCGTGTTTATCCACGACGACGACGAGCGATAATAAACAAAACGATAGAATAAGAGAAAAGAAAGATTTGCAGCCAGTTTATATATAATATAAAACGAATTGTGCTTCTCGGAACGAATTTAAACGTCGAGCTGTCCGGCTTATACTGATTGCTATGTACATGAAGAGCAAAGTGTTTACGTGCGTATACATCGTTATATGGTACCGCGCGTCCAATATAACGTTGACGGGTGTAGGAATTTTTGCCGATCGTGACCCCTGAATTACCGTACATGTGTCAAGTATACCGTCAATGAAATTCCATCAATCCGCAAAGTATACTAATTTTTTGTTTTCATTGAAACATCCCGAGATCATTAATCATAATATTAGCGCGACGAATCGGGTCAAAGAGTTGTCAAAACAATACAAGGAGCCATTGAACTTGGCGGGATCGAGGTACACGCGTAATATCATCAATATCCACCTGCGTACACCGCATTATAATAGTTCCAAATTAGCGTGTGAAACGATCCTATAACTGTCTCATACTATTACATGTTCGTTTTAAATGTCTTTCATGGGTAAAGTATATTTTCATAGCGAAATTCTCGATACAAACCGTAATATGTAATCTATTATAGTGGGCATGACAGCAAAATAGTTAGAGAAAGTCGAGCACTAACGTGACGCGATATCATAACAAATCTGGGATAGCTAAATGCACATTTTCAAAAAATGATGTGCGTTTTCATTTCTTAAAGCTGCTCTTGCAATGCTTATCATTAGATACTAAAGATGATTTATACATTTTCGTTGGAATGTAAGTGAAACGTAAAGAGCAATCTTGATAAATTCGGTTTGTCGTGGAACGACATTTATCGTAAACAAAAGTGTCACATTCGATATTGAGTTTTTTTCTTTCATCAGTAGATGGAGCATTGTGAACTCGCAAGTAATGAAGAAAGCGTCGTATACAGTATATAATATACAAAACATTTTCAACGCCTTAAATTCGTATCTACAAAAATGTTGGCTGACGGACGGCATTTTAATAACCGAGTTCGAACGATATTATCGGTTATGAATTAAAATATACGAGCATACCTATGTACAAGCCCCTCTCGATGGTGCATCTCATACATATCCACTATAAACTGGGGTGCGAATCGCGATCCTCGCGTTTCCTCCCACTTCTGCCGCGCGCGGGCAATTCGTTTTCGAGCGATGATATCGCTTGCGCGCGACCCATCGATAGAAGTCGATAACAAAAAAAAAAAAAATAAATTAAAAGGACGATCGGTTGTACGCCTTTCGCGTGCAATAATATAAACGTTAAACTTAGATTCAAGATGTGCCGCCGCCTGTATCGAGTAAGCGTTTGTATCGCATTGAGCGAGGGTGCGATACGATATACGTCGTTCACCTGCTGATCACGTATAAGTTGTATTAATCTACTCCCCGCCCCCTCTTAATCGGCAATACACCGCCTCGCGACGTCACACCGCATGCCACTACACACCCGTGAAAGTTCACTATATATAGGTATACACTAACACAGGCAGCGTAATAGGCGCGCACAAGCTATACAAGCGTATGTATAAGCAGATACAGCAACAGGTGTCGCCGCTCGCGAGAGACGCCGACCTGTCTGTTGTGTTGTGCTGTGACCCTCGACATTGGAGCGGCGATCCCTCGTGCTCGTGTGTATACGAGGACGTGTAAAGCTCGATGTAACAAAACGGAAACTACTCGGCGTGCGCCGATCGATCGATCGATCGTTCGATCCTCAGTCCCGAGAGACGCGTTTTTCACCTTGTAAATCGAGCACTTAACGAAGGAAAGTTATTGGATTAAAATTGCTTAAAATTGATGAAAAAAATACATGTGAATTTCATCGGACTTTTTGGATCGATTTTTGGATTATTTGAAAAAAGGCCATATTATTTTTATTTATTATTGCAATTGTTTACAATAAAATGACTAGTCAAGCTACCAGTATACTCGCTACAGTATGTACAATATGAACATATTTTAAAAAACATAAATTTATCTCTGGGGTATTTTCATCACATTTCATCAAACTTCACAACACAACGATGCTTGCGATGATTGCCAGGATACCAATCGTTATAATACATAATTTTAAAATATGATCGTCCAATGTGCGCAACCGCTCCGGTGCAAATTCGCAGCTCTGTCAAACTTTTTTGACTATCGTATAAGAAAACGCCATGGTTATTTAGAGTATAGATTTGAATGATTTTTTCGATATTCGATTCGCTGTTCAATAAAAACATTTTTTTTCTAATTAAAAATAAAATACTATCAACTAAGATGTAAAGATAAAAGACAAAAATGTCATCAGCTAAATTTAAATGAGAACGTTAATGCTACTGCATGTTGTAACGATTCTCTTAACGTATCAGAACTCGAAGAGGCGTCAATTTCTTTTAATCCTTCATCCGTGAAATGTTTTACATCTTCTTCCGATGAAACTTCAGTTCTTTTATCTAATAATGGAGAAAATTCAACAGGCATCAAATCATCCTGAACTTGTGTAATTTTCCCTGGCCAGAAATTTGAATCAAACATTCTCGCTAACACCACGTCGTTAAGAGAGTAACGGGAAAAAAATCACTGGTTTACTGAAGGAGACGATACTACTGAAGAAGGGTCAACATTTACCGATGACACATCTAGTGTAGATGGAAGGGGCAGATCGTCGATCGTAGTCAAATTTTCTGCTTGATTATCGATGAAATCCGAAACATTGTGTGGTAGATTAGCTACAAGCTCATCGATAAGACTAGAGGAATTTAAATTTTCTGATGACACGACTGACGAAGTTGATGGTTGATCTTCTATTAGATTCATAATATTTGTTGGAGGTTTATCTTCATTACTTTTACTGAAAATTAAATTAAATTTTCGAGTATAAAATTGGATGAGACATTTTTAAAGTAATTACTCACAGTAATCCCTGGTTTACTGGTATTGATACTTTTGAAAAAAGTTTAACCTCTGACACATTTGGCGTAGGTGATGACCCGTGCTCGTCATCACTGAGTAAGAATATTGGATAATCATCGATTAGATCAATCATATTTGTGGAAGGAAGGTAAACCTTTATAGTTGGCACATCTGTCGGAGGTGAACCGGGCTCGTCATCGATGGGCACATTTATTGGATGATCCTCGACTGGATCCATCATATTTGTCGGAGATTCATCTTCATTACTTTTACTGAAAATTAAATTAAATTTTCGAGTATAAAATTGGACGGGACAATTTTAAAGTAATTACTCACATTGATCCCTGGTCTACTGGTATTGATACTACTAAAGGAGGGTCAACATTTACCGAAGGTACATCTGGCATAGGTGGAGGGGTCTGCTCGTCATCGATGGTCACATTTATTGGATAATCCTCGATTGGATCCATCATATTTGTTGGAGGCTCATCTTCATTACTTTTACTGAAAATTAAATTAAATTTTCGAGTATAAAATTCAATGAGACATTTTTAAAGTAATTACTCACATTGATCCCTGGTCTACTGGTATTGATACTACTAAAGGAGGGTCAACATTTACCGAAGGTACATCTGGCATAGGTGGAGGGGTCTGCTCGTCATCGATGGTCACATTTATTGGATAATCCTCGATTGGATCCATAATATTTGTTGGAGGCTCATCTTCATTACTTTTACTGAAAATTAAATTAAATTTTCGAGTATAAAATTCAATGAGACATTTTTAAAGTAATTACTCACATTGATCCCTGGTCTACTGGTATTGATACTACTAAAGGAGGGTCAACATTTACCGAAGGTACATCTGGCATAGGTGGAGGGGTCTGCTCGTCATCGATGGTCACATTTATTGGATAATCCTCGATTGGATCCATCATATTTGTTGGAGGCTCATCTTCATTACTTTTACTGAAAATTAAATTAAATTTTCGAGTATAAAATTGGACGGGACAATTTTAAAGTAATTACTCACATTGATCCCTGGTCTACTGGTATTGATACTACTAAAGGAGGGTCAACATTTACCGAAGGTACATCTGGCATAGGTGGAGGGGTCTGCTCGTCATCGATGGTCACATTTATTGGATAATCCTCGATTGGATCCATCATATTTGTTGGAGGCTCATCTTCATTACTTTTACTGAAAATTAAATTAAATTTTCGAGTATAAAATTGGATGAGGCATTTTTAAAGTAATTACGTACATTAATCCCTGGTCTACTGGTATCGATACCACTGAAGGATCCTCAACATTTAACGATTGCAAATCTGAATATATAATCTGGATCATATTGGGATGGGGCTGCTCGTCATCGATGGTCACATTTATTGGATAATCCTCGATTGGATCCATCATATTTGTCGGAGGTTCATCTTCATTACTTTTACTGAAAATTTAATTAAATTTTCGAGTATAAAATTGGATGAGACATTTTTAAAGTAATTACGTACATTAATCCCTGGTCTATCGGTATCGATACCACTGAAGTAGGGTCAACATTTAACGATTGCAAATCTGGATATATAATCTGGATCATATTTGAATGGGGCTGCTCGTCATCGATGGGCACATTTATTGTATGATACTCGATTGGATCCATCATTGTTGGAGGTTTATTTTCATTACTTTTACTGAAAATTAAATTAAATTTTCGAGTATAAAATTGTATGAGACATTTTTAAAGTAATTACGTACATTAATCCCTGGTCTACCGGTATCGATACCACTGGAGGAGGGTCAACATTTAACGATTGCATATCTGGATATATAATCTGGATCATAGGTGGATTAAGCTGCTCGTCATCGATGGGCACATTTATTGTACGATACTCGATTGGATCCATCATATTTGTTGATAGTTTATCTTTATTACTTTTACTGAAAATTTAATTAAATTTTCGAGTATAACATTTAATTAGGCATTTTTTAAGTAATTACTTACATTAATTCAATCGAAGCATTTTTTATATGCTCTATCTCTTCAAAATCTATATAAATTTTTCCCAAATACGGTCTTATTGATTCTAGACATTTATTTGTACATTGAAAAAAAGATGCTGCCGATTTAACGATGGCTGGATCGATTTGATCTTCTTCTGGAATATTACAGAGTTCTTTGTATAATTCAGTGGCCTTTTGGTAGTCGCCACCATAAATTTTTTTATATTCTTCATCACCTTTTCCAGGATATAGGACATGTTCAACACATGCGACGGCCAATATGCCATGATTTATTCGGTACAGATGAGCTGCCTTCCACATATCGATTCTAGAAGTAAGAAGTTGTTTAAAAGGTCTTAATTGTTTTTCCGACGGTTCAGCATCAACGAATTTTTTCATTCCATTGCGTAGTATTTCAATTAAAATTTTTTTTTCCTGTAAATTTTCTTTTTCAATTTTATTTTTCTTCAAATAATTCACCAAATTAATTATAACATGTGCCTTAGATTTTTTTTGGAAATATTCTTGATTTATTATACATCTTCGTAATCGTCTAGTGTTAATGGTTTCAGTATCATCACTTCTTTGTAATGGAACAGTATCAATAGTTTCAATATCATCACTTCTTTGTAATGGAACAGTATCAATAGTTTCAGTATCATTATTTTCTTTTGGTAGAAGAGTATCAATAGCTTCAGTATCATTACTTGTTTGTAATGGAAGATAGTTAATAGTTTCAGTATTATCACTGAAAATTAAATTAAATGTTTGAAAATAAATATATAATCGTATGCGACACTTTTAAAATATTTACTCACATCAATTGAATCGATGTATTTCTTATGTATATCTTCTCTTCATCATTGATGTTAATGGTTTTCAAATACGATCTTATTGTTTCCAAGAATCCACTTACTTCTGAAAACATACTGCATCGAAAAAAAGTTTGAGCCGATTTAATTACGACAGGATTGAGATTATCTTCTTTTGTGATACCACACAGTCTTAACAGTCCTTTATACAACCTCTCCGCCGTAGGTTTGTCGCAACGATACATCTTCATCAATCGGTAATCATCTGTGTTGGGGGCTAGGATATGTTCAACGCATGCCACGAGCAATATAGCATGATTTATTCGATACAGATTAGTTTTCTTCCAATAATCAATTTTAAAATTAAGAATCGTTTCTTTAAACTCATCTATTTCAGAATCGTCAAGGTTTGCGTTCGCAGTCGTTCTCATCCCGTGACGTAGTATAAGCTTCACAATTTCTTCATTTATTAAATGTTCGTCTTTAACTTCTTTTTTATTTAAGTAATCTACCAAGTCTATAAGATCTACTGCACCCATTTTTCCACGAAAATGTTCCATGGTAATTGAAGGTCGGGTCATTTTTTTTCTTGTGTCAAATACTCTGATACTATTTAAACGTTATATTTAAAACTATTGGACGTTATATTTTGAATAGATTAATTAATATTACAATCTAACGTGTGAGACGTACGAGAATGATCACGGTTATGTCAACACTAACAGTTACACAAATTTAAACTTTGCTCCAGATCAACGTTGTATTTCGGCGCTTACACACATTAGAATATAAACACATCAGTCGAAGAATACATATACCAAAACATATTTTCCACGTTCCCCTTGGTAGATTATATTTTATAAGTTTAACAATTTAATTTTTAACAACATTTTTGATTAATTAAGTATCTCGCCTCTCGATCCACGGGCAAAATTGCCTAGTCTCAAGCACAGTCGAGCTCTCGTTAGACGCCCTGAAAATTTTCCTCGTAAAGCAACTAGGCTTACAATAATTTTTCGTGGGACTCGCGGCCGAAGTCAAAACCACATCATCGATCGACCCTAATCATAGACTTCCGCTCGTCCGGATAAATTGCATAGACTTGATTATCATGTCGTTTTAAAGCTCGAAAACGATTTCGTGATCGGTAGTAGGGCCAACATATCTCTGGACTGAAGATCGTCTCAACGACTTTGCGTGTATATGCACGAGATCTTGTTCTTTTCTTTTCCCTTATGCATTCGCGATCGGTGAGCTGTTCCGATGTGCATAACATTACGACGTTGCTTTGGTTGTCGATTCCGATCAGGTACGGAGATGTAGCTTTGTATAAGACGGCGATGACAAGCTTCCATTCCACAAGCAAATTTCGGCGCGACAGGTAGGACTCACGCGCTATACGGAATCCCTTTTGTGTACGAAATTTTACATACAAACTTTCTCGTGTTGTCCTCGCGACATTTCGACCGCGACGTGTCTGTACACGTCTGCCGCACCGAGAGCAAGTATACTGGACTTCAAATGTATTATAAAAAAAAAATCCGGGCGAGAGGATTTTTTGGCCTGTGCATTAGTATGCGCGAGACGCGAAAAACTATTACGTATTTCAAATGAACGATACGTGACCGTCTCGCCGTTATGTGTGTGTGCACGCTCGACTACCTGTAATACCTTTTAACTTTTTCTCTCCTCTTTCTTTCACTCAGAAATTCCGTAATCGCGTGGCTAGCGATGAATAATATATAATACACACATACATGTGCTGCGTGCGATAGCTTCGCGAGCTGCCCAGTCCATTAAGACCTCCGAGGCGCTAAAAGTTTCGATTTATATTATAATATACCGCGAATGATCGATTCTAACGTGAGATATATCTCGCGTGAGAGAAATATTTCAGCAACCGATCCTATATATACGTACGGCGCTTCCGCTCTCGCGTTTTATGCATATATCGAGCTTTTAAGTATGTATATTCGATTGAAAAATCGACCGTATTTACGCATACGTAATGTACGAACTCGATCATGCGTGTGTGATACCAGTTAGATTAATGGCCAATTCGAGGGACACACATTTGATCCATTACCGCTGCTGCTGAAATCCAAAGCGCTACCAGTTTATAACGGGACATAAAAAATAAAAGTGTATATATAAGTAGTCGGGCTGTAGTGTGATTTTCTCGCGCTGACAGCTTGTATACACTTGTATGTGTGTGTATACCTCGAGTTTCTCCGCTCGATGAACTGCCATATGCACAGTTTTTGGACCCAAATGAGATGTTCCTCATAGATAACGTAAGCGTACGCGCGAGCTTTAAGGTACCCCACGTTTGTAAAACGTATATGACCAGCCGAAGAAAAACACGTCGGCATACAAAATCGGAGCTATCTCTCTCTCTTTCTCCGCACGAGCTCGCGGAGAGAAAGAGCAAAAGTCGGAAAAAAAGATGGAAGACAAGTCGAGAAAAGAGTAAAAAAAAGAAGAAGTCAAGAAGAGGCCCCGACGACGTGCACCAATGCTGCAACCGTGAAGTAATCCCTTATTATTTTCGCCTCGCATTATTCGGGGCAGTATATATGTGTACGCGCCAGGGCCCTTTGTTTCAAACCGGTCCTTTGGCTTCTTATTATTGAGATTAGTTTCTCTGCTTTCTGCTCTGCTCTGTGTGCAGCGCCAAACTCTCGAAAGATGTATCATTAATGCGCGCGTGTATATATATTATATACTGCGTGACTTTCGGATGTGTGTACGATATATATAGTGTCTGCTGCTGCTTCTCGTGCGCCGCGCGGCTGTCAAGGTAAAAATTTAAAGAGACCCGAGCTCGGAGCTTCGTCTATATCTAGGTGTGATACGCTGTTAGAAAAATTTTAAATTTATAACGCAGATTTAGTAGTAAAGTCAGATTATACAATTCAAGTAACTAAATACCAAACGTGAAATGTTCTTTACATAAAGTGTACAAAAAATTTACGAATATCACATAAATTATTTTTAATGCAAAAATTAACCTAAGAGATTCGATCCCATACTCTTGAATTAAATACTGCGATTGAAATTGCTCAAAAAATTCATGAAAATTCAATCATAAATAAAGCCAGACTTCGTCACTAGATGGCGAGTATCTTTATTTGTGAATCCGCAAGTGATAAAGTAAGTCGAAGCTACGATTAGAACGCTTACGGCTGCTGGTATCTTGTTGTGGAAATTCATAAATAATTTCAAAGTCTGTCTAAATATTAGCACTGCAAATGACCGAGTACGAGTTTTGTGCTCACGTAGTGCCACTAGAAAAATCTTTAGTATGTAGTATGTACAACAATTTTTGGAATTCAGTACAGTTTTTGGCAAAAAATTCGTCGCAATTATGATTCATCATTTCATCATAAGCATCAACTATAATGTTATTAAATTTTGATGATAAAATATAATCTACAATTTGTTTAACAAAAGCAAAAAACTTGATACAATGACGTGTAATTATTAAAACAATGTATTTAACGCATCCCGAAGAAATTGACTTTCTCGAGCCCATAAGATGAGAACAAAACATAAAAAAAATTCTAGAGCATAACTATACAGGCGGCAGGTGAATTTAGTGGTATTTATTATTTGGCGCATGTCATCGGGCGTGTGCAGCGTCATTAGAGTTTATAATAATTTTTGCACCGAAAGTCAGCCGTATAGACCGGCAGCATAAGCAGTAAAGCGCATCGAATACGCGGCGACTTTCGAGTTCTCTTGTTCGCCTCGCGCGCCCGTCGTCGTCGTAGTCGTCGCCTTTCGTCACGGTTTTCCCTCGTTAAAAAAAAGAAAAAGATCACGACGAGAAGGTACGTACTTTTTAAAAAATTGAATGCAGGCCGGCCTTAATATACCGGTATTTTCATAATGTATACTTACGAGCCTACGCGAGCGTTAGGCTCGTTTAATTTAGCGTTCGGAAAGTCGTAAATTTCTATTCCTCTTTGGCATTAATAGTCTCTCTCTCTCTCTCTCTCTCTCTCTCGAGCCTAGTTCGTTGTTTCGCGCGCGCATATAAGCTCGTATACTACTACTACTACTACTATACTACGTGTAGCTTGTCAAAGTTGCAATGCAGCCTAGCGTACGTCGATTTTTTGCGACCGCGTTGGAGCGCGCGCGATGCAGTCGATCTATGTTCGTGTGTACTTAGAAGAGAGACCGTAGCGATCGCTTTTTCAGAATAACGAGGATTAATTAATGTTTACATAGTCCAAATCTGAATTGTGGGCAAGAGTAGAGCGTCGAAGGCATTTCTCAGTCGCAGTGTATACTGCGCTTCGCGGAGCTATTGCTGAATCTTTCATACAAATACGGAGACGTTCGCGAGGAGAGCACATCCATCACGACCCTGCAATAGAATTCCAGGTACACATAAGATCTACGCTAGCAACGTCGCGATCGTCGTTGTAAGCACGCGACAGAGTCTGTCGGAGCTTATAGCTCGAGTAGTTCGTAACGCGTACATTCACTGCGCACGTGGCCGCGAGAAATCAAATGCATCGTTTTAGTCGCGAGCTTAAAAAACAGCAACAACAGCACACTGCAACATCAGCAGCAACAATAACGAGCCGAGAGTATAAAAGTGGCTAAACAGCGTCGTCGTCGTCGTGTCATCGAGTTTCATATATATAGCGCGTGCAGTGATACTATACAATACGTATACTCCGCGCGCGTTCAAATAGTTTTAGCGCGCGGAAAAAGGCACGAACGTAAATTACGCATTGTGTATGTAACATTTTACTCCTAAGCCACGTAGGTACATAAATACGCGTATGACGGATGTCGTGCTCCGCAGTGTTTGTGTGTGGTGTGTGTAGGTACGCGGGTGGGTGTGTGCGAGCTGTACCCGATGACTCTTATATATAGTTATACATTATAAATGCATCTCTGGCATAATACGCGTGTATGTACGCATATAATATATAGAGCGCCGAGTGATGTCACACACTAGCATAATTATGAATGTACACACACACACAGGCTGCTTCGGATAATGCATGCAATACATCAGGTGCACGCAGTACTGGTATATCTACGTTCTCGAGTTCTTATTACGTATGTATGCATATACGCGTTCGACACGCATCGCGAATCGCGCCCTTATGCGCAGAACCTCCGAGCAAAGGCGTCCGTTCTCACGCTTCCCTTTTGCCACGATGCATAATATAAGTGTTCATGATATACGCGTACTGCGGGCGAAAATCCTAGGGCTCAATTATTGCAGCATTTTATGAAGCAATCGCGGACCGCCGTAATTTCCAGCATTAGTGCGCTCGTACGCGGGGCTCTGCCATATAGTTATATGGCGGAGCTTCTACAAGTACAATCAGCAGTGTATAATACACAGCATTACTTGCTCGACGACGACGACGACGACGACGTTGATGAGCTTGCGATGATTTCACTGCGAGCTGCTCGAGCTACTGCAATTTTCTAATCGTATTCTCGCTAACGACGCGCGCGCCTGTGTCAGCCTATACTGCACACGGCATATAATCGATCGAGAATACACGATGATGGACGCGTATAATGGTGTGTTTACACGATCTATATGTGTACACATGCAGCACAGCGCAAGTCTAATAATGGCAGTGCTGTATTGCACCGGCGTCTAATTACGCCGTTGACGACGGGGGCCTATATAACAATCAGGTGCACCTATATGGCGCGATTTTTCCAGGTTACTCCAAGCTGGATATCCTATAAAGTGCACGAGCTAGAGTTCAAAGTACCGCGCGCGCGCAAAGTGCAGTGTATATCCGCGATCTTCCTTTCGTAGTACGAGCACGCTGTGAATAAGTGTAATAGGTCGAGCGATCGTATGGAGTAAACGTCGAAGTATACACGCCGATCGTCAAACGTTCACTAATGATGCATTACGATGAAAAAAAAACGGAGAAAAAACGTTACGATGGTACATTTTAGCATATAGGTGTCTCCTCATTACGAATTCGAAAGAAAAGCCGGTAACGCATATATTCGAATATAAGCAGCGTCATGCGGAGAGGGTGCACGGAACGTGCAACGGTCGCTAATTACCATTTTTGTATACGCAACGATCGGCCGTATGCACCGTTACCATACTTGTTATATATACTTATATTTAAAAGCGAGGCCACGCGGGGTGCAGGTGCTGCAGCTATACTTGTTGCTGCCGAGCGCGCGAAAATTAACTCACCGAGCACGGAGTGCGTGACGAGGCTCGCGGCCGAAGTCGCTGTCCCGACTGCGCGAAGATGATGATGCTTCGCGCTAGCGCTGCTGCTGCATCTCATGAATCGGTCCGGAGGCGCCATTTAGCATTTGTGTGTGATGCGCGTGGGTGTTTATAACTGCACTGCCTAATTTTTCAGCGAGAGATGTAATAATCCACAATTATGACACTTGATCCAAGTATGATTTTGATACACACACACACTTTCTTGATTTACACCTTGGATTTAAAAAACTCGTTCACTCATTCACCAAACTGCGCCACAGACAATTTCACTCTCACAACGCACTCGTATCGTCGTTGTCGTTATCGTCGTCGTCGTCGTCTTCGTCGTTGTCATCGTCGTTGACAATTCGTTTTGTCGTATTATACTTTTATATCGATGTGAAAAAATATCGTCACGCTGCGGGGGTAAATCGTTACACGAAAAATCGGCAAATCATTGATATCGATCGAACTCGTTCGTTGGCGCATGTCACTGCCACCGCTCGTCCACCAAAATTTATAAAAAATAAATAAAACTCATACATATGACATTTGAAACATAACGATATAACGTGTGTCGTTCAGTCGCGGATGGCCGCAACAGACATTGCTGCTACTCGCTCAACTCGCCGAGTCGTACTGGCTGCTGCTACTCTATTCGCACAAGGCAACGATGATTGAACTCGAGAGCTGCTCGTGTGCTGCATACACATACACACGTACACTTGTGAGAGCCCCTGCCACTCGGCGCGGCAGGCACACACACACACACACACAGACACACACACACACACACACAGACAGTCAGGCAATCTTTAAACTCGTGGGAGAACTCGGCAGTCGGGAATGCTGCTTATGTGTGTGTGTTGTATGCTGTGCAGCAGGTACGGCCATAAGACTCGTCGGTGCCCCCCTCCCTCTCCTCGTCGCGCTCTCTTCTCTCCTTTCTTTCGTCTTCTTCTTCTCTTTCACCGATTTTTTTTTCTTTATAAAAAGGCATGGGCCCCGCTATACACAACGACTGCACACACGCATGTACACACTTGCCCTCTTGTACCGTAGCACCTTCTCTGGCGTCGATTTTTCGGCAGCGCGCGCAGAATATAGATGGCATCGAAGATCGACACGCGCACGTCTATTTAAAAGATTTCGAGATCGAGAGCTTTTGCGCGCGGTGCATCGAACGGGATGCTCGTACAGCTCGTTGTTCCGTTCGAATCTATCTCGCCATTATACCCCCTCGTGTACGCCTCGCTATATACTGCCGCAACGAACTCGTGTACTATAATGCACTTGTCAAGACGTCGGACTTGCGATATCGCTCCGCGCGCTTTCCGGCTTGCGCGCTCGAGTTTAATACGCGTGTAGTATATATCGATTATCGTAACATTTTGACACGTCCGATTGATAAAAAAAAAAAGTCAAGCCCGAGTGACAGCTACTCCAAAGCAATCTATGTATACACCGTGCACACACGCGCGCGCTACTCCTTTCGAGCGAGCTGTTATCAGTGGTTCACTACGCTTCCGCGACAGCTTTTTCCGCGTGCCGTATTCGATTGTGTCTATCCTACAGCGATCGAGCATAGACAATTGGAAGATATTGTCTGTGCGTTAAGTACGTAATACATAGACTCGCGAGTCGTGAGCGATGAATCATTATCGACGTTTGTACACAAAAATATAAATTGCCCAATGTATGTGTAACGCAGAGCGTACGATGTTTCATTGACACTATAAATCGACGTTTATACGAATGACCCAATTATTAATTGTAATATTTCGTATGCCGATCGATCGACGTAGATCCATCATCTTATCGCGCGCGCATCGACTGACATGCTCGAGCCGAGCCTAAATCGTATTCACACTCGTTTCTGCTTGTCACCTGCATTCATATGTACACAGACACACACACAAATACTCGAGTATAACGCACGGGTTGATAATATAAAATGAAAAAATGCTGCATTTTAACGATACGGTCATGCGTGCAAATTTAATGAACAACAGCCGCAAAAACAACAACGCTTGGGCGTTTGCGCACCGCACACTGCGTTACACCCGCGAGAGACAGAGAGAGAGAGAGAGAGAGAGAGAGAGAGAGAGCAGGCGTATATATATTGTTTACGATCCGGCCGTACTGTTGTGTACCGCCGCGTTGTTGCTTCGTATAAGGCTCTAACAAGTGCCTCTCGCATGGCATATCTGCACTTTTTTTTTTAATTTGAAAATACGTTAGACCATATTGTGTATATGTATACGTGCGCGCGATATCTAGCGGTCCGCGAAGCGTGAACGAATTACGAGTTCGCAGCTACCACCGCGCGTATGCGTTATTATAATAGCCACACGAGCAGTGCACCTCCGTAGCTCGAGTTCAACGCGCGCGCCTTGTTATTATTTTTTAATCTTCGAACTACATCGACTCTGTGTGCGTATTATATGCGCTACACCAAAGGTGCACAAGGTAGACAAGCGTATACAGAGGAACTTCCTCGTTCATCTCGGAAGTCGCAGAGACTCTGCGTAGAGATAACGATATATTGGACGAAAAATGACTCGAAGCTTTTATAATATATCGAATCTATATCTACGTTTTATATAGATACGTTCATTCATACGTTCGTTCCGTACTGTGGAAACTTTTCATTAACGAGCAGAGTAACGAGCATATATCTGCCTGCCTGTCTCTCTCTCTCTCTCTCTCTCTCTCCATTCTGCATACCCCACGAGCGATAAACTCTTCGATGACACTCGACTCGCTCGACCGTGCATACAGCTGTAGTTGTGTGGAGCTTCGCAGCGGCGCATCTCGGAGCGCTATTTTTATGTACATCGTGCTCGCTTCGGCGCGTGCGATACGATTCATTGCCTTTTGCAAACATACACACGTACGCGACGAATACTACTACTACTACTATTACTACTACTATAGTGCACCGAACGGAGAAAGAACGAGAAAAGTAAAATATAAAATTCACGATCTTCGTGCGGTCTCGCTCGACGCATAGCGCTACATGTGCATGACGACTGCACTCGCGTGTTTATATAGCGCATAAGTGTAATCCTATATAGGATCGAGGGAAGATGCGACGACGACGAGGACACTGTATTGCAAAGGGAGCAACGACACAAAAAAAATGAAAGGAAAGGAAAGATGCTGCGTTCCGGCCAACTCATTCATCGCAAGCGGATATGCGCTTGTGCAACAACGATGATTTCGCGTTTGTTCAACGGTTGAACATTTTTTACGCTAATAAGTCTAATATTTGTATTCTACTTGAGGTCGGTCGGCGTGGCAATTTGCTCCACACTGGACTACTGCGTGCACATGCGAGAATAATTTTTTCTGCAAATATAACATTCTGCTGCTGCTGTCTCGGTTATAATCGCGGACGAAGCTGCATAATACCGCACTAAAAATTCAAGCAAAATACTGAAAGTACTTTCGTAAATTGGATCTCGATGTGATTTTTTTAGTAGATCTCGAATTTCTGCTTGACAACAAATTAATAATATAATTACATACATTGATATCATAAAATTTATCTTGGATCCAGGATTAATGCACAAGATTTGACCTATATACGAATGTTTAATTTATGAATTTGAATAAAATAGCTCTTACTTAATTCAGAACCCTACCTTGTACTTGATCCACATCAAATTGAAGCTTTGTATTTTTCAAGCATAATACAGTACTTTTAATGTTAGTATTATAATTAAATTTTATTTAGTAACAGCAGTATTTATGTCCACTCAAAAATTAATTTCATTATTGTTTAAGTCATTTTAAAACCAGTACCTAATTTTTCACATAAAAGTGATTGGTTTTTAAAAATAACTCTCGTCCTTTTAAATAAACGTATTCTAAAAAATCATCCAGCTAAAGTCTACTCGATTGAAGGTTTTGGTACAAAAGTCCATTAAAAGTACTTGGAATTTACGAATAATTATTTACAGCGCGCGACTGTAAGCAGTTCGTCTCTAATAGCACGACTACGAAAATATAATTATTATTTATCCGCCGAGAGTCTCATCCTACTTTACTCGCGTGCTAATGCGCGCTAATTTCGTGCCGCCTTTTATTGCCCGATTATATACATGTGTATAATGTATAATGCACTCGCGGAGGCTTCGTGTAAAAAAAAATAAGCCGTAATCCGACTCGCGAGAAAATCGTATAAATGCGGATGCTGCTGCTGCCGTGAGCACGAAAAGGTTTCCACGCAACCGTTGTTGCTTCCTCGAGATAACTCGCTATAAGACGTCTGACCCGGCGAAGATAGACGAGAATTTGATGTTGCATTAAATGATAAAAGAAAGGGAGATGAGAAGACGGCGCAGAAAACTCGAGACAAAGATCTGCAATCTTGTTTCTTTTTTTATTGTTCTTTGCAACGCGTGTTTATAGATGCTCATCGATCTCGAGTCTCAAGGCTCGAATGAGTGTGAGAAAAATTACGCATATAACGTGTACAGCTCCACGCGGTCTCTCTCTGTCTCTTCGCAGCTCTACGAACTGTCCGGCGCTAATGAAGATGAGCTTAGCATGCGTATGTGTGTATAATATAATATGCCCGGAGAGGATGAATCGATCGCGACGATCATCATCATCATCATCAGCACCGTCTCTGATTCATCGATCTGATATTCCGCGCGAAGAGATCGGAATACATAAATATAAACACATAACGAGCCGCGTAAAGTTATAATATTTTGTATACAGATCGGTGCTGTGTCGAGTGGATTTAGGCTAATCCCGCAACGATCGAATCGCGCGAAAGGATATATCATAACGTTTTAATAATCTTCGCGGCGAAACAATCGGTTCGCTGGAACTGAAACCAAAATATGAGAATATCTCGGAAGAAATGGTACCATAAAAACCTGCGCCACACACGAGCTCGATATTACGTGCCCGAAAAGTCAAATAGAATTTAAAAAATCTGAATAAATAATGAAATATCATCACGTATTATGGTGTAACGAGTCAAGCACATCCTTATAATACACTAGCCGCCTCTCGCATTGTGCGATACGCCTGTATATGGCGCGATACAGGCGTTGGGTATACCTACATGTGCGTATTATAAGTACGTGTGTGTCAAGGCTCGCCCGCAGCCGGCCGCGCGCGAGCGAGCGAGAACACGTTCCCTCCGTGCAGTACTACTACTACTACTAAAGTATACGTGCAAGAGCGAAAAAGGAGTTGAAACGCATCGTCTCGTCGCACCACATCCGCTCGCCTTTTAGCTTCCGCTAGCTTGACTCTGCTACATGGCCTGCATGTGTCTGTGTACGCGTGTGCGAGGGCCTCCATACATATAATAAAACATATACCTGCCGACGAATGCAGCCAACTTATACCCTACTCAAGGTAAAAACGATGGCCACTCGATACTCGCGTATATACTTTTGCCCGTAATTGCGAGCACATACAAAGCTGCCCGCGATCTTCATTGTGATTTTGGTAGTTTCTTGCGGGGGTGTTGCCACGTTGTCCAAACGCCGCTGCTCCGAGATGCCTATTAACTATATACGCGGCTCAGCCGCAGCAGGTTTATAAACTGCGCAGCGTAAACGTGTGTGTTCGTAATATCGTGTACGTACAAGCACCGCAGCAGCAGCAGCAGTTCAAGCGGATACTCGTGGGCGGACCTGCAGCAGCGGAGCTCGAGAGCGCTCGATATATAATAATTAGAGAATTCGATGCACGCAAAAGACATGTTGTACGCGTATGTGCGTATACGTGCGCGTGTCAGAGCGAGATTTTGAACTGCGTGATTTTTTTTTGGATTGTTATCATTATTATATTATTTTCGTAACTCGCGCGATGATCAAGTACACATTTTTGTGTGCGCATCGAGGCTCGCACGGAGATGCGCGTCCGAATTCGGCGTTGCTGACGCGCATCGCTATGTCTTTAATATCAATAAATTGTACATCTTTGATCGCTCGTGCAGCAGCTTCATTCGGACGCGATCGTCGTCGTTATAATAATTGTATACATGCAGCGGCGGTCCAGAGTGTGTGTGTTCGGAAATTTTGACTCGTGTATCATTTCTTTTCTTTTAAATTCGTTCGCCGAAACTTTTCACTTATACCTTCACCGCCGAGTGCGGCCCCTCATTACTCGCGTGACTAATAACTATAAATAAATATTATCCATTTCGAATGCTGCTGCACTTACCGATTACTCCGCAGACGCTAATTCGACCGAAAAAAAAATCATCATACGCAAAGCATAATTCCGAAAGGATGGAATTATGTACCGAAAAGATCGTACAGCACGCGCATTTTCACATTCACTTACGCGCGAGGATATACTTTATCTCTTGCCCACGGATGCATTTGTACCTCACACACAGGTTATAATGCGGTTTTGGCAGCTCGATCGCGGTAGTTGGTAGCAGCTTTCGAAAACGTCTCAATCGTGGGTACGAATTTTCTACCGCGCGGCGCTCTCGAATTGTGTTCAATGATGCGATGTATATATAAATTTTCGGGCCAAATAATTGCCGCCTGTCGAGACACGAAACATCGGTAGTACAAAACGACGATCGGTACGCTCTCAATTTTTTGTTCGTTGTTGCATTGAGTGAAAATTGAGTTATTGCCTGGGCGGATCGACGGTTATTACGATTTTACAGTTTTGACATTTGCATACACATAAACGCTCGGACGAGGGTCCGCAATTTTTTTATTATTGTTTTCGTGAAAGTTTATATTAATTTTGACGTCGCACGGTATACGCACGCACACACGTATTATATATTTATTCAACACTTTTACGATACTGATAAATCCTGACAGCGGACGAGGACGAAAAAAAATTCTCCCCTTCGCTCTCAAAAAATAACACGCAAATTGAAAAGAAAAAAAAACGAACAGATGTTTTCATCTTTGGTTATAATGAAAGAAACGCTGGCGTTCTCGACGCGCGTCGGGGCTTAATTCTGCCTGCGTGCAAAATCAAAGGGAGAGGAAATAACATTCACGCGCGGGGGCTGCAACTGCGGGAGAAATTCAGATGGAAATGTGTGTATGTGCTTGCGCACGCTCGGCTTGGATTACGAAAGGGCCAATTCGATTTCGAATGTACTGTAATAATACAACAGCAGGCGTTGTGAAAAATGATGCAACGCGTATGATGCGTCAGGCACGACGATTTTTACAATGGATTCTTTTTTCCGCAGTTGCCACAGTTTGTGCAGTCAACTATTTTACAAGGTTTAAAAAAAAACACCCTAACGATTTAATCTGGGCACGCGTCGAGGTCGTGGAACAGCTATCGCGCGTACACGCAGAAAACACGGAAAAATTCAAGAAATCCGAGCTCTCGCGTGAGAAATGCGAATCGTTTTCGACGCTCGAATTTTACGGCCTAACGCGCGTATATGTATGTATGTGTGTGTTTGAAAGGAGCAAAAAAAAAATTACTCGCGCGCGTTTCCTGTTGTTATTTATTTTATTTTTTTTTATACCTCACCTCGTCTCTCGGCGTAGGCACCTTGCGTGCTGCGAGACTCCGGCCAGGAGATCGTTTAGATGTACCGTTAGCCGAGGTACCTACGAAGATGTCCCTAACAACTTTACGAGATTAGCTACATTATTGTATAATACGTACGTTTGCCCCGCAGAGAAGGCACGTGACAAACGGCAACAAAGTCATTAAACGGCCCCGAGTCAAACTCTTATAGCACTTATTTTATGAAGTATGAAGTACACAGTACAGTGACGGGTTGTGGAGCATGCCGATCGCGTCATGGCGTAGAGCGTCGAATTTTAAATTGAATATCAAAATTTTTTATTCTATAATTTTTATAAGGATCTATTTATTCAAAAGAATCGTCACCATAGTAAACTTTTAAATTGTCTCAAATATTGTAAGGATAAACATGTAAATCAGTATCTTAATTGTAAACAATATAATCGTAATCGATTTGGACATCGTCCTCTCGTCCCATTGATCATGGTTATAGTAAAAACAATTAGTTAAAATCTTATCTTTCCCATTGAAACAATCCATAGACCAAAACTAAATAGAAAGTTCTATCGTTTCATTTAGGCGCGAAAATGGATAACAGTGAGGAGAAAATTGAAGAAGTTATCTCAAAAAGTAATTCAATTGAACACAACATTGCTGTTTCAGACGACAAACAAAACATTGATAATCTTTGTCAGGAGACATTTACACTAGAATCAAACATGATAACACATCGAGACACAATTCACAATGAAAAAAAGATTTTGCATGCGAAAAGTGCGAAAAGAAATTTGAGTTCCGAAGTCATTTGAGTAGACACCAAATATCAGTACACAAAGGCAAATGATTTTGCATGCACCAGTGCGAGAAAAAATTTGTGAAAAAATCGAGTTTGTTTGCGCACCAAAAATTAGTCCACAAAAATCGCGAAGATTTCTCATGCAACAAGTGCGAGAAGAAATTTGAAAATAAATCAACTTTAGTCAAGCACAGAAAAATATTCCACGAAGTATTCAAGAATTACTTATGTGAAATGTGCGCGAAGAGATTTGATACTAAAAATAATTTGCTCTGGCACATAAAAAGAGTACACGAGGGTCGCAAAGATTTTGCCTTCAAAGACTTCAAAGATTACTTATGTAAAAATTGCGGGAAGAAATTTGTAAATAAACGGAATTTACTCTTGCACATAACAACAATCCATGAAGGTCGTAAAGACTTCACATGCGACGATGCGAGAAGAAGTTTGGAAGTACATCAATTTTGCTGAGGCACCAAAGGATATCCACGAAGATCGCAAAGATTGTGCGTGCCACAAGTGTGACAAACAATTTGACCGAAAAACGCATTTATTCTTGCGTATAACCACAGTACATGAAGGCCGCAAAGATTATGCATGCGATAGGTGCGAGAAGAAATTTGGGATCAAAGCAATTTAAGGAAACACCAAAAAGTATTCATGAGGGTCGGAAAGATTATGCATGCGACAATTGTGAGAAGAAATTTGAATCTAAAAAAGATTTGTTGAGGCACCAAAGGACAGTACACGAAGGACGTAAAGATTACGCATGCGACAGGTGCGAGAAGAAATTTGGGGATCAAAGCAATTTAAGGAAACACCAAAAGTATTCATGAGGGTCGGAAAGATTACGCGTGCGACAATTGCGAGAAGAAATTTAGAAGTAAATCAGATTTATTGAGGCACCAAAGGACAGTACACGAAGGACGTAAAGATTGCATGCGACAATGCGAGAAGAAATTTAGAAGTAAATCAGATTTATTGAGGCACCAAAGGACAGTACACGAAGGACGTAAAGATTATGCATGCGACGTTTGCGAGAAAAAATTTGGGCATCAAAACAATTTAAGGAAATACCAAAAAGTAGTTCATGAGGGTCGGAAAGATTATACATGCGAAAATTGTGAGAAGAAATTTGAATATAAAAAGATTTGTTGAGGCACCAAAGGACAGTACACGAAGGACGTAAAGATTACGCATGCGACGTTTGTGAAAACAAATTTGGGAGTCAAAGCAATTTGAGAAGACATCAAAATACAGTTCACGAGGGTCGCAAAGATTATGTAATAAAGGACAATTGTGAAAAAAAATGATGATTGACAATTGTAAATATGCATTGATACTTATACATCTGTTTTTTTTACAGTTTTAATAAAAACTTTCCCGAAATGATTATGTATTATCCTAAACCTAAATCTCCGGCAACAAATATAATTAAACCTTTGTATTCGTAGTTAGATTTTCGATTTTGCGTACCACTGATTATTATTCTCAACGTATTTTTTGTCAACTTGATTTGTGGAGTTTACATATTTCCAACACTCGTTACCGAGTGAATACATTCCGGCACGATGATTCGACATGTCGCAAAGTGTAATACACAGGAAGCAATATTTCGGCCTAAACATCGTTGCCCTTGATCAATCAATTTTTCTTCCACGAGTTTCGACTTGAACCGACTATAATAATTCGATTTCAAGTTCAGTATTTTTATGTTTGGGCCATGTGACAATGACTGAACATTGCTGTGCAAATAAAATATAGCTATGCAAAGTGCAAAGATCATTATGTTTTTCTATTTTCTGCACATTTTGTGTCTAAAAAAATTTTAATAAATGTACTTTGTTCTGTCACATAAAAACAGTTCATGAGGGTCGCAAAGATTACGCATGCGATAAGTGTAAAAAGAAGTGTGAAAAGTGTGAATAAGTCCGAAAATTTAAATTTGAAAATTCGAAGACTTTTTTTAATAATAAACGCGCTTACGCCGCTGAACTTTATAAATTCATCTTAATATTCTCAACACGTGTATATCATTGATTTATGGAGCATTAGTCAGATTTCCGTTTGAAACGCGGAAAATAGTGTACTTCGCAATTGTTATGCAAGTATCTACTTCAAATTAATGATTAAATGCAAACGTTTACGAGGAAATATAAAACAATGGTTTGCTAGCGAGTTCGTTTCATTTCGCACCGAAAAGTAGTGCATGATTCGTGAACTTTGCTATATTATAAATTCAACGCGTATCTTGGCTCATAGTCACGCGAAAATTGACCGTACATAAACTCTCGGTCCAAACGATCGAGCGTGTCTTTCTTCCATCTGAATTATGTATGTAAACAGCGCGATTTATAATGGGCGCAGCAGCTTCAACGAGGCTGAATTGGAGGCAAACGAGCGGGACGACCATACGTATGTGGTACAAGTGCAATTACTTGCGTGTACATAGGGCGCGTTACGTACAAAGAATTATCATACACATGCGACGGCGAGCGCCATCAGATACGAGCGACGATTCTACACAAAATGCTGGTGGTGTCGCGCATGCATGTGATTCGAGCCAAAAGACATTCATAAGAAAGAGCTACCTCAAATGTCATATAAATCGGGCTTCATAAAGTCGTTATATAAAATAACTATTATGCAAATACGTATCCAAATTTTAGTCTCGAATTGTAAATAATTTTTTTTAAGGAACTGCTCATATGTAACACAGTTGAATAGCTATATTACGGCGAGGCTTAAGTGCAAGCGCTAGATCACGTAATACAGCTGGGCAATGGATCATTTCCTCGGGTCTACAGAAGCATGGGGCACCACGACGTCCATGCGTCTTTTTAGATGTGTTATTTTCGTTGCAGCTCGAGTCATGATATCATATCGTGCGCGCGCCGCATTGCATTCATATCGTTACTCAATCGGGTCATAATAATATGTACCCGAGAGATGCCTTGCGTAGTGTATGTATCTAGAGATAGAAGTTTATACGTGCGTCATATACGCAGTAAACGATCAATGTGGCGCTGCATCGAAACGACGATTTGGTCGATTAACGCGTGATCGAGGTATTTTGATCGCTCTATTTCACTGCGAGATCGTTCGATAAAGATACTCGGAAGTAAATTATTTTGCGACGCATCGATTCGCGACTCGAACGATCGTTTCGACTGTAATCTGTGCGATGAAGTCTATTGAGAATCTTGGTATGGTATTATGACCAAGGTATACCGATCATCCGCTCATACATTTTCATCAAGTTATTGAATTTTTTGTAGAAGCTCGCCACGATATTTAATCAAATTATTGATTTCATTTATCATGAAGGTGTACATAAGTTTGTAAATCAAACTTTCGCCCATAAATCTCCAATATAATCCTTGCGAAGCAAAGGGTGTGTATTGAAAAATAATTTTATCTCTTGCCGCGTGCACTTAGTCGAAAAGAAATATAATGCAACGTATTAGTTCGAATCGAACAAGTATTAATCGAAAGATCTAACGAAGAGTCCGAACCGAACAAAATTTTGTAACAACTGCTTAACTGAAAAGTTTGTTTCATCTGGGCTCTGCTGCACTTATTTATCCATTTATTTTATCCGCGGGGGCATAAAACAGCAGCTGAGCGTCAACAGTTAAAGCGCAGGCGAAACTTTCACTTAATCCGTGCACTCGTACGAGCGGCTTCTCTCTCTCTATATACTTGTCATTTGCCTTCAAATGCAACGCATAAAATTGACTTTTCTCTCATCCCACTCTTGTATGAGTCTGTATGTATGTGCGCGCGTGTGTGTGTGTTGAGCAGCGGTAGTATAATGCAAGCCGGAGTACACAAAACGAAGTGCACAAATCGACAGGAGCTCGGCAGTATATAGCTCAAACTGTCGCGCGGACGATCGTATAATTGTAACGCAAAGCCGATCCTGCATCGCTGCGTTCGGTATAAAATATAATATACGAGTAATTTCATCGAGTCGTAATTTTGCGTCGAGCGACATTTCACTCCTCGAGGTCTCGCGGGCGCGTCGAAAAGCGCTAAAGCGCGCGTAATGCACCGCATAATATAAACTGCCTACGCAGGAGCTTTTCGCGCGGGGGCTGCGATTTCTGACGCTGTGGTGCAGTGTCCTACACTCGACTCCGGTTTTGCTGCGCCGCTGCTGCAGGAGGGAACTTGACTCCTTTCTTTTGGTCGACATATATACGCGACTTTTTGTCACCTCTGCCGCGCGCGATACAGTGTGCGGCACAGAAACACAAGCACAAGTGCGAAGCTATGAATGGAGAGTTTGAAGGTGGGTGGTGGTCGCTGCTCTAGCGAGCGAGACGTAAAAATCGGATCGCTGCACTGTCGCCCATGTAGCCGCTTAAATGTATAAAATACACGCGATGGTGGGTGAACACGCGCGAGCCTTTCTCGTTTCCGCGAGATTGTCCGCGTGAGTGCGTATACACATATAATACGCACGGCGCGATCACTCGTTATCATTTTATGTAAGTTTCTATATTTGCACGATGAATGTACGCGTGCGCGAGAGGAGCTGTGTGCACGAATTCGTCCGTATTGGCATCGAGAGCTCCTTCTTTTGGGGGAGCGACCTCGAGGTATGAGTATTGATATAATATTAGAAAGTGGGTGAGTTCGATTTATTTGCTGACAAGACGATCGACACCTAGAACGTCAAATGTAACCAAAATAAATTCGAACGTCAGAGATCGTTACAAAGAAAAGAGGAGCCATCGTCGAATTTCCTTTGAGCCCGATTGAAAGAAAAGAAATAAAAAATTTCATAATTAAAAATAACTGCTATATTAAAATTAACTTGTCACCATAATATATTTTGGAGCGGTGAATTTCCGCAAAGGAAAAATTTTAATATGAATAAAAAAGACTTGGGATTTTTTATTCAACTGACAGGGATATTTGTCATGTAACGATCCAATGAATAATATCAACTGTAAACAAAATTTCAGCAAAATCACATTGTTCAAAGTACGTAATTTGAAACGAGATTAGTAGTGAAATAGTCGTACTAGCAGATAGATGGTACAATTTAAAAGAAAAAATAAAAGAAATAGTTTCACAATGAAAACGTCGAAAGAGCACAGAGTTGAAAATCAAAATTACGAACTACGTCACAGATGCGATGATTGCGGTAAGATTTGCATTTCTAAGGAGAAATTGGAGAATCATGTGAAGGTAGTACATTTGAAAATCAAAAATTTCACGTGCGAGACATGTGAAAAGTCTTTTGGTTGCAAAAAAAACTTGGATTTGCACATTGCTACAGTTCATGAAAAAATCAGAGATCACGAATGTAAAGAGCGTGGCAAATTTTTTGGACAAAAGACGTTACACATCAAAAACCTCATTTGATGCAGCACAAAGATACAGTTCATTTGAAACTTAAAAAACATAAGTGCAAAGAATGTGGGAAGGGTTTAGTAGTAAAAGTAGCTTAAAAAGCACATTGTCACAGTACATGAAAAAATTAAAAATCACCAATGCGAGGAGTGTGGCAAGCTTTTTCTACATATGGCCAATTTGATGCTGCACATAGAAACAATTCATTTGAAAATTAAAGAGCATAGATGCAAAGAATGTGGCAAGATATTTGGGCGAAAGGATACTTTGTTGCAGCACATAGATACAGTTCATTTGAAACTAAAAGAATACACCTGCGTAGTATGTGCAAGAGCTTTTAGTCAAAATGCACATTTGAAGAGGCACATGAACTCAATTCATCGGGAAATCAAAGATCAAAAATGCCAAGAGTGTGGAAAACTATTTGGACAGAAAAATCATCTCTTGACACACGTAGATTTAGATCATTCAAAACTCACAAAATACAAGTGCGAAGAGTGTGTCAAGTTTTTTGCATACAAAAGCAATTTGATGCGGCACATAGATACCGTTTATTTGAAACTCAAACAACATATGTGCGAAGAATGTTGTAAGTATTTTGGGCTAAAGAGAAATCTAATGACGCACATAGATCTAGTTCATCTGAAACTTATAAAGAACACAAGTGCGAAGAATGTAAAAAGTCTTTTGGACAAAAGAGTCATCTAATAAGGCATATAGATCTAGTTCATCTGAAACTTAAAGATTGTAAGTGCAAAGAATGTGAAAAGTCTTTTGGTAATAAAAGTGACTTGCATAGAAATACTGCCACAGTTCATGATAAAATCAAAGATTAGTAGAGCGGAGAATCAGAAAAGTATTTTAGACTAAATGATATTTTAATGACACACGTGGATGCTGTCCACCGATTATCAAAAGTTAATGCGGCAAACCGTGTTAAATTTCTTCAGACTCAAGCGCAATTTGATACCAGATCGTAGATGATTGAAGCGAATAAGTAATTTTAATAGATAACTGGATTCTAAATGTTGCGCCAAGGCTATGAAAAAACTTAAGTGGAACATCATAGAATACGAAAACAACTGTATCGCAATTGACAAACAGTATGATTTTCGAAAATAATGGAAAATTTGCATCAATAATGTTCCTTATCGATTAATTTAACTTATTTCGTAGTGAATTTTTGTAACCTAAATTATTTTTTATTCAACGGTCCTGAAATTACGGAACTGACTGGACGTTTTGATTGGCGATCCTTAAAACGCAAAAGTACACTAATACAGTCCATATGCTATGTTTTTATTGTACCTGTAATATCTTATCTATTGACCTATATTTTTAGTAAAAATATGCCGCATTAACTAACTTTATGAAGGATGTGTGCACAACATTTTTATTTCAATAACTAATGATGAGTGAAAATTCGTAAATAAAATATTATTTTTTTACTCTTATATGTAAAAAGAATACATTATTTTCTATCCCTTTTTCTTATCATCCTGTATATCCCCGAAAAATTTGTACTACTTTCGTTCTCTATCATTTTTCTTCTAGTAGATGTCTATCAACTTCCTTGCGAACATGATAATATTACGTGCTCATAAGAATACATTTAACAATCGAAAGTTCAATTATGTTTGCTGATCAGACTATCGAGTAACGAAACAAATTAATTCTTCAAATCTATAGACTTCGATATTTGTTATGTGACGACTAGATCGATGTAAACATGATTCCAACGGCAAAATCTCATAGTTCAAAGTATACGCGAGATTCAATATGGAAGCAGTAATGAAATAGCCGTACTAGCAAAAAGATGGGAATTCACGTGTATTTAAAGACCTACGCTTTGAATGCCTATGGTGCAAAAAGATTTACACGATAAGGTGGAAATATTTAATTCATATACATGGAGCTCACCTCGGAAGCAAAATGTTCCAGTGTAAGGAGTGCAACAGCATTTTTAGTTACAAAAAGAAGAGTGAATGCAAACATTGCGATCGTCCAAAGCTCCTGACTGCCAAGCATAAGGCATATGTTTTCATAATGTTGTAAGAGCAATATGATGCGACACGTAGATCGAGTTCATTTCAAAATCAGAGGACACATTCGCGAAAAGTTTGACAAGTTTTTTAGGCTGAAGAATTATTTAATGGGCAAGGAACATTTACATTGGCATACACTCATGAACTCGGTCCACCGGAACATCAAAAACCTCTAAAGCAAACAGTGTTAAATGTTCTTATACTCAAGCGCAGTTACAGATCATGCACGATTAAAGTGAACGAGCTATTTCAATGGATAACTGAGTCCAAATTATTACATTAAGGCATTACATTATTGTAAAAAAAAACCTTCAAAGGAACATTATAAAATTCAAATGAAACTGTATTAAAAATTGCAATCGAGGAGATGCGGGAAAAGTAATGAAAAATTTGCGTTAATAATTCACCAACTTTGGCACTCAATGTTTTGTATCTTACGTTACTATTACTCAAAGTTTCAAAAAATACTTCAAAACTTACTCAGCGTTCGGATTCGGTGATGACGATAATGTATACTGTAATATTGTAGTTCGAGGATTGTAGATGGTTTTATTTTATTTATACATTTTGTTTGTATCGACTTTTATTTTTTTGAAAATAAGCAACACTAACTAATTTTTTCTAATTTAGTTACAATATTCACATTTTTCTAAAATCAATAATGAAACCTATTCTGTAAATAAATTGTTTCCCATTCACTCCTATATAAAACGTAAGACATATTATTTTCCTTCCCTTTTTTATCATCATGAATTTTACTAATTCTTTTCTGAAAAATGTCTGATCTCACATCATCGTAATCTCTCGTTCTTTTTATTTCATTGTCTTTTTTCGCTTATCAGAAGTCTCTGCTAGGTGAGATCGTCAGCGCACATTATATTAACACTTTGCGTACGCACGCCGTGGACCCAGACTCAAGTATCCATCAGCGGCCTTCATCGGCGAGCAATCACGAGTACTTTAACACTCTAAAAATTTACAGCAGTACACAATACTGGAGTTTGTTCCGCAGCAGCAGAAGACGCCGTTCACACCGTTAAAACCGCACTGGATCACAAACATCAAACAATTGGTTGAGGACTTGGGATCTTTAAAAGCTATTTATAATAACGCACATAGGAAAAAATAATGGTACATTTGATTAACTTTTTAACGTTCAAACTTGGAATCTTTGTGTATACATTTTTGATCGTGAGAAATCAAAACATTGAGTTAATATTTTTTCGAGAACATCGATACCACTGCTGATATTGTTCATTTGAAACTCAAAGAACACAAATGCGAAGAGTGTGGTGAGTTTTTTGGACTAAGGCATCCTTTGATGCGGCACATAGGTACAGTTCATTTAGAATTCAAGAATCATAAATGCAAATAATATGGCAAATTTTTTGCACAGAAGGGGCATTCTGTTATATGACCGTATATAACCGTCTAAGTTTTAATTTTGTTCACTAAACAACTACATTAGAAGCTCCATTCTCTAAACTAAAACAATTTATCAAGAGCATTGAAAATCCATTGTGAGAGAAAATTTTGAAATTATTTTCTCGTACTTGGAATATTCGACTGTTGTATAATATTTATGTTTACGTGAGCGCGGGAATATGATATTGACGTGAGGCTGTAGATTTATATAAATGTTAGTATCGATAGAATCTCGTTTATTCACATCAAATTGTAATATTAATCAATCTATTCTAAATAAAATCCATTGAACATCATATAGTTAATTCATATATAGATATGTATATTATAGAGATTGATCGGTATCAAAGCATTTGATGCATGAAAAAAAGGACGCCAACTTTATTGAATATTTTCTTTAAAAAAAGAATGCCGACGCTATTATTAAATTGGTAAATTATTTAAATATTAACGAAATTGAAGAATAAAATCTAGAGTATAGAAACCTCTTAAGGGATATGATTCGTGAGGCGATGAGAAGATATTCGAACTGTACCAATGTAGAAATATATGTGCATATTCCAAAGTACGATTCTTACTTTTACAACGATTTTTTGAAGGCAGTTAATCTCTTTTTTCTTATGATCCTCAAAAAAGTCCGAGATAACACCTATGATGAAATACTTTCGTTTCTTCTAATAAACACGTAAATAAGCTCTCTCGCGCGTGCACGCATTAATACTGCGTACACATTTTGTGCCTATACATTGCTGTATGTGCGCAAATATCGGATGACTCGCGACTGCGTTTTTCGAGTGTACTTGTATTTCACCGCGAATGTCTCGTCACTTTATACATTATTACAAAATTTTGCGTCGTCGCGGTTCGTTTTGAATTTCGTCACCGGCATCGTTCGTTTTTTCGATCTTTATACGCACACACGTACGCATTCTCGAACTGGAGTCGCAGAACAATAAACACGTTATAGTCGCATAAAAATATAATCGCCGCAATCGTTCAACGCGTAATCATCACGAAAGCTGGGGCGATGAGCTTTCGGGAAAGGTACCTCGAGATGAATTATTCAAATCGCGACGATCGACGAATTCTCGCTAATCCATTACACGTTCTCAGCGTCTACGCGAGAGCCAAGTCCCTTGCTGCAGCTATATCGGAACGCGAGTGCATTCGCGCGAGCGACTTTTTGCGCTGCGTATACGTATACCGAGCACGTGACTCGGTCACGGCTCATTTCTTTGCCTCGTTCGTGCTTGTGCAACCGTTTGATGTGGTGCTACCACGAGTCGACTATTCTGCTGGCGACCGGTAGACTTCCTCGCATCCTCGATCGAAGCACTCTCGTACACGATACGAACAACTTTGGTAGAAACGAGACTGTGTATCGTCTGTACTTTACACGCGTAGTCTCTGAAAGCAAATCAAGGTACTTTGAGGCGGAGTAAACGAGCATTATTACGTTTGTATTGCTATAATATATACCACAACTCTCTCCGCCGTGTATAATGTCAGTGCCCAAGCACGCGTGTGCACGAGGCGTAGTACATACCGATCATCGATCGCGAGCAATGACTCGATTATGTTATCCGTGACCAGCTGGGGTCCCGGATTGCGCAACGAATCATACCAATTCGCGCGCGCCCATTGTTCGAAACGGTTTTAGCGGAATACCGTCGCGCACAACTATACGTCGAGAGAAAGAAAGGGAGTAATTCGATACTCGCGAATTTACGCCGCACTGCTTTATGCGCGTATATATAGCGATCTAGAATTACCGATCTTATAATGTATGAATTTCTATCGATTAATGCCGATCGTGTATTAGTCTCCACTCCACTGACACACATTTCGATTTTACGAGTGCCGGCTTTATATTATTACTTGTGTATACGCACAAATTGCGCTCGGAAATGTTTATTGGTTTGCGCGCGCGCGTGCCGAGTGCTGTAGTGCTGCGCAAAGCGAGTTAAATTTCATAGAAAAAGATATCGGTAACGGCGCGTGTTTGTTTCTATTTATCTGTGTTGGATTTATTTATTTTTTTTTATGTCTTTAGAGAAATAAGAAACCGCAAGGTTTTTCGGTTTCGGTCGAAACGTGGTGAAACAATAATACTCGCGATCCAATGATATTAAATGCGGTATAAAGTGGCGTGATTATGCCGCGATAAGTATATCGATCTGCGAGGCAGCGAGGATCGAATTGAAAACCCTAATGATGATGTACGAGCAAAAGTTCGCGATCGGCAAATCGTAAGTGCCGATCTTTACACGATAAAAACCTTCCAAGAGTCTCGACAGTGCACATCATCATCGTCGTGGTCGTCGTTTCTCGATGTTCGCTGTATAATAGTCCTCACTTTTACGAGCGAAAGTCGTAAAGTATACGTATGTACGGGCAGACGATAAACTTTTATAGTTTGCGCGTCCAAAGGTCACGCCTAGTGATTCTTCCATTGCCAAGAAACATCTCTGCGTCTCTGTCTCTCTATTTCCGTTTTGCCACGCAGTATATACATAGAGACGTGTAATTACTTTTGGTTTTTAGCGATGCGCTCTCGAGTGCTTCCGTGCCCGACTCGAGTCTGCTGTATATCGTCTTTTGTTTGTCTCATAAATACAGAGCGACAAGAGACTCTTCGACGCTAACGTTTGAATTAACTATACAGGTAAAATTCATACCGATTTTTCGCTGATATAATTTTACGATTATTGCAGACGTCTCGCCAAGCAAAATTGAAATCTCGAAACTCGACCGAGCGCTGCATTCAATGATATATCACGCGTAGTATATAATATGCCCACATGTCGATCGCCACTCGAATCGTCGTAGGCCGCGTAGTAGTAGTCGTAGTAGTAGTGTAGTGGTACTCACCATTCATGTAGACTTCCGCATTGACCAGAGTCTCCTCGTCGTCGGTGTCGGGGCCCAGCGATACCGGCGTGTAGACCAACGACTCTCTCGACCTCATGATGGCGATATGATCGATCGATCGATCGTTCGATTCGATGCACGACGCGCAACAGCTGTGATCATCGATCGGTACTACAGACCGCCTCGAGCTGAAAAACGCAAAAGACGTAATGATCAGATATTGTGACGAATTTTACATTATTTTTAATCATAGTTCATAATTTTTTAACCATATCGATCCTGATATTTTACTTGCGCGATCATTCTGACCCACAATAATCGACGACATCTGCTGGCAATTAATGGAACTTGAACAATTCTACGACTTTTTTCTTTTATAAACTTTTTTCGTAAACTCAATATTTAATGAGATAAGAAATAAAGAAATTTGAAAGTCGATTTTTTCATTCAGAACCGCCATTTTGTTAAGAAAAAAATATTGTTTAACCAAAGTAACCATGGTTTCTTAAAGAAAGATACTGTGAGGTCACGTTCTACATATATTTTACTCCCATATAACAATGATAAGTGGTTCAAAAATTGAAATAAAAAAAATCTGACTTCAAAAATAAGTTTTTTTTTTATAAATTTGCAATTTTTTATTATAAATTGTTAATTTATGCAAATTTAAACACCATCGTTGAAAAGAACACCCTCAAAATCATTAAGTATAGTGGTTTTCATAACTTATCTCGTGTCGATTGAGACACGGTAAGAGCGCAAAGTTGAATGTCAAAATTGCGTCCTCTGGGCGTTAATGGGTTAAGATATTTAAAAGAAGCTTAAAATATGTTCTCCTCTACGATGTCTCTCGTAGCAGAAATAATTTGTTTATTAGTAAATTTATCAAAATCTTTCACTAATATGTGTTTGATCGATTTGCGTATCATTATGTGAAGTTTATAAAAAATCGAGTACGAACGCTCGCCCCATTCGAAGCATACCAAACAAGAAGTGAAAAAAATGATGGCTGATAGCTTCATCAAAAGCTGTACAAAGCAAGCGGGCAAAAACTAAACCGAAAGTAGTAATAAATAGTACGCGAAATATCGCTTGATTAAAAAATGAAGCACCCCACAACATTGAACGCAGGTGTAATGATAGTTGAACGCTCAAGGCACAATCATTTAGGTACAATTTTTATTGAAATTTCAGAAAAAGATATGGATTAGTATCTGCATATATATTTAAAATGATCAATCATCATTTCTTCTTGCAGTTGTGGCATGAGTAATATTTTCAAACTTTGTGAACTGTCTTTTGGTGTTTAGTGAGGTTCGATTTTTCTCCAAATTTCTTTTCACACGCGTCACAGGCAAAATCTTTACGACCCTCATGGACTATGCTTTGATGTTTGAGCAATACCGCTTTTCGTCCAAATTTCTTCTCGCATTTGTCACACGCGTAATCTTTGCGACCCTTGTGGACTGTCTTTTGGTGTATGAGCAAAGACGATTTCAATCCAAATTTACTATCGCACTGGTCGCATGCGTAATCTTTGCGACCGTCGTGTCCTGTATTTTGGTGGTAGAGCAAACCTGATTTTTGTGTAAATTTCTTTTCGCACTTGTCACATGCGAATTTACGACCTATGTGTACTGTCTTTTGGTGTTTGGTCAAATTGCTTCGATCCCCAAATTTCTTTTCACACTTATCGCATGCATAATCTTTGCGACCTTCATGTACTGTTTTTTTGTGAATAAGCAAATTCCCTTTTTGTCTGAACTTTTTTTCGCACTTGTCACATGCGAAATCTTTACGACCTATGTGTATTGTCTTTTGGTGTTTGGTCAAATTGCTTCGATCCCCAAATTTCTTTTCACACTTATCGCATGCGTAATCTTTGCGACCTTCATGTACTGTTTTTTTGTGAACAGCAAATTCCCTTTTTGTCTGAACTTTTTTTCGCACTTGTTGCACGCGAAATCTTTTTGACCCTTGTGGAATGTTGTTATATGCAAGTGCAAACTCGATTTATATCCAAATTTCTTACCGCAATCTTCACATAAGTAATCTTTGAAAACTTTCAAGGCAAACTCTTTCCGACTTTTGTCCTCCCACTTTTCACAGGCAATATCTTTGCAAACATTGTGTAATGTCTTTACATGTCTGAGCAAACTTCGTTTATTTCCAAATCTCTTGGCGCACTTTTCGCATAAGTAATCTTTGAAGACTTCGTGGAATATTTTTCTGTGCTTGAGTAAATTTGATTTATTTTCAAATTTTCTTTCGCACTTGTTACATGAGAAATCTTCTCGATCTTTGTGCACCAATTTATGGTGCGTAGACAAACTTGATATTTTCAAAAAATTTTTTTTGCACTGGTCGCATGCAAAATCTTTACGGACTTTGTGTACTGATATTTGGTGTCTACTCAAATGACTTCGAAAATCGAATTTTTTTTGCACTTGTCGCATGCAAAATTTTTCTGATCATTGTGAATTTTATCTCTGTTTGTTATTATGCTCGATTCTAGCGTAAGTGCCTCCTGACAAATATTATCTACGTTTTGTTTGTCATCCAAAACAACAATGTCTTGTTCACTTGAGTTATCTTTTAAAACAACATCTTCTGATTTCTTCTCATTTTCATCCATTTTGGTGCTTAAAATAAATTATGGATCCTCCTAATAAGTGTCACGGAAATCAAATGAGTAAACTTATCTTTTGGTATTATGGCTTGAAAGATAACATTCAAACTAATTTGTTTTTACTATAAACACAATCAGTGTTCGAAGGACGATGTTTAATCGTTGTAATGATCATATTGTTTACAATTACAACATCGATTCATCTGTTTATACATTATTCTTAGAAAATTTGAAACAATTTAAAACTCTAATCTAGTGACGATTCCTTCGAGTGATTTTTGTCTTTACAAAACCAAGTACTTAAAAAAAACTCCCAAAAGGCAACATCGAGTTCACACAAAAAAACACATAGAGTAAATTGATCTTTACACGTGTGTAGTAGAAAATGTTAAATTTCATAATCCAAATTCAAAATTCACCACTACATACGATAATCATCTCGCTGCACCGGTTGCAAGGAGGGTGAGATTGCCAATCACCTGGAATGTATTTTTAGCCTCCAGAACATCTTCGTCTGTTATCTACTCCAAATATTCGACTGTGAAAACATTTCCAAAACTAATTGCAAATATTTTTATCAGGCTTGCGAATATAGCTACATGCACAGACCGTCAAGAAATACTCGAGTGCCTAGAGAACCGAGGATACAAACTGAAACAAGCCGACGCCCTGACGATTGTGACATTTTTCGCTAATTCGAGATTGTTCTGGACCCCGGCAAAACTCAACGTATTTCTGGAATGGCATACAGTCACGGCGTGTTCGCCCGAGCCCGTCGCACCACGACTTGATCCGCTTACTCGAAGATGTGGCGAGACAACTGACGTTCAAAGACATACTTCGAGTTTGTGCGCTGGAATAATTTGCTTCGACTCCCTTGTCGGTCCATGCGGTATTATGGAGGCTTGTGCGTTTTACGCCCATTGGCGGATGACGCATCTGTACGCATCTACCGATCGTAAAACTAGGTTCGCCTATAGTCATTACAATCGTCAAAGTCCTTCACTAGTGTATGTTTGATCAGTTCAGTGTATTATGAGGTGAGGTATTTCAAAAATCCAGAATTCAACTAACAGTTTGAAATTTTCACAGCTCCAAAAACGACGTGAAAAAAACTACAACTGATCTAATTATTGCATGAATAGCTGCAGGAATCAAGCATACAAAAAAATTAAGGAGAGTAGTAACTAACAGTATGAAAAATATGGACAAGTTCAAAAATAAAGAAAGATTTAGATGAGACACAATCAAATTGGCGCGACTTTTAATGAAATTTTAGAAAAACATATGTATATATAAGTATGCATATTTACAACTGTCAATCATCATTTCTACTCTCATTTGTTTCAAGCTAAATCATTGCGACTTGCATGGACTGTTTTTTGGTGGGAGACCAAATGAGGTTTTTGTCCAAATTTCTTATCGCACTTGTCACATGCGAAATCTTTCTGGATTTCATGGATTGTCTTTTAGTGTAAGAGCAAAGTTGATTTTAATCCAAATTTCTTCTCGCACTTGTCACATGCGTAATCTTTACCACCTTCATGGACTATTTTTTGGTGTATAAGCAAATGTGGTTTTTGTCCAAATTGTTTGTCACACTTGTGGCACGCGTAATCTTTGCGACCGCCGTGGACTGTCTTTTTGTGTTTCAACAAAACTAACTTATGCCCAAATTTTTTATCACACTTGTCACATGCAAAATCTTTACGACCTTCATGGACTGTCTTTCAGTGCTTATTCAAATTTGGTTTTTCTCCAAATTTTTTTTCACATTTGTCACATGCGTAGTCCTTCCGACCTTCATCAGAAACCTCGACGAAGTTCTTAGCGTCGATGAAATCGAGAATATGGTACAGATGAATTCAGAAGCTGACGAAATAGTTACAGATGATGAAGAATCAGAACCTGTAGTTACGGCCAAAATTATTGGAAAAATTTTAGCTGATGCAGAACAACTCATTGAACGAGCCATAAATCATGATCCAATAATGACTCGCAACCTTCAATTCAAGCAAGATATAACAAAATCATTGCAGTGTTATGAAAATTTATACAAAGATTTGATGCGCAGAGCGAAGCAAAAAAGTTTGACTGAGTATTTTACTCGAAAATGAATAAATAGTTTGATTTTTGAAAAAAAGTTGTTTTTCTCTTTCGTACATTGAAATTTCAGCTGGACGAGGAACCGAACTCCCCTTTTCCAATAAGAACAATGCTTCAGTATCCGCGGTACTTTTTTGGAACCGAACCCCCGCGGATAACGGGGTTTGACTATACTTGTTTCTCGGTTTTGCCGCCGCCTAGTGGCGAATCTCGGAACTACATATTTTCTAGTGAATTTTTTAGTAATAAGCCGTCTTGCGGTAATCTCTCAGGGCTTCTGAATTATGAAGCTTAACAACACACTGTCAGAAAAATGTTTAGAGGATTTTCGGAGCGCGTTTAATTTTACACGGAATTTCATGCTTAAATGAGCCAAGTGGCATGCATCGTACTGGCGCTCTTCGTTTAAGAGACTATTGTGCCCATTAAACTTTTATGATTCTATATCAACACGGGAACTACAAAATCTTGCAAGATAATTGTAAGATGATGTAGAAAAGAGATTTTAATAGTGAACGTGGAGAGAACGACTGCAGTAGTAAGAACATTTTCCGACTTTATTTTAAGAAGTTTTCAGTAAAAAAGCTCTGTAAATAAAATATACTAGCAGCTTCGTTTTAAGTAAGTCTCCTTGTGAAAAAACTATGGATGTAAATATAATATGTTATTAGTATTTAGTTAAAAAGGAATTAGACTACACACATTTGTAAATATAATTTTTCCTACTCAAAAAAAAATAGTATCATCAACTGTTGCAGATATGGTTTTTTAACAAAACCATAGCCGCACCCGTTGAGAAATATACTATTTTGAGGTTTAAACAATCTAAAAAATATAAATCAACCCGAATATTTCCAAAACTCATCGATAACATGAATTTCGCATCAATCAAATCAATGAAGTATGACCAGAAGAAAAAAAATGTGCTTAAGTTCTTTCATCAAACCTCTCAAACACAAACTAAAAGTCGCGCGACCGAATATCAAGTACGTTTCGATCCGCGGAAAAATGCACCGTAACCCACACACGTACAGACATGCCTCAGGTGATCACCACGTATAGCATACGCAGCCTAAGAGATGCATAAATTTTGCATATACGCAGCGCGGCCCGCAAGCCACGACGTGAACTTGCGTAATAATAATTGATATGATAAGTAATTAAAACGTCGCTGCGGTCTATACATGTAATGTACGTATAACGTTACGTATGCACAGACACACACACACACGTGCGTTCGTTATATTATATACGCATTTAAGAGCTCCGCACGATATTGCGGCTATTCATTTAGATTAACACTTGTGTTATGTGTATACCACAAGTACCGAGCTACCGCGCGCGAGAATTCATTCATCGTCGTTACGGGGCACACGTCTATGATATAAAATGTCGAAAGGCTAATTCTCTCTCGCTCGTTCGCTCACGCCTGATATTATTCGATATTACGACTTCATTAAAAAATTAGCTCGTTTAACTTGCAAATCAGCGGATATTATTATTATCGTGCTGCCGCCGCAGCTTTATCATATCGCTCCCCTGGAGAAACTATGGAATAAATCAATGGCCGCGCGGAGCGTACGAAATCTTAACCGATAAAAGCTTCGACGTTTATTCGTGCTTTAGCTCAATACGAATGAAAAAAAATTGAAAAAAAGAGGAAGAAATTTAACCAGACTCGAACGTCTCTTTTCAACTTTGCGCGGCTCGAGTGTCTCGTTTATCATATACGCGTTTTCCACGGCAAGTTACACGTTTGATCAAAGCTTACGATAAATGTGGATAATTCGAGGCGGTGCACACGTGTATAATAGGCTCGAGCTCAAAGCTCTCTTTTCTCTGTCTCTGCTTGGGGTCGTGGACTCTAATTCGTGCATATAAGCATATACTTGCGCTCGTTTAAGAGGGGGCGCCGGGGAGTTATTTTTGGAGTCGCTATATAGAGAGCATTTAGAAATCAGCGTTACTTTCGTCGCGCGTTTCTCCGATAGTTTATTTACTCTTATTCTTCCACTTTTTTCGCCACGTTCGGATTTGATTATGGAACCAAGAGATTTATGGTATATAATATCGAATGTACGTATCCGCGCGAACGATTGATTTATTTACGATCGGGCAATTTTGAGGCTTTTAAAGGCGAGGAAGCTTAATTATACTCGCATCGAGTGTTTGCGGTTATTCGGCTTTTCGGATGTACGTGGAAACTCGCTCGAGCGTAAAATCACTCGATATCGCATTCAAGTATCGAAAAACACGAGTGTAACGAGTCAAAACTCCAAATCTCAGGTGTGCACTTCACCTTGATCCACTATAATATACCGAAACTATTTTAACTATCCGCGCGCCGTAAGTAAGAGTACCTGAAATAGCCGCGCCGCGTAAATATATAATCCGCAGGGCTATATTTACGTATTAAAGCGCCGGACAGTGCAGTGAACGCGGCGCAGACGATGGGCACTCTTACTCGTGCAGCTGCAGCGAATCCCGTCGTCGTGTCGTGTCTGCCGCTTCCGCGAATAAGTCGTGCCGGGCCTATAATGTCAAGTGTACTCTCTCTCTCGCTCTTATGCTCTCATTGTTTTGCCGTCGGTGCGGTTTTATAGTATGTACCGAGCAAATTCGGTAATGTGCGCTCCCTCGGCTGTCTTTGACTGCTGTTGCTATACTAGCTTCTATAGAGCTCGCTCGAATTCGAGACACCGGAAAATCGAGAATCGCGACGCGTGTACGTATACGTGTCTCGCCGATCGCTATTTCCGGAATCGCATCGCATCTATGCGTTTCGGCTACACATGTACGCGAGAGATCAGGCTTTATTTCATCGCCACGCACGCATTATGTCGTACATACGTGCACGCAGCGCTGCGTTTCTGGACTGGCTAGACGCGATTACGCACTCTCCTTCTCTTCCCCTTTAATCGCCTGCGGAAGTCGAAAAAAATCTTACGTTATCCAGTGTGCTACACGCATTTAAGTACATTCCTTTTTCGCGTTGACAGAGCGATGACGATTTTTCGAGGGTAAAGGCGAAAAAAGTTTCAATGTAAGTACGCGAGGGAATATCTGGGTGTCACGAATGATAATATTTTCATATGGTACTTGTGTGCGGGGGTCGAGTGTCAACGCGCAGGTAAATCGTTCATCCGATCTATGAATCGGATTTCCCCCCTACTATTACTTTATCAGTTTGCGAGGGTCGTGTGGGCTGTAGCAGAGATTTATGAATTGTCGTACATGATGAATGCGAGAAATGCCTAAATAGCTCACGCATTTAAATGATGTAAATTAGCTCGCATATTTCAAGCTACAAATGAGGTGGCTGTTAAGGTCCACTCGAAATATAGTATAAGGCAATATTTCTGATCACCGCGCGCGTAAACCCTGCTGTACGATCGAGCTCGAACCAGGAAATGCGCAATCTCGACACTCTCGATGTCGTTCTCTAATTCCCTGTAAATCAAAAAATTACGACTCTGCGGTTCCTCCGTGCGCGCTATTATATTTCTTCATATTGCCGAACGATTTCTTCTTTCTCAAAGTGGTTATTAACAATAAAAATAAAAAGATGAAGAATAAAAACGTCGTTTCTTCTTCCCCGCTGAGAATCGGATGTAAAAAATGTTTTTTCTTCCTCTTCGTCTTTTATTAGCGCGCGTAAACGTTCAAGGAAGTGCCTGGTCGTAATTCGCCAGGACGCGAAGTGGTTTATATTTCGCACTTCGCAGCCGCGCATAGAGATACGTTTCATCGGCAATTATATCGTCGACGAGGCTCTCTTCCTTCGTTCGCATGTATACGGAGCGTATGCAGTCGATAATTACACTAACTGTTGTATACGCGTATCCTATACGTTTACACAGAGGGTCGCGGCGCTCGTGCGAGGTACCCGAAAATAAAAACAAAACGAGGGCCGCAGTCGACGTAGTATAAGAGTTCGGAAGACGACTCGTGTATATACAATATATCTACCGAACGACTCGAAAGGATAGAAGACTCGGAGCTAGTCTTAGCTTTATTATTAGATATGGCCGTGGAGTATTTTAGGGGTCTCGGCGCGCGAGTGCGTTACGCATACAGCACCTCTTCTTCTTCTTCTTTTTTTTTCATTCTCCCGCGCGCGAGTGATCCTTCTTTCATCGCGGCGGAGAATCGCTTGGCGCGCGGGGAGTGCAAATTTTTTTATATCGCTGCGCTTTGGGTTGTATAAAAATATACGCGAGCAGCGATTCGCGGGGGGTACAACACTCGTTGAGTGCGAGCACTAAGCGCGTAAGTATTTGACGGAAAAAAGTGTCGAGAGGGAAGAAACAAGCCGATGTGAGCGCGCAAAACGATGAAAGCTCGACGAAGGCATTTAACGATCTCTCGGTGTAAATCATACGTTACCTCGAGTACACGACGCGTTGGTGAACGTGTTGCAATGGAGAGGCTATACTCGACAATAGGCTATATAACAATACCGAACGATTATTTCGATTCCAAGCATCTGTCGCGACGATTTCGCCATCACGCGTGTGTGCAATTCATATTACATTTGCATTCGATTGAGTTATCAATTGTCCAACTTGACGAACGACCGACATAGACTTTTATTTCGACCACGTCGTGGATGATGTACGTCTCGAACGTAATCGTTTTTTAAGTACTCTCAAAAGTCGCAGGGGGGTCCGTGTGCCACCCGCGCGCGCGTCGCACACGCGTACGCCCCTCCTTACCCAGCGTTGCAGCACGAGTTGAACGAACTGCAACTACGAGAGCGAAATTTCAAATCGAAGGTCTAGACTGCACTTGGTCGACGGTCGCATAGATCGAGATCCAAGCTTAGTCGTACGACACTATAACGGCTGTATCTTTTCATCGTGCTAACTGTCGCGTTTTTATTTTGTTCTTTGCTTCACGAAAATGTTGAACGAATATTTGTCATTGTATCTCATTTGCGAATATATTAATTATTTTTTTGGGCTGTTTGAATATACATCTCTTAACTAATCCTGCTACGCTAGAAATTCGTCTGTGAAAATTTCGCTCGTGAGAACCAGCCACTAAAGCATGTGAAAGAAAAAAAATTAGCGCGTACATATTTATTCTCGAACTAATCTCGCGGTAATCTCTTTGACAATCGTAATGGGCAATAATACTGTCGCGCGCAGCTTATTCAAAGCTAACTGGGATTTGATCGATCGCATAAATATACTCGCGCGGTTTCACGTGGGAATCCTTGCGTATTATAAGACTCCGAAACGATCATCGCCGTCCAGTCTTGCGTGCAACGCCGTACACCTGTGTCGCAGGCGTTGATTTACTCGTTCGCGGAGTATTTATAGTACACACGTGAGTCGTGTACTACGCGTTTGGGGTAGACGAAATAATTGCTCGGGCCAGACGAAATATCAATGTCACGTACAGAGATCGGAACAAGCGGCGACAAGCTGGGGGTATTATCATACACTAAACGTGCGACACTTGAAACGTCCATAAAAATAGATTTATTTTGACAAGGCCCGGATCATATTCGATCGTGACGTCTACGATGATTTAAAGCTTTTTAAAATTTTTCATATACGTCGCTTCCTTTTACTACTATTACTGCTACTACTTACACGGCAAGCGGACACGAGCAATCATTCGTACTTTCCGGTTATTCGCGCGACATGTTCTTCAGGCGCGAACGTGCTCGAGCGCGCGCCTCGTGATGCACAGGTCGACGGCACGAGCCAAAAAGTTATGATATATGTATCGTAAGCTTCGAGCTAGACTCTCAAGCTTTGAAACTTTCATTGTCCAAACGCACTCGGAAAGCGGCTTTAAAGTCGGTACCGTAGGTGCATTATATATTTTGCGAGGTATACAATACGCGTAATTAACGCCGCGGCACGAAGAGTATACCGTAAAACAAACACATTAGTCGCGCGCGGCGCAGCGCACTGTCTTATATCTCAGCCAGCCCCGGACTATATAGCTGTGGTATGCCGCTGCACAGTGCACTGCACTGAATTAACATTTTGACGAGCTTTTCTTTCTCTCTCTCTCTCTCTAGCTCTTTCTTATATGCGGTGCAGTGATAATTCAAGTCGGTCTCTCTCTTGGTTCGAGAGTAAAGAAACGAGAAAAAAATTAAATAAATATGCTAATTGCTCTATTTGCTGCGCGTGCGAAGGCAAAAAATGCGAGCTTGGTTTACGGTCGCATCGAAGAGCATTCTCGTGGTCTTTTCTTTGATATATACCTTCAGTTAGTATGAGTCGTCTGTGCGGCCATGAATTTGAATAATCGCAACATCGATGGAAAATTTTTTTAAAAATTTTATCTTTATTGTTGTTACAGAAAGTGACATAGCTTTTCCTACCTTTACATTGAAAATATCACTCTATACGTCAGAATCACTGTGTGGCTCTCCAATCAATTTTTCTCTTCGAGAATTGTCAAAAAAATCAATCACTAGTGTAATATCGAACAGTTTGGACAGCACAGAAAAAGCACGCACACAACTTTTTTTTTGCATTAATACTATATGTGGCAGCAATTCAAGAGACCAGCTTTGAAGTACCGTTTCACTATATTCATTCACAGATTCATCCGAACTTTAATACAATTGTTTCAAGGAATGACACGATAAAATAGGAACGTCGTTCTACGAATGCACCGGAATTCACTCTCTTTTGATATATATTCTTATATCTATATATCGAATCAAAAAATTTGAAATCGAGGAAGTGACTGGTTCGCCGAGTCACGACCAAATGCCGAGACAAGTTCAAGCACGGCCGCGTGTATCCCCCTTCGTATATGTACTATCTTTTCGTCGAGGCCCAAAACCGTCGCGACGAATCCCGACTTCTATGGCTGTATATCGAGCCCTATACAGACGACACGCACACACACACACACACACACACAGACACACATATACAAACGTACACCGAGGCGCACGACTTCTGTAAATCGCTTCGTCCCCCTGCGACGCGACGCCCATATGTAACATTATGCACCTGAGGATGACACAATGCTAAAGATAGCCTCGTCGGGGCTTACAGTTTACATATACGTATGGGGAAAGTGGATTCTTGAGGAAAGCTAATGCTGCTGCTGTGGCTGCTTACGGGACGATGACATCTACGTCGCGGAAGTCCATTTGCGGCTAATGCTTTTATTTATTTATTTTCGTTGAAAATTCTTCTATCCTTTCTGGCTCATACGCGATTAACGGTGAATTTACACGCACTGAGTCGATAGATTGTAATTTTTTTGTTTGTTTTTGTTTCGGATAGATAATAGTGCCAATCTTTATTTCTATACCACACCTCGAAGTATATAATGTTTGATAACAAAAAATTTATTGAACCATTCGTATCCAATATATGAAAGTTTCTAATGACATTTCATGAGTTTTACACAATTTTTCGAAACAATCGAATGTCGTCTATTTATAAAATTTTGCGCCTCTTCGGGCGCGATTCTAAATTCGAATGAACAAGTTCAAACCCGTCCAACGACGGGCGGGGAAATGTTTCTGTTTTTTCTTCTTCTTCTTCTTGACTTCTGCCTTTACAGACAGGAACTATTGCAACGAGCTCTATCTACGGCACTCCAACGCATATCCGGTTTTAAAAAGATATGATGCAATACCGTGACGAGGCCGATGTTCCTAAGATAAAACCCTAATATTCTTTTATTTTCTTTTTTTTGGTCGTCGCGTACAAATGATAATTATAACCTGTTTCTAAACACGATACTTCTAAGTAGATACAAAGGAGGAGAGAGAAATAGAAAAAAAATATGTTAATCTTGTTAATTTAAAGAAAAATTTTGAAAATTATAATTTTTCCGAAATTGCTTGAGTTAAGGGGTTAGTTTATAGACATTTTTTCACGAACCATTGTCACCGTCGCTTTTGGTTAAAGATTAATAATATTCAATCGCCAACGAAACACGCGTATTAGAAATTATAATTTTTTTTAAGAGAATTAACGCACACACGACGTTCTCGTCTATTCAAACGAACCTTGGCTCTCATTTTTCTGTTAAAAAAAACGAGAGCTTTCAACTTGCACGCTCGTTACAGATATCAAAGTGAAAAAATGAAATTGAAAAAAAAAATATAATGGAAGAAGTTGCGGACATTCTTTTTAACGACAATGCATGTCGATGAAGTTTTGCTTGTTCTTGTAGATCGGCCCCCAAGCGCCATTCTTATCCGCGGCCGCAGTCGTCGTTTTCGGCTGAGTCTTGACCGGTGCCTGCATAATTATCGGAGAAGCAATTGCGGCTTTATCTTTTCTGGAAAAAAAGAGAAATGTATGGTCTTTGTTGGATCCACAAGTCGATGGCACTTGAATATATGCACATAATTAAATCGAGAAAAAATGTTTACTTGGGAATGGCGCCCTTCGGTGCGGTGTAAGACAATCGTTCTTGAACCATTTTGCTTTGAACAAAAGTTGAGAGAGATTTTTTATAATAATTCAGTGTGTAAAGCGCTGTCAAGCTGGACGTTTATTTGAATAAACGGGAAAACGTTTCTCGCAACGATGACAATGGTTCGGGGCAGCTATTATTCTTGACTTCTGGCGAAGATCGGCGGTGAGTGAGTAACTTCGTTAGCTGCTAACGAAGTTAAGGCCGGATTTTGTCGGGGAACTGCAAATATCATCGTTAGAAAAAAAATAATAATGAGAAAACTGCGTTTTTCGTTCATTTTCATTTTAACGTAGATAGCAGCTTTGTCGATTGCACTTACGCTACGGTACGTGATGTAAGTGGACGAGTACTAAAAGTTCAAGACGGTTTCCAGAGTTGCCCCGGCGGCTTCCTTTGCGAGTCCGAAGATTTTTTGCTAGTCTAGAATATGAAAAAAAAGAATTTGTTGTATTAACATTCATAATTTATAGTTTAAACGTTGACACTTGAACAGGTTTAAATACTGGATTTGTTGCATAATATTGTATTTAAAAAAGAGAGAAATGACTTGTCAAAATAAATTGTAGCTGCTTTTTAATCTAGGACGTAGTTATACATAAATCATGCTATTCAACTATCATTTACGTAAGATTTTTTTGGTGGCAAAAAATTACAATTAAATCCAATGTCATTTTAAAAATATGTAAGAAAAAATAATTTACCTAATGCTTGCGAGAAATGTTGGAGAGTTTCCTTGATGGTCTAAGACTTTGCACTTCATGGACACATACGAATTAAATGCTCGACGTGAATTACCAATAAAGGCGGGGTCGGATGAGAGCGAGAAAAGAAAACGAACGAAATTAAATCACTTTTGTTGCAAATTTACTACGATGAAGATGCACAAAGGGAAGATGGTGCTTGGATATCCTTTTGTGTCGAAATTTTGTGAAATAATTGCGTGACTCGATGAAACTCGCTGAATTTTGAAGGATGATGCTTGAATTTTGCAGAGAAAAGACTGCGTCCGCTTCCTGCGAGACGGTCGGTTTTACGTGCCGCGACGATTCGCGACTCCCACTCTGCTCCGTCTGCACTACGGCAAATTTCTCACGTCGCCTCGCGTGCATGCAGTTGCTCGTGTATCCTTTGGATGAAGCGCGAAGGAGGGAGAAGACGGGGGAATTTTTCTTGGGTTAATCGAGGCCAATAAAATATTAGAATATGCCACCCTGCGACAGTATTGCGACGTGCACGACTCATCGTTTGAGCGAGTAAAATCGGATTTCCCAGTGGCAATGCTGTTTTGTAAAATTGAAAAAGGTAGCTTTTACGGGCAAAATTTTACCCTCGCATCACTCTCATCGCTTTTCGAAAAATAAGGGGACCTCCGAAAATCAATTATGTCTCAATTTCTGCGCATATCAACGAACAATCGCTTGCGACTCGAGAGCGAATTGAAAAATTTTCGCGATGAATAATTATTTAGCTTAGATCCAGTTTCCTCCGGGTGGTAATGCGAGTCTGATGCAATATTGTCTTCGGTGTCATCAGTGGAGAGCCGCGCCGCCGCCGCAGCCATCTTGAAACCTTCTCTTTAAATATATCGCGAATGCGAATATTATTCCTTGAAATCGTTTGGCCGCGCGCGCGGGGACCGAGTATATGTATACGAGAAATCGGCCAGGGGCTTTCTATCGACTCGGCTGCGGCGCGAGAGGTTTACCGAGAGCTGAATCATATTTTCCGTTGATAATTTCACGGATTATTTTTGTGTGTCGACGTGCACACGTGCTGTTTACCATCATAACGCGTAACGCATAACGCGTGTGAGTGTAAACAAGGCCGGAAATCGCTATCGATGCAATACGCGAACTTCGAGTTGGAAAACTTTTCGATAATAATGCAGAAGAAATCGATCGGTCGGAGATCGACCATGTTTGTTGACGATTCGCGCGGAAAATGCGCATCGGTAAATGAAAAGCCATACGGGACACACCGCGGAATAAAAAGTTAATTTATCGGATGGCATACGTGACGATGTTCACGCTTCAAGTGACCCGCATGTTTTCAATGCGCAGATTTCCTTTCTTTTTTCTTTTTTATTGTCATTGTTGAAGCGGCTCCATTGACGAAATCGCGCAATTTAGAATATTGAAATTTCGAATTAGCAAAAAATGTAATACATTTTATTGATCAATTTTTTTGTATCCATGAGACGATCTCGTCACGCGCTACATTGTGGCGTAATTGAATATTCTAATGCAATGGCATTTATTATTATTTTTTTTCTTCAAGTCCGCGAGAGAACCTGTTTCGCTTTTATCAGACGTGGAGCAGAGAAAAAAAAGTATGTAGTTCATTATGTAATCGTCTACGAGATCTTTTATCATACAGTGCTACGAATATTTCTTTCCTTTTATTTTAATTTTTTTTCGTATGTTCTCTTTCGAGGATTGTTATGTTATGTGGATCGATGGCATTGGCACCGCTGCGCTAACATCTGGAAATCGATTATGCACTAAAATATCTATCAATACATTTTTTCATAAAACAAAGCGAGCGTATCGTATTCAAATTTTTATATATCAGTTCAACAATTTCCATAATCAGGATATGCCGCCGACGAGAAACGAGTCTGGTAATCTTCAGCATTCAAGGTAGAAAACTACACGGTAGTCACTTGACTCGGAATTAGAAAATTTTCCTTATTACTTTGACAATATTTAAAATTCTGATAGTTCAGGATACATCCGAAAATTGTAGAGCAAATCAACGAAATGAATATATCATTTTGTTATTAAATTTTTTTTAATTTTTTGAATAAGACTCTTGTCTTGTTGACTTTGTTGTCAACGATGGTGCAATTATAAAGGTCATTCTCCTAGCAATTTCAATATTGTGCGCAGCGTCATTTGAAAAAAAATAGAAAAAAAATAAGTCATTCAACAATATGAAGAAATTCCATTTGTACAACTTTAGACCCAGAAAAGTTTATCAATTAAGAAGTTTCAAAAAAGTGTTTTTAAAGTAAAGAGCTTAATTTTTAATTTTAGGTAAGATTCAAACGGTAATCTTAGAAACTTTAGGAAATGAAAGAAAAATTAATTAAATATTACTACGGAAATTTTTTCTCTTTTTTAGGATGGGGACATTGTTAAATTATGAAAAAATTTCTTTTAATCACTTCTTAGTTACTTGATTGCATTGAAAAATATTGATTGTCCTGTACGTCTTTAATTCGATGCCCCTTACGAAAAGTAGGGAGATCCAAATGTCTTAAGAAAGGTAGGAAGATTTTGATTTTAAGAGAAGCAGGAAATTTTGATATTTTTTGTCAAAATCAGGACGTTTCAATTTTTTAACGAAAGTTAGAAAGTTTCAAATGTCTGAACGAAAACTAGGATGTTTTAAGGTTAAAAAAATGCCAGAAGTTTTATAATAAAATTAGTAGATTTTCTTACAAGGGGGACAAATGAAACTTCTGCATGCACGTGATAATGGCGCCGAGGCGAAGCCGAGTTTATAATGTATTTATAATGTATCCGCCCACTTTATGATGTATTTTGCCTATATAATGGCTAAAATATCGGATTTCAGGATCCTCTTTTTGTTAGGATATCTTTAAATGGCTGTATCTCCGTCATTCTTGAACCAATCTTAAATCTGAGTACGGCACTTTAAAGGTAATAAAAATAACTTTTGAATGAGATATTACAGAGATTGTTAGCGTAATCCAATCGAATTCTACATTCATTTAAAAAACGCGGAAAACGACAATTTTGCGATTTTTCGTCCCTCTTCAATGCCCCCCATAACCGGGGGTGGAGTTATCGAGCTCTACATAATTTTTTTGTGAAAAGTACATGTTTCGACCTAAAGAATACGACCTTCCGGGTTAAAAAATATACTTCGGTGCCTGAGCTACGACTATTTGAAGTATACGCAAAATTACATAAAAACGGCTAATTTTAGATCTTTGAGAGACCCAATTTTGGGCCTTAGGGCCCCTCGAGGGCTAAAAATTTAGCTGAAGGTTATTTTCATATACCCAAATAACATACTAAATTTTGAGGCAGATCCGTAAACCCTCCCCAAAAAACTCACCAAAAAGTAAAAAAACTGCTCTAGTATAAAAATTATGATGTTCGCGAGGAATCAACATTTTTTTCACACATTTTATTGAGATTCTCAATTTTTTTATCAGATAATCTTATCTTACTATGGTATGCTCGAGAGACCTCTGTATTTATTAATTTTTTAATTGTTTTACCTTTTTTTAAAACATTGATTTCTTCTCCTTCTTATTCAAAATTATATTTGATAGTAATAAATTCTCTTTTTGAATCAAATATTATTTCACGCACTTGCGAGATTTTGACAGTATTCCAATTAAAATTTTTGGAAAAATGTTCAAAGGATAAAATGTCATCTTGATTTTGGCATTCACTGCGTACGGTTTTTTTCTTTTGCGTGTTTTCATTAATTCGCACCATTTATTTTGGGAGTAAATTGATTTTTTTTTTGGCTTCCGACTCAATCCGTGCGTGCATACTGTTACCGTCGCATTGTGTATGGCCTACTTCTAAGAATCTGCAATAAAAAAGTACAAACATAATAAATTAAGCATTGGCATAAATAATATTACATTAGACAACAAGAAACCAAAACGAAAGGATGTAATTGTGACCCGAGACAAAGCTAACGGTGATTAATATTATATGATTTCAAATAATCTCCTTTTATTCTCAGAGAATTCGTATGATTATTTTTATACCTTGGTATGAAAGAAAATTGACCCGATCGCGTATCCAAGTAAAGTATGATTTTCGGTTAAAATATAGAGAAAATATTAATTTTTAATACTCACCTGTGAGTTATTTTGAATTTGAATTCAGCAGAGGCTTGTGAGGGTAAATTCGGGTGAAATAAATAAATATCGACACAAATAGTTGGTATTTGAATAATGATAGAAATTATATTGAACAGGAAAACTATATTAAATCAATGGATAAAAGGTGCTCGGGCGCCACTGCATGTAGAGCATGCAGACTCTCGAATCAAAGATCTCAGGGCGCGAGTCCCTATGATTATTGACCAAGACTATTCGCAATGGCTCATGGGTGGTGTGTGTATGTTTAGTGTACTTATGATAATCGAAGGCCGGCTCTTCGGCGTCAACGTCTCCATGGACCCCCTGCATGGTGTATGGCGTCGGCGTGGCTGAGGTGCCAGGCGGCACGTCTAGATCGACCGGTCAGATTCTCCAAGGACGAGTTGAATTGGCACTAGTCACAATTGCGATTACGCGTAGTCGGGTGATACTTTCGACTTGTATCGCACGATGGGGTGACGAGTTAATTTCTCGGTTCGCAGGCAAATATCGGAGGTGCGAATATCGGCTTCTCAATGATAATCTAGAGAACTGTTGCCGGCATCTTAGCGACGAATTACGAGTTGCACTCCGAACAATTTATGACTTTGTCAGAACAGAATGAACAGAAAGTTTGACCAAGTGCACGACAGCACCACGTGACAAGCAAGCTTCCCGAGGAAGCCAGAGAGCCCGGCCTTGGAGCAACCACGCCGACCTGTAAGTGCTTCTCGATTCAATCTCGCCCTCGTGTGCAATCGCGTTCACGGCCTACGTTGGCCATTGGCGTACGCGCTCTATGTATAATCACTCCTGAACTATTGCATAACAATAATTTATTTATATTTTATTTTTCACTTAATCCCTGAGTGATTATTTTGTCTTTCCCGTCGCTATTCTTCCCTAGGTTTTGGACCACGACGCCACCGCGGTCGGTGCGAAACCCCGCACCGAATCCTGAGCTAGCTGGCGATATCGCGAACCTGGGACGATAAGTTATTCGTTTAGTTATTTATTGCAACGGTCACGGGAACCAACAAGGCGAACATTTTTAACATATAGAACGGAAACAGGTGTGGGCTAAAGTCCAGTGACTCGGGCCCTTATAAATTGATATACATTTTTATTTTCTTATTTTCAAAGGTAGCCGTTTTTTCAGTCTTGACCCTTCGAATGACACGTTTTTGAGTTGAGCAGCCAGGACGTTTGGGTGGTTTTCTAACCGGTTTTTGTAGAAGGATGAGAATCTTTGGACTTTCTCGCTTATCGATGAGATCTCCAGATCACGTCTAATAGCTTCGTTCGTCACGTACCATGGAGCATTAACGATGTTTCTGAGTACTTCAGATTGGAATCTTTCAATAATTTTCAAGTTCGATTTGGCAGCTGCACTCCACAGCTGTATTCCATACGTCCAGATAGGTTTTAGTATGCTTTTATACAGGAGTAATTTGTTTTCCAAAGTCAGCTCAGAGTTTCTTCCAAGTAACCAGTACATCTTCCTGAATTGTAGGTTGAGTTGTTTTCTTTTCGTCCATATGTGCGTCCTCCATGTAAGTCGGTGATCCAGATGCATATCAATTTTCTACTGTTGAAAGATGTTCTTGAAGGTGTTTTGAGGCGACAACTGGGTCTGAATCCGTGCAAAGTAGAGCAGTATTGTCTGCATATGTAGCTGTTGTAGTATTTGAGGATGGAATATCGGATGTGTATAAAAGGCCCGAGAACACTACCTTGGAGGATACTGGCATGGATATGGTGGAGTTTGGTCACTTCGTTGTTAACTTTCACTCGGAACGTTCGGTTTTCTAAGTAGTACTTCAATATCTGGTAGAGGCTGTCCGGGAGATTTTTTTTCATATTGTAGAGAAGACCTGTGTGGCAGGCTTTGTCGAAAGCTTCAGCCACATCCAGGAAAATAACTGAGCAGTACTGCTTTCTTTCAAAAGCTTCTCGAAAATTTGCAACTAGTCTGTTGACTTGTTCTATGGTGGAGTGATTTTCTCGGAAACCAAATTGATGTTCTGGAATAAGTTTTTGGTCTTGTAGTATAGGCTTCAGTCTACTAAGTATGACCTTTTCACAAATTTTGGCACAGATAGGTAACAAACTGATTGGTCGGTAAGAAGTGGTTTGTTCAGGAGGCTTTCCTGGTTTTGGTATTAGTATAAATTTCCACTACCTTCCACTGGTTTGGGAAGTACTTCAATCGTATACATGTGTTGATGAGTAAAGCTAAGTATCTGACTGCTTTAGGTGGTAATTTTTTCAGTGTTCTGCTACTGATTCCGTCATATCCTGGAGATTTTTGATTTTTCAAGCTACCAATCAGACCCTTGATTTCATGCAGGCTGGCATTACTCATTTGCATCTTTTCGGGAAAAAGACGCTGGCCTTGAATAAGTAATTCTTCGGCTTCCGTGATTTGTCTCGGTGGTGTGTCAAACACTTTGCTAAGATATTCAGCAAAGTTTTCAGCTTTTTCTTGATCACTTCTATCCCAATATCAAGTGGTCTTTATAGGTGGTATATGTTTCTGTGTGCGCTTTAGATACTTGGTGACCTTCCATAGAGAGTAATCCGTTGATGCCGTTGGGGTGAGGTTGTGGAGGTAGTTTTTTTATTTTAGAGTTTTTATCTTCGCGAAGGATTGTTTTAAGTTCTTTTATTGCTTTATTTAACCGAATTTTACTTTCCCTTGTGCGCGTTCTTTGCCAGATTTTTCTGAGTTTACGTTTGTCTCTTATTTTATTAAATATTTCCGGAGTCGAGTATTGCGTTTTTTGGACATGTTTTATTTGGGGGGTTGCGAAATTGACTGCATTATGAATTAAAAGGTTGAAGTTTTCGATCGCGATATCGATATCGTAACAATTTTTTAAAGGAATATTGCAGAACAGGTTTGATTTTATGTATTCTTTGTATTGCATCCAGTCAGTTTTTTTGTTTCCAAGATGAACCTGGTTAGTATTTTTAATGGTTTCCATGCGCTTTTCTAGTATTATTGGCGAGTGATAAGAAGTTAGTTCAAGACTGGACTGTCACGAGATGTAGTGAGACGCTATGACTTTGACGATATAGAAATCAATGAGATCAGGAATTTTCGATAAATCAGATGGCCAGTGCGTTGGTTCACCAGTTGAAGCAAAGATGAGGTTGTTTTTTTGTATCGTGTCGTACAGTTGTCTACCACGAGGAGAAGGAGTAGTAGATCGAGAGCCCCATGAGGATGCTTCGCGTTGTAATCACCACTCGCAATGAACCGAGAACCCAGTTTTTAGAAAAATTTTTCGAATTGGTCTTGTTTGATGGTGTGTCCAGGAGGACAGTAAATAGATGAGACTGTGATGGGACCTTTACAAGTTTCGGCTGTTATGCTTGTGGCTTGTAGATAGTCGTCTGTATTCTTTTCAAGTTCAAAGTGCTTGATAGATGATTTAATTATAAGAGCTGTACCAGCATGAGCCCTGCCACTAGGATGTGGGGTGTCGTAGATGATGTAGTTTGGGATTTTTATGGCGGATTTTTTAGTAAAATGAGTTTCGGAGATTAGCATAATGTCTATGTTTTTCATTATTAAGAATGATCTTAATTCTAGGCTGCGATCGGCTAGTTCGTTGGCATTCCAAGCTGGTATGGTAAATTTCTTATTAATTTCTCCTCGACAGCCATATATAATTTATTTATTAGCGCTGTTAGTAGTTTTAACATGACATCCATAGTAGACATGAGTTGTGACGTCATATTCTCTAACTTGAGAATTGGATTATTGTTATTGTTGCTTTGAGTGTTATTGTTTTCGACGATGGCCGTTACCTCTGGGATTTCGTATGGTTCTACGGGTGACTGATCTGGTGACCGAGATAATGCTTGTGCGAATGAAACGTTTGGGGCAATGTTTTTGAATTGGGTTTGTTCAGCAAAATTACTCCTGTCCTCTAGTTTTTTTTCGCGCAAGGCTAGATATAATTTTTGTATCAACTGCTTACGAACGATGCAGCCTTTATAACTGGCCGGATGGTTTCCAAGGCAGTTTGCGCAAGTAACTTCTTTAGTTTTTTCCTTTATTGAACATTGGCTGGTTGGGTGATTTTTCGCGCATTTTACACAGCGAGGCAGGTTGTAACAGTAATTTTTATTATGACCATGCACTTGACAATTCATACATTGTGGCATCCCTGTTTTTACGCGGAGGCTCGAAGCTTACTACCGTGTTCGAGAGTCTGTTAATTTCGTAAATTTTGTTCTTGTTTAGATCGGGGTTTAGTTCCACGAAGAAAAGGGGTAGAGGGGTTTTTGTAATAGCCTGTCTGATATTAGAAATTCTTATTACCGAGTGACCAAATTCTTCGATAGCTGTTTTTAATTCTTCTAGATCAACCGAGGGATGAATACTACGTAGCACCGCTTTGAAACCTTTTTGGTTTTTGAGCTGATAAGTATAATATTCTACTTTTTTATTTTTTAGTAACTCGATCGCGGTCTTGTAATGCTTCTCAAACATAAATTGAATTTTAACCATATTTTCACTCAATATTTTAATGTAAAAAATCGTTACCGGCTATTTTGTTAAATTTCAGTTTGTAAAGGGTTAATGTTTAGGACTCTGCTGGCAAAGATCGGTGGTGGTTTACTCTCTATCTCTTCATGCTCATTCTCATTTTCTTCCGCATCTTCTTCGGTTTTATCTTCATGATTGATAGGCACGAAGGTCCTATTCCCAGGACTGTTATGTTTTCTCTTTCGCTTCTTGGTTTCCCAGTTTGAATCTGCATTGACAGCTTGTGTGGCGATTTCGGCCACTTTATCTGCCATTGCAGATTATTTAATTTTTATATTTTTATTTTGTACACCCCAATAACTTGCTTTGGATGATGCTAAATCAATTTGAACTGTATTGTTTACTATTGGTTCAAGCGCTTTGACGTAAACACGTCCATTCAACTCGAAGTCAGAACAAACACGAGGCATATATATGGGTCAAAATAATACTTTTTTGAATTTTCGTCCTCACGTATGTCACCGATCTTGACGCTTTTGGTATGTTATAGTACATGATAAAAAGGTGCAAAAACTAACATTTTGGACCCCCTCCCCTTCCTACCCCCCACTTCTGGTATAAACGTCTATTTTTTATCTATATTTTTTCTGAAAGCCTGAAGCATTAAAAAATCTGAAAAAATCCATGAAGGTACTTTTGAACAATCAAACAGCCTTGAATTTTTTCAGGTTTATTGAGTGCTTCAGGCCTTCAGAAAAAATTATTAGCAATTTTAAAAGTCCAGATACGGTGATAGGATGCAATAACCTTTTAAAAAAAGTGAATGCACCTTTTGAAGCCAAAACCCCCTTTTTTGACGAAAATAATTTTTTTAGAACGATACGGAGCCTCGAAAAATTGAAAACATTTTTTTTTTTTTTCATCAAAATACGTAACCTCAAATTTTTTCAGATTTTTAAATTGAAGGCGATAGCTTCTAGAACCGAAAAATGCTTTTTTTAACAAAAAAGGTTCCTAGAACCCGATGGTTCCGGTAAAAAAATTTGAAAATATTTTTTTTCAATTCCTCGTCAAATTTTAACAAATTTTTACCGTTCCAAGTTTTCGATTGAAGCCTCCTAGCTCAATCTAGAGCATCACAAAGATCAATCCAAAATTTGAAGACGTTTCTGAAGACATTAAGGAATGTTAAAACTATTTTGATGCTTTTCTTACAAAATTCAGAAACCTCTAAAAAGGGCAATGGACGATTCGAAAACTTCAGACAGATTCTTTGAAAATTTTCAAAACTTTTGATCGGTGCATTTTTTTGTTTAAGTGCTTCTAACTTGATATAGAAAATCTCAACGATTTTTAATTAAAATAGAAAATCCCTTTTAAAATGGGCCCTAAGGCCCATTCAATAAAACTAAGCATAAGGAGTTTTATTATTAGGTTCCTGGAGACCCCAAAAAAAATTTTGGTAAAGATTCGTGACTCGAAGGTGAGAAGATCTCCTTGTTAATCAAGTTAGAATCTGAAATTGTTTCAAATTTTGTAAGTATAATGTATAAGTAGATAAATCAGGAACTTAATTGTAAACAATATGATCATAAACGATTGTAACATATTCCTTCGACACACTGATCATGTTTACGTTAAAAACAGATAAGTTTGAATGTTGTCTTGCCCGATGAAACAAGTCTTAATCCTAAAACATAAATATTACTCGTTCAATTTCCGAGACACTAAATAGACTGATTCATCGTTTATTTTAAGTACCAAAATGGATAGAAGTGAGAAAAAGTTCGAAGAAGTTGTCTCTGACGACAAATCACGTGAACAAGACATTATTTTATCCTACGACAAAAAACACGTTTGTGATATTTGTCAGGAGGTATTTACACTAGAATCAATCTTGATAGCACACCGAGATACAATTCACAATCAACAAAAAGATTACTCTTGCGACAAGTGCAAAAAAAAATTCGAGTTCCGAAGTCATTTGAGTAGGCACCAAATATCAGAACACAAAGGCTGCAAGATTTTGCATGCAACCAGTGCGAGAAGAAATTTGTGAAAAAATCGACTTTGTTTACGCACCAGAAATTAGTACACAAAGATCGCGAAGATTATTCGTGCAACAAGTGCGAGAGGAAATTTGAAAATAAATCAACTTTAGTCAAGCACAAAAAAATATTCCACGAAGTTTTCAAAGATTATTTATGTGAAAAGTGCGCCAAGAGATTTGCAAGTAAGCAGAGTTTACTCACACACATAAGAGGAATTCACGAGGGTCGCAAAGATTTTGCATGTGACAAGTGCGAAAAAAATTTTAGATTTAAATCAGATTTGTTGAAGCACCAAAAGACAGTTTATGGAGGTCGAATAAATTACGCATATGACAAATATGATAAGAAATTTGTGAGTAAAAGAAATTTAAGAAGACACAAAAAGATAATACACGAAGGTTGCAAAGACTACGCATGCGAAAAGTGCGAAAAAAAATTTGAATAAAATCAGTTTTGTTGGAACACCAAAGAGTAGTTCATGAAGGTCGTAAAGATTTCACATGCAAACATTGCGAGAAAAAATTTGTGTCTCAAAGCAATGTTATAAAACACCAAAAAACAGTCCATGAAGGTCGTAAAGATTTTGCATGTGACAAGTGTGATAAAAAATTTGGGCATAAGTTAGTTTTGTTGAAACACAAAAAGACAGTCCACGAATCGCAAAGATTACGCATGTGACAAGTGCGAAAAGAAATTTACACAAAAATCGGGTTTGCTCTACCACCAAAATACAGTACACGACGGTCGCAAAGATTACGCATGCGACCAGTGCGATAGTAAATTTGGATTGAAATCGTCTTTGCTCATACACCAAAAGACAGTCCACGAGGGTCGCAAAGATTACGCATGTAACCAATGCGAGAAAAAATTCGGACAAACAACATTTGCTCGACCACCAAAGAACAGTCCACGAAGGTCGCAAAGATTACGCATGTGAAAAATGCCAAAAAAAATTTGGATTAAAAACGAATTTACTCAGACACCAAAAAAATAGTTCACGAGGGTCAAGAAAGATTACGCGTGCGACAACTGTGTGAAAAAATTTGGACATAAATCTGATTTGTTAAAGCACCAAAGAACAGTACATGAAAGTAACAACGATTTCATATGCGACAAGTGCAAAAAAAAATTTACACAAAAAGCCTCATTACTAAGCCACCAAAACATGATACACGAAGGACGGACAGATTTTGCATCTGACAAGTGCAAGCAGAAATTCGGATACAAATTGACTTTGCTCCTCCATCAAAGGAAAGTACATGAAAATTATAAAGGTTTCGCATGTGATGAGTGCGAGAAGAAATTTGGACAAAAATAAAATTTGTTAAAGCACCAAAAAACAGTCCACGGTGGTCGCAAAGATTTTGCATGTAACAAGTATGAGAAGAAATTTGGACAAATCAGTTTTATTAAAACACCAAATTTCAGTCAATGAAGGTCGCGAAGATTATGCATGCGACAAAAGTGAAAAGAAATTTGGACAAAAATAAAATTTGCTCAGACACCAAAGGACAGTCCACGTATAGATCGCAAAAATTACGCATACCACAACTGCTAGAAGACATGATGATTGACAATTTTAAATATATGCAGATGCTAATCCATATCTTTTTATATGAAATTTCAATAAAAATTCTACCGAATAATTGTGCCTTGAGCGTTCAACTATCATTACACCTGCGTTCCACGTTGTGGGGGTGTTTCATTTTTTATTCAAACGATATTCGCGTTCCATTTATCACTACTCTCGATTTATTTTTTGGTTACTTGCTTTTTGCAGCTTTTGATCTATAACTATCAGCCATAATTTTTTTTCACGTCTTGTTTGGTGCTGCGAATGGGGCGAACATTTGGTTACCTACTGGATAAGAGCGCGTGTCGCGCTCCACCTAGCAAGTTTTTCAACATTTCAGCAAATTTTTAAGATTGTTTGCTTTTTTGCGGAATGCATAACAACATTTTTTTAAATAAAAGAGAGCTCTTCATAATTTTGAGATTTTATTTTTATCGCAAAAAAAACTTATAATTATAAACTTTTTTTTCGATTCAATTAATTTAATTTAAAACAAAAAAATTTTAATTTCAACATTAGTAGAAGCTCCCATAATTAGTTTTTAATTGCGTGAGCGGCAAATGAAAGTTTGCGTGCGGTGGCGGTACTTTTGCTAATCCGGCACTGATTGTATACTCCATGAGTGCTTAATTTTGAATGTATGAAATCCAAAATAAGCCAATCAATTTCTTTCTTTTGAAAAAAAATTTGGAGATCGGGAAAGCGACCCTTCCAATTTTTCATCAAACAATAAAGTCGATGGAGAAATTTTTGCCGCTCTTCTTCGACCTTCAATTCTAATTGACTTTTTTTGTAAACTCTTCAATTTATCTAGATTCTTGTTTAAATCACTGTCGTTCGACTTTTTTTCACTAAAAAGCACTGGACGCTTTTTTCCTTAAATCACTGACAGAAAATAGAATACGTAGTTGATTTGACTAACGTCAGCAAACATTAAAAATCCAATGTGGCGTACAATACTCGTATTTAATGAATTAGAAAAGGCGCAAGCATTAGATGATTGTAAGAAAAACGAAAACGAAAAAAATAAAAATTTTAAATGCCGCAATGTTTGAATTTTCGAAAAAATTTGTTGCTCTACATGAATCTATAATAGTTGTTCTTTATGTTGTGGTACCTACATCATATTATAGAGTTTAGAAATAGTCTCCTTTCACACTCTTGAATAATGTACATTTTTTCCAAATTTGTTTCAACTAATGTTTTTCTTAAAGTTAAAAGAATGACCCGCAAATAATACATTTACATAATAAAACTTAATTTTTTTTTTTATTTAAATTGACTTCAACAGTTTTCATTTAATCTTAGCTTACTCTCATTTACAATGGATATTGTTTTGCTATGTGTTTTAACAGTACTGAATCTCATAGAGCTTGTGACATTATTCAATCATTTTATGTGGCCTTTTATGTTCAATAACAATTTTTTGAACATTAACGAAAGGTCACATTCTTGAACAACAATTAAAATTTACAACATTATTTACTGCAATTATAAAATTGTAATAAATAAAAGTTTACAATAAAAATTATAAATTTTTGTTTAATATACGCTTAATACAACATTGCATCGTAGAAAATACATATTTTGTAAAAGTTATTTATAAAAAACGAGCCTATCCTTCAACAACATTAGCAGAATTCAAATTAATCAGTGTATTTGAGTGTTCAGCAAGCTCTTGTATGCTAACTCTTCCTCGTTGCTTTACAAATTTAGCTACAGCTTCAAGTTCTTCTTGCGAAATGTAAATAAATTTTCCTCTATCATCAATAACCCCACTAAGTATACCATCAGCCTGCATTTGCTTTATCCTATCTATTACTTTGGTAGTTTTCAAACTAAATTGTTGAGCCAAGTCTTCAAGAATGACTATTTTGTTACGCTTGATATGGTCAACAAATTCTTTAAGGAGATTCGTCTCTTTTTCATCATCATTTTCTTCATAACCCTCTTCTTCTACCTGAAAAGCTTCTTTCATTTTCAAATATTCTTCATGCTCACGTCTTTCTTTTTCTTCTATTGCAGCTTTTTCAGCTTCCTCTCGTTTTCTTTCTTCTTCATTCTGACGAGCAATTTCTTCGTCACGTATTTTCTGTTGTTGTTCCTCGCGCTTTTTACGTTCTTCACGTTGACGTTCCTCTGCAATTCAATATTCATTTATAAATAAAAAATCAATATTATTATTTTATTGATTGATTTTATATGAGTGAAAATATAAGTATAGTATTATATATTCAAGTTGTTTCACATAGCCAAAGACAGTATCTGTTTCAATAATGCATATCAATTTTCAAGCATTGTAAAATAAGTAGCACTATGAATAAATATTGAGGCGATCAGTTTTTTAAATTATGTATAAGCTTGGAAATAATTCAATGTCACAAAGTTATAATTACCTATTTCTCTTTGTGCTTTTCTCTCTGCCTTAGCTTCAAGTTTAGCCCTTTTCTTTGCTCCCAACTTGCTTAAATCAGCTTCAGCATGATCTTCATTGTCATCGCTATTATCAGCCCTTCTATCATCTGGGGGAGCTTGTTCATGAACAGCGGCTAATCTAGGAACATGTCGTTGTCTGACACCTCGAACAACTCCTCTTCTTGCTGGTTGTCCTTGTTGCCTATCTTCACCATTTTCAGATTTCTTTTGCTCTACAATTTTAATATTTATTTTGAAAAGTCTGTGAATATATTGATAAAAATAATATTTTTTATAATTTTGACTGAAAATGTTTCATATGAAGATTAAAAATTATTACAATGAAGTAAGACCACAGAAACGTAACAACAGATAGAGTTACTTGTAAACATCTGGTCATTTAAACAGCAGGTTACTTTATCATGATACACTTTCAAAACACAACAGAGAATCGTAGGCATAATTCCATTTTAATTACTTACGTGATTTTTTTATCATAAACAATGTTATGAAAATACCAGCAACGATAACAGCAACTAGTGCTATACATATTAATAAAACAGGATCCATTTTACAATGAATCGAAACGTATCACAGCTTTGTTTTGTAGCTCGATTCAGTTTTTTGATACTAGCAACATTGCGAATTGCGTCTGCTAGCTTGCCTACGCATATACACGTATTTTGTTACCGCAGGTCCGCAGCGTGTAGGGATTCGCGTGTCAGACGCGGCGGAGTAATTACCCGAGATGCTGCCATCTTACCACAGCTGAAACAACTTGACGCGCCGCCGCGGAAGATCAACCTTGCAAATTGTTTTGGGTGGATAGAAGTGCCATCTGGATGGAAAACACGCATTATCGGCCGTATTCAGCTGTCGCGACTCGCGGTACTGCTTGCCGAAATTAGGTGACGTGTGCCGTTGTATATGTGTTTTTTTCGCACTCACCGGGCTGTTAGAGACGCAGACATTGTGCGAATCACTTTGCACAGTTCGTTTAGTTTAGGGCCCTAGTGTTAGTTAAAATTTTGCAAAAATGTGGAAGGTGCTGCAGCATTTCGTTGCACTTTGTGTAATAATCCACTCGACGTCGGCTCTGTACTTTCACATAAGCGAATCCGAGAGAAAATGTTTCATCGAGGAGATTCCAGATGAAACAACTGTTATAGGTATGATTATGGTTGATTAATAGTTTTGGAAATTTAGCTGAAAAAATTGCTCACGTCAAATATTTTATTTTCAATAGTTAACTACAAAGTAGAGCTGTACGATCCAAGAAGCCAAGGTTTCATGCCAAGCAGCCCTGGCATTGGTATGCACGTTGAGGTCAGAGATCCTGATGACAAGGTTGTACTGTCCAGAGTTTACAGCTCTGAAGGTATGATTTCCTTCACCTCGCATACTCCTGGTGAACATGTAATTTGTTTGTATTCAAACAGTACTGCATGGTTCAGTGGCGGACAGCTGGTAAGTCAAAGTGACATATGTTTATTTTTTGGTTGTTTTGAATCATTAACTCTTTTTAAATTAGAATAAATCAATGAAATAAACTCACATTAAAAAATTAAGCAACAAGATTAAATTGGAAAATTTTCAATTGAAAAGTTGACTATGTGAAAAATGAATTTCTTGTTATTCATAACCTAAACTTGTATTTGTTTTTCTACATGCGTAGCATCAAATGACATTGCTTTTCGAAACATAAATATGTATTGAAGATACTCCATATTATTGAAAATGTAATGTAGTGATCGCCTGTATCATATTTACTAATTTATTCTTGAATTTTTAGAGGGTACATTTGGATATTCAAGTTGGAGAACAAGCTATTGACTACGCTAATGTTGCTCAAAAAGAAAAGCTCACAGAACTTCAACTGAGAATTAAGCAACTCATGGATCAAGTTGTACAAATTACCAAGGAGCAAAGTTATCAAAGAGTAATTATTCAAACAAATATATTTAATTTATCTGCACAGTTTACAATATTTATTTATATATATTATAAATTTTTATTCAATTCCAGTACCGCGAAGAAAGATTCAGACAAACATCCGAGAGTACGAACAAAAGGGTACTCTGGTGGTCTGTTGCACAAACTGTTATTTTAGTAGGCATGGGAATTGGACAGATGCGTCATCTGAAGAAATTCTTTGAAGCGAAGAAATTAGAATAAGCATCAAAATTCATATGTGATAATCGAAAATTGCACGAATCAAGATTGTATTTGTTGTATAGTGGACAATGATCTATTTGGAATGAAAAGTTGATACTTCAAGTTTTTTTTTTAGGTAAATGATAAAATGAAAAATTTCCGTTGTTTTCTGTTAAGATTTTAATTTTCTACAGTGAAAGAGACTCCTACATTCACATTTATAACTGATAATATTCATCTGTAAATTCAATGTTCATACAAAACTTGTATTTTATACCATAAATGTAATTACAATTATATAAAAAAAAGTTATTATTTAAAATTCAATTGAAGCCGTTTTTATACAATTGTAATACGTCTCACAAATGCACCTTACTTACGTGTGAACAACTAATCAAACAACATCGTATCTGAGATAGCACCTGTTATAAATTTAATTATGATGAAAATTTTATCAATTGATGTCTATTTTCAAACTACGTTCTACGACATGAAAAATTGAATCGACTTTCTGTCGTTCGATTTATTAAACCTAATAATACTTCGCGCTGGGATACGAGCGTTGCAACAATACGTTGCGAATTTGTTTCGCAAGGGCACAGGAAGATCGCGCGCAAGTGTCGCGCGTTGTAAATCGTACATATAGCCGTGCTTACAACAGGCGAAATTATCTCGTGCGCGCGTGTGTGTATGTATACATGTGTACACATCGTCGTCGTCGTCGTCGTCGTTGTCGTCCGCGAGGTTCTTCTGTCGTCGGTGTCTCTGGTCGAGCCAAGAGCTGCGCTGCCAGAAAATATATCAAAATTCGCTCGCTGTGTGCAGTTCGGGACGATTTCATTCGTTTACATCATATAAATTTCGTTGTCCAGTGATCGGAATTCGACAAAAGGTTGTAAAATGTCCTCCGCACCAGTGACCGTGCCCAAGAAGAGCGGGGAGCAGCAGCAGCTCATCAACAAAAGCGAGGATGCACTCTCGAGATCGCCGGTAATCGGCCGCGAGATGGTCAGCACCATCGAGAACGATCAAGAGGTCGGCGTGCCACTGCAAACACCTTGGACATTCTGGCTCGACAAGTCAGTATTTTCATAATTTACATTCGTTCTCGTATCGATAATCGCAAATTGAGAAAGCGTCTCGCTCTTTGAGGTGTTCGCGTTTCATATATTATTATATATATTTGTGACGTTGCGCATACGTATGTATTTATTCTTTCTTTTTGCTGGACGAGCGAAGCAGCTCAGCGGTACTTAGCGGCAGCAGACCATTTTTATATTGTGCGTGTTCGGGCGCGTGCGGCTCGAACGATCATACAGTATAGTAGGAATCGTATCCCCCTTTTTTGTCCGCGTCGAGTAAAGTCGGTGAACCGCCGGCCGCCGGTTGAGTTTCGCATCTCGCGAGAAGATGGCACGACCCGTTGTTGCTGCTTCGTCGTTTTGCGGCTCTCTCCGGCCTTCCTTCTTTTCAAAAAATTATTTATAAATCATGCTTGCGTGACGCGAAAAGCTTGAATTAATGCAATCGCTTTATGCGAGAAATAAAATTATGCCTGCCAGTCGAGGAGTGAAAAATTGAACGCCGTTAACGTAAACGATATGTCAACAACAATGTCGAATTGATTTTTTGTATTACCCAAAATACGGAGAGAGATCATCATAAACACTTCCGGCCCGCGTGCGTTCGCGGATGACGTCGGTCGTCTGAGAATCGGAGGAATTTCACGATAAAAAGGCCATTTTCCGTGCGCTTTAGAGCAGAGAGAATTACCATTTCGTTGAAATTCTATAAATCAGAAAAAACACTTCTTTTAATCGATAAGTACCTATTGACACATCGTTTATGAGTCCCATCTTTTTGGTAAACAAAAGCACGTCGCGCTCGCATTCTCCACTCGTTGTTTATTACTTTAACGACACCGAGGCACCGCCGTTTTTACGCGCGGCTATTTCGCGCTCGATTTCACACGACTTCGAGTACGTCATGCGTTTATAATTAATCGAGGCGCGGATGCAAAAGTGACCTCATTATTTATGAATTTGTTTGGTTTAACGTTTTGTTCTTTTTTTGTTGTTATTTTTTCGTTTCACTCACGTTCCACACCAACCCCTTGTCACACGCATTACACACGAGCAGAGCAATATCCGGAACGACGACGGAGGAGTACAAAGCCAATTTAAAAAAGATCTACACCGTGAACACGGTACAGAAGTTCTGGGCCGTTTTCAATCACATCCCGAGCGCCAACGAAATTCAGGTACGATTACACCCCTGTTTCCTCCTACAATTTACAAATACGTTACAGGCAGCTATCGTGTGCGTGTGCAGCAGTGCGCGTAATTTGCGTAAGGCGAGCATCGATAAACGGACGCACTCGGTTGCGCCTCATTATCTGGAGCTTACGGAAATCCAATCGTCCATTTGTTACGATTTTATAATTATGCAATTCCTTCGTTTCAGGAACGATACAGCTACCATTTGATGCGCGACGAGAGGTACCCTCTTTGGGAAGAGCCGTTCCACCAGAAGGGAGGTACCTGGAGATTCAAGTGCCATAAAAATGATACCGTTAGTATATCGATATATTTTCATTATTCGCCGTATTTTTTCCATCCTTTTATTCCTCCGCGACTGCGAGCTTGAAATATTTGATTTTATTTCATTAAAATGTCTACTATGTATATACATGTGTGTGTGTGAGCGCAGGCGAAGGTGTGGAAGGAGGTCGTGGTGGCGGCGATAGGCGAACAGTTCAGCGAGTGTTTGGCCGAGGACGACGAGGTTTGCGGTGTCACCGTCTCCATTCGCGACAGAGACGATCTTATTCAAGTGAGTTATCGATTCTAACGCGCGTCACGTTTTTTCCCTCTTTCCCTCTGGAGAGTAGTAGGTAGTAGCAGTCGAGCAGACGTACGAGCGCAAAAGTTCGCTGATTGTCGCTCTCTCCTACTCCCAGAGAGAGAAGGAGAAAAGACGTCTGCGATGAATATATTCTCTTTTTCAAACAGAAACGATTCTCTCGTTTTTTTTTTGCAGATATGGAATACGAGTGCCGAATTAGCGCCGAAGGCTAAACTCTTGGAAAAAGTTCACAGTCTTGTACCTGAGATTAAATTCGTGGCGGAATTTTATAAACGTAAGCCTTTTTTTCTTGTTATCCCGTATGTAAAGGGATGCATAATATAAAGTGCGAATGAAAAAATAAAATAATTTGTTTTCTGTCTTTTTTCAGCGCATCGATCGCATCACGCGTACAACCGGCATTAGGCTACGTGTACGCATCGACGAGCTTCCAAGCATTGTGATAGTTCAAACGAATAAATCAAAGAAGTTACTGTATAGAGGATAAATAGTTCAGACTCAACTGTATAAACAATTTTTTACTTTTATTATTCACGACCGTTTCCTGTCACGTATTGTTTATTTAATGTCTTGTTGAATAATACATGTCAAATATCGCTTACTGCTGCGTAAACATTAAATTTTATTTTTATATTTACAACTTGTGCAATACTTTATCGGCTTTTATTTATTATTCACCCGTTATCCTATCTCTCTCTGACGCCTTCCCAACGACAAGTTTTTGAGCTAGATTATTGGAAGAACCTACATCGAACCAAACAAAACTATTAAAGTCAAAGAAAAGAAAGATGAAAAAAAATGATTGAAAAAAAGCAAAATAATAATAAAACAGTTGTGTCGAAATGTGTTTACATCGGGTTGTCCGCGCACTGATAATAAACTCGATAATCCGAGGCCTGATTGGAACATTTAAAAAAAAATTTTTTCTTCATTCACTTCGTCCGTGCGAAAAAGAGCAGATTTCTATAGTCCACGCGCGCATCGCATTTGCCGTTGTGCACACGTGCGTATAATATTCACACAAAGTACTCGGGGGGGGGCCATTAATCATTTTACGTCTCACTCGAAATTCGTCTATGCCATTTACGATCGCGAAACTGATTGATCGGACGAGATTTATAATGTACAATGTATATTTATTCGTGGATATGCCCGGGCTGTATATGGACACAAAGCACTTTCAGGGTATAACGTCGGAGGAATGAAACATAAACCTGAAAAATTGTGCGCGCGTTTATTATTTAAGAACTTTTTTAATTGCTCGGTGGTAAATTAGGTAGGTAGAATTTTAATGTCCATTATTAATTAAGAAATAATACTAACTTTGATGATAAATTACGGTATTATTATTTTTGATGCATATTTAGAGCATTTATTATGCAAATGGAAAAATTTTTTTTACATCTACAATGTCTTATTTTAATGGTTATTTATATCTGTAATGATAAAAGTATTCAAATAAGTAAACACAGTAATTGATTGTTTTAAATAAATTTTTATTGATTCCAATTAAGAACTACTCTTTGACAATCAAATTTAATTTTTAGTAAAATATTTCGATTTTTCATCGAGTTTAAAACAGGCACACTTTTTATGAGTATAAATTTTATAAACGTCACAACAAAAATTACAATTGTATGTTCTGCATTTTTATTCGTAATTAAAAATACTATTTCTGTAGAGTATCAAATCAATGTGCGCTAAAAGATTAATAAATTCGAAACTTCTGTTCGGAAATAAAATTCGTACATAATTGTTATAAATTTATAGAAACTTTTATACACTTTTATGAACTTAAATACCTAAATAAAAGTTCGGATTTTTGACACATAAAAATTTATAAAAGTTTATAAAAGTTTACAAAAGGTTAAAATTGTTTTATTTCAACTCAAAACCAGCTGAAATTTATAGTCAAATAAAAATTTAAAAAAAATTGTATAACTCTAAATTAAAAACTCAGTTTTAGTATAGAAAAAGTATTTTAAAATTTCTACAAAAGTTTATGAAAGTTCATGGAAGTTTTTAAACTTTGAACAAATTATATAAACTTTTTAAAAAGTTTTAAAACTTATTTAAACTGAAATAAAATATTTCATTTTGACACTTAATTTCCGTAGGGAAATAAATGAATTTATTCTGTGCGTGAGAGAATGTTGAGTTTGTGTGATGTATATAATGTGATGGATTAAAAGGTGTTTACACACACACCTTAAAATTCAAAAAAATTGTAAATGCATGATAATATTAGTCGGAGAAGTCAAGCCCTGAACCCTCATATATCAAATATACATTAAATTAAAGAGGCTTTAAATGCTCGTAGCTCCAAGCTATATCGGCATTGGAGAAATTACGTATTATCGCATGCAGAACTGGCCCCGGCAGACGATTGCTCCCCAAGCTCGCGGCGATCGGCTCCAAATAGACGTTCAGCACGTAGATGCCCTTGTCCAGGGCTATCTGGCGCTCGCGTATGCGCTCGAATCTCGTCGCGAGCATGTCGGCGTAGATCGGATACCGTTTGCGGCGCTCGTGCTCGTAGAACACCCAGGCAATGTCGCGCCAGGTCGTGTCCACGTCCAGGCTGTCGATGTCGCGGAACGCGAAGGTCCTGAAGACCGAGCAGGAGATGTCCTCGGTGAAGTAGTCGGTGCGCATGCGCTCGAGCTCCTTCTGGCACTCGCGGCTGAATTTCGCGAGCCAGGGCGCGTTCTCGGCGCGCGCCACCCGGTCCAGCGAGTCAAGGGTCATCGTGCGCATGCGCAGATGCTGCTGCACGAGGAGCTTGCTCCGCTTGGTCGACTCGCGCGACAGCCTCAGCGAGCACTCCAGCGGCGTGTGACCCTCGAAGTCCATCGCGTCGTGATCGGCTCCGTAATCCAGCAGCAGCGCAAGCGAGTCGGAGAAATCGTGGCGAACCGCCAAGTGGACGAGCGATGACATGTGCAATACTCCACTATTCGAGGGAAATTAAAAATTAAAAATTAATGAGCGAGTGTTACGTGGAAAAAGACCGCAGACATTTAAGTTAGCCAGCGCTTTTCTCGCCTTGAAAAAATATCCTGTAGGATACCGCGACAGGACTCCTGTAGGAATTTCGCGAACCCTACATGCAATTTTTTCAAGGTTCATCAAAAATAATATTATATAAATTAAAAATAAACCATAATATAACTTATTCAAACATTTTTTTTAATAAACGAGTATGTTCGAAAGTTATTATGAATTTTCAGAATATATCTTCATTTATCTTCAATCAATCGTTGCAATTTTTTTCTTGAAAGCTAGATATTTTTCCAATGTCCAAATATTTTCAGTTTTTTCTAAGCTATTATGTACTTCTCCAAATTTTCCAAAAATGTAAAAACAGGGACGTCATTTTCGTAGTAATCGACGAATCCCTATGTTTTTGGTCTTAAAGAAATTTTAATTGAATTTCACTCAATGTCACATCAAAAATATTTCAAAAAACTATTTTGATCCTTAGTAAATGCTAAACTTTCCTCTCTTCGTTAGGAATTAAAAATTAAAAATTAACGAGCGAGCAATGCGTAGAAAAAGGGCCGCGGTCAATGAATGGGCAAGTAGCTTTCTTCTTAAAAATGATAACTTATTTGATAATTTTTTAATAAACCTGAAAAAAAAACTAAATAAACGATTATGTCTAAAAGCTTTTACAAAAAATAAGTTGCTCACTATAATTCACAAAATAAAATTGTTGGGCTTCGTCTATATCACATAAATGCACATAAATGCACATAAATGCACATAAATGCACATAAATGTACAATAAAAGTACAATATGTGCACTGCGATTTATTACGATCGATCACATACACATACACACGTATGCATGCAACTTATCAGACCCATCACCGTTAGATGGCGCACTTCAAAATACACCACACCCAAATAAACAAATAAAGTAAATGGAATAAGTTCAACCTACCGGCGGAAGTTGGCACCTGCATCTAATAAAATTTTGACCATCTCCGACGATGGAAGCGCATAAAACAGAGGCGTCTTCACGGCATCGTGATTATCGGTACGATTCGGCCGCTCGACCTCGACGGTCCCCAAGTACCGTATGAGGTATTTAACGACCTCGACCTTGCCGAGCTTTATGGCCGAATTGAGCAGCGTCAGCTGGTCCGGTTGATGAGTCGCGGCGCAGATCTGCGGACGGTCGCAGCCGACGCTCCAGTCGTTGTAGCGGGTCAGCGCCGATCCCAGCCTGTTCGACCACCATCTGTTGTGATCGGCTCCACGCTCCAGGAGGAACTGGACCTTCTGCTGTCGGCCGCTAATTATTGCACAATGCAGCGGTACTTCGCCTTTATCGTTGACTGCATTGATATCGGCATCTATGGGAATAAAATTGCACGTCAATCGATCGATCGTACGCAATGCATTCTAACAAAATTGAAATTCGCTCGGTTCCCCGACAGAAAAAAAACGTACAAGAAAGAGTAAAAGTAGAAGTTAAAAATATCATATTAAATTATAAAATGTAATAAACTGTAAACAAATGTAAAATTATTAACTATTTCAGACAGTCAATGCATTATAAAATGCGCATAAAATTACATTTTTTACACTTTTCTACATTTTATTACATAAACTATCAGCGTGTGATCGCGTCCACCGCAGCAAGTGATTTTCGTGAAAAAATATTTATTGATTATTATGAATAAATTAAGACAAATTTATGAAGGATATGTATAAAAACCAATTTCAGCCATCTCAGTACTCCTCATTACATCTATGATGATGTTATAATGCTTTCTGCTACATTAGAACGAATGCACTTTTTACACGAAAATCACTTGCTGCGGTCACTGCGATCACATGCGGGCTTGACCGGAATTTCAAATTTATAAGTAAAAATTGTCACATTTAAGATAATAAATAAATTATTATTACAGAATTTGATGTTTTTTTACACTTTTTTACTTTTTCCATATAACTTTGATGAGCTTGAATTCATAGGGGCTTTCATCTCTTTAATGATCGGGAAAAACAAATGTAATAAACTGTAATAAAAAGTAAAAAAATGTAGAAAAACGTATCACATCTCCGAAATCGTTAGTAATCTTACATTTTTTTTACACTTTTTTACTTTTTATTACAGTTCACAACATTCTTATGTACTTTATTTAAAAAAAATGTTTTTTTCGGGCCACGGCGTATGTAAGATCGCATACTGGCCTATACCGGGAAAAAAGAAAGCCCCAGTGCACGTGCTACTCGACCTCGGCTTCGCCTCTGTCGCTTATTTCACGTGCCCTGGGACTTTTATGCTTTTCCCAGCCTAGGGCAGTAATATATTATTCCGCTGGGGTTTTACCTCTGCTTAGCAGTATCTCTGCCATTTTTTTCTGATCGTCGGTCAGCTGGCCGCGATCCACCATCAGCTCGTGCAACATCGTGTTGCAGTCGTCGGTCACGAAGCCCGTGCTCGCTCCGAGCTCGATGTAGTGCACGAAGATGCCAACGTCGTTGGTCTTCATGGCGTAATGCAGCGGCGTCTCGCCTTTGCTGTCCCGAGCGTTGATGTTGGCCCTGGCCTCGATCAGCTTCAGGGACATCCAGCGAATGTCCCTGGACGACACCTCGACCGGGTTCCGGAACTTACTCGCCGTGAGGAAGTGCAGCACCCCGAGTTTGCCCTCGCGCGTCCTCGCGTCGGCGGCGCCGCCGTTCCTCAGCAGCAGCGACACGGCCTGGATGTTGCCGATGTTGCAGGCCACGAGTACAGCCGTCAGGCCTCTGCTGTTGGCGTAATTTACGTCCGCGCTGAATGTCAAATGATAGGTGTTTAGTTCAATTTTTTTTTTTTTTTTTTCAAAAATTCAACAGATTTCGACTAACCCAGCTTCTATCAAACACGACAGAATCAAGTCGTTTTTATGATATATGGCCTCCATCATAGGCGTAAATCCACGCCCGTTTTCAGCATTCAAAGAAGCGCCATCGTTTACGAGAGTAACGAAGTTATCTCTGGTTGCTTCGCTATTGCTCGCAAGCTGGTGCAACTCCGTATCCGGGATGTCTTTTCTGCGATGGGACATGTGATCGAAATCGCGATACGCACGACCTATTCGTGAGAAAAAAGCCATGTCTTCGAACTGCTATATGAAAAATAGGCGTTTTACATTAAAAAAAGTCACTGCAAAAAAAATATACATAGAGGTACTTGCAAAATAATTTACTAGAGACGATCTGATGGCGTGTACGAGTCGCGCGTTGCGACGAAAGCCCACTCTCCTCATTTAGTCCTGACCAGAGTAATTGTTGCAAAATAACCAACCTATCATCGCCTCCTGACTTTCCTAAAGGCCTCTTATGACTGCGTGCAATGGAACTTCGTCGTCGGTATTTCGGAAATTTGGACGGGCGTTGCTGTGCACACAATTTTTTGTATTTCTATTTATTCTACTTATATTTATAAAATAGCATTTATATTTTAAATTATAAGTAATCATAAATAATAAAATTATTATAAAATTAGTTCGATAATAATATAAAATTATAAATATTAAATTATAAATATAATTATAATTTATCTGTACCGTTACAATCTGTCTGAGCAACTCAGTTTCAGGCACTCGGATCATCCAGTCAAAATTTTACATGCTTCCTATCAGAATATTAAAAATTTCGGATCATCTCGGACTTTGTTTTCTCGCAAGAGGACCTTAATGAAATTGTTTGGAAATACGATATCCTCTTGGAATAGATGATTAGGCAAACGTGTTTTGATCTGTCGGATGTTTATTACACGTGCGCAACGATAAAAATCTCGCCGTTGGAACACGGTAACTCAAAAAAAAATTCCTTAGCTTCTTCATTGTTGGACAACTAAATTCGACGAAGAACCAAGCGACAGAGCATGAGTCTAATAACGCGATACTATCTCTATATAAATTCGCGTAGGTGGTATCGTGATATTTGTTGACATTTGGTGAATTCTATATTATTCACTTCACTCTCTTTTTCTCTACTCGTGTATCACACGCTTGGTTGCATATGTATCTACGTGCTGTGGACTAACACGGTACAATTTTCACAAAATTCCTCTCGCGAGCCATGAATCGATCGATTTACTAATTTATTTTTTTCCATTCGGTAAATGAAAAGTTCATGAATATTCAGATATTATTTAGCAGCAGCGCCAATGCGACGTCGAAAAAAATTTATTTTCGAATTTTGCGGTTTGTTAAGTTTTATAGAGTAATTTTTTACAATTCATATTCTTGTTATAATATTTACGTGGCCGAATAATTATCAATTTAAATTTGTCCAATCGAATCGATTTTATTAGCAATAAGTCTTTAGAATTCGTATCAATATATTAAAAAAAATTAGCACTTACTAAACTTGAAAATAAAAATAAAAATAAAACAAACCACTCATTTTGTCATGGAAAATTTATCTTTATTATTAAAGATTTTTCTCATTTTTAAGTTCAATATATCACAGTTTCCTATCAATTTACAATTAGAAATGTTTCATCTTTGGGGTCTAAAAATGAGATGAAGCATCTAATAGGCCATTGCCATGTAATAGCTGGTTTTGGAAGTATAGTACAAATTTGACATGTAAGACTTTCATATTATTCTAATTGTTGTCTTGAAAACTTGATGTCATTTACCATGCAATTATTAAGAAATATTAATATAACAAAAATTTTAATTTTTCGCTCAAAAATATTTTTTCTAACATTTTGAATCATTTTAGATCGAACGTACTCTTGCTATTTTTTTCTAAAATCTATTGTTCACAAGCCTATAAATAATTCAATGAAAAATTTCGAAGAATGAATCTTTGAGATTTTTTATCTCAATATCTATAAACTGTACAAAAAAGTTGAAAAGAACAAAAAAGTCTTAAAATTTGTCAAGGAAAGCGTATGAAATTTTTAGATTTTTTCTAGATACACTTAGGATTTTTACTATATTTACAGCAGGAGCATCCTGAAAGTAAAATGCTAAGGGACAGGCATACCTAGCGACATTTACCGACAGGCTACCTAGCAATTTACCTTTAATTTAAAAAATTGGGAATGATATTCGTGTATCTAAGAGTAGAGGCATATTTCTAATATACTTATTAACATCCTGTCCAAGTTTCATCTAAATCCATGCATTATTGAAGGAGAAAAATGAGGACAAAAAATAATAATGATCAATAATAATTTCTAGGTTACAATATTCTTTGTCCTCATTTTTCTCCTTCAATAATGCATGGATTTGGATGAAATTTGGACAGGATGTTAATGAGTGTATTAGAAATATGCCTCTACTCTTGGAAACGTGCATATCATTCCCAATTTTTTTAATTTAACATAAATTGCTAGGTAGCCTTGCGTTATCGACTGAGTGGGTATGCCTGACCCTTAATGGGCTGAGTTTAATGGAATTTTGATTTAAACATTCATATCAAATACATTATTTAATATATTCTCAAAAACATGAATGAATGTTCATGGTTTTTGCTTTTCTCACATTTTTTGGCGTATAATTTTTGAAATAATCATAAAAATTCCTCTAATCTTAGTCCATGAACACTTTCCTGAACAAATTGGTTTAAATGAGAGCTGTCTACATTTAAACCTATGTAAAAAGCTTTATGTAGAGTGAATCAAAGTGTCAAAAATTAAACTTTTCAGAAAAAACACAATGATGATTATGCACAGATTTCATTATCACTAAATGAATAGCTTGGCGTATAATGGTTGATTTTAACTTTTTTCACACAGTTATATTCACATGTTTGATAATATTTCACATGTATTTTGTAAAATAAATCAAGTCCTCTACTAATTATGAAATTGTGAAAGTTAGTCATGGTTGAAATACCTATTTTAGTAACATGAATTTGAACTCTATTAGCACACGCATGTGAATTCTGATAATGAAAAGAATTAAATCAATCTCCAATTGAAAAATTGAAAGACACAAGTCTGACAAAACTCTCATGTAACAAATATATGCAAGGCAGATCCATACAAATACATGCAATTGACTATACGTTGTCAATGTATCAATTATCAAATTGTATGTAGAACAAGCAACTAATTTCTAAATTCCTTTGCTTGTGCATACTGCAGTGACAAATAACAACTTTCATTATTGCTGTGGTACTTAGCATCAACACTTACTGTAAATTTGAAGTGTACAAATCCTTCTGTTCAAGCTGAACTCCAGATTGAACATTATTAACATCCAATATAGAGAGTAAAATCTTGGATGCAAAAAGGTACACACTTATTTATGAGACTTGATTACTATCAACACTGAGACAACAACAAATATATACTAAATTACATCACAGACAAAACAACAAATATATGACTAATTTTTAATTTAATATAGTGTAACATATGAAATGCCTGTATCAAATGATTTTACAGTTTTCTACTGCTGCAGCTGCATGTTACTTCTGCTTTTACGGTTGAGCTCCGCTCATAATATTGCTACCGAGAGAGGCTATGTGTTTTGTGTACGCATTCAGTTGATAATTTCCAAATGTAGAGGCAGCACTGCGTATATAACAGTGGACGCGCGACTGCTCGAAGCAGAATGAAAATAAAAAAATGAGCAAAATAAAAATAGGTCTCTTTGCTTATTAAATGATGCCCTTTTTTAACTATTGTTAAAATATCTATTGTTCAAACATCTACACTCCGCAACAAAATTATCGCAACAAAAAATTTCATTGAAATTTCGTCGATTTTCAAATGCTTCTATCTTGGGCTATATTTATCGTATCGACACGCTTTTTTTTTTAATTTCTTGGAAATGTTGTCTTCTTTAAATCTAGATAAACTACGATAAGATTTGAGTTAATGTCCAGTTACCAGCAGTATTTGAGCGCGACACTAAAAAATTACTGAAAAAAAATTGACTGTTTGAACGTGTACCAGTACCACAGTAATTTTTTATCGAAATCTTACATACCATCGCAAAGTACTCTTTTCAACGAGTAATTTAAAAAAAAAAGACCTCTCTACGATTTTTTTAACGCCCTGTAGGTCAATTTGAAGGTACAATTTGTACGCAAAATGCCCAGAAAATCGTGTGGATTTCAGCTAAACCAGGGATTTTACGTACTTTAAATGGTACCTTCAAAACGACCTACAGGGCGTTAAAAAAATCGTAGAGAGGTCTTTTTTTTTTAAATTACTCGTTGAAAAGAGTACTTTGCGATGGTGTATGTAAGATTTCGATAAAAAAATTACTGTGGTACTGGTACACGTTCAAACAGTCAATTTTTTTCAGTAATTTTTAGTGTCGCGCTCAAATGCTTCTGGTAACTGGACATTAACTCAAATCTTATCGTAGTCTATCTAGATTTAAAGAAGACAAAATTTCCAAGAAATTAAAAAAAAAAGCGTGTCGATACGATAAATATAGCCCAAGATAGAAGCATTTGAAAATCGACAAAATTTCAATGAAATTTTTTGTTGCGATAATTTTGTTGCGGAGTGTATTTTCTGTATACCTGTTGTTAAAAAATCTGTTGTTGTCCTCATAAAATCAGGTTCTTGAATAACATCTACGTAAACTTGGACATTTTTGTGTTGAATTTTATCAAATACAGCATACACCATTTCGACGTTGCTTGCAACAAGCCACGAATTTTAATGGATGTAGCATACGGAAAAACCAAGATATCGTTCAAATGCCATGTACATCTCAGAATTTTTACAGATTTTCTCAAAATACCTGCACGAATCAATGAAACTTTTGAGCAGGGAAATGAATCTTAAAATAGTGTCTCCTCACTTCATTACAAAAACCATGATGTAACATTTATAAATAATCGGACGCTAAAATTAATCAGTTTATCAATCGCAAAGATATAATTTATTTTTAGTAAAGTTAGCTTGAACGTAAAAATTTTTTTTTTTTGACTTATCATTGAACTTTCAAATTATTTGCTTTAAATGATTATTCCAACTTTAAGAGCAATTATTTAAACGCCTTGCCTCATGTTGACTCTTTCCAACTTGCCTACAACCGGTAATTATTAGGGTGGTCCACTTTTTCAAAAATTTTTTGTATCTCGGGGGATCCATCGGAATCTGAAAGTTTGAGGTTTAAAATGAAGTTTCCTTTAAACGAGAACTCAAATAAATGATTTTAGATGGTGTCGATGGATTTTTGAAGTTTAAAAACGTGCTCCTAAAAAGGAGCAAAATCGGGCAACCATTCGATTTATTTCAAACTTTGCTCAGAGTGTAAAAATGATCTTAACGATACATTTTCTTACGTATTTTTGTCTGCGGAATCGAATGCCGTAGTTAGTTTTGACCTAGGAGCACAATTTCATTGAAGAAAATACACTTTTTCGATCGTTCTTTTTCGCAAATTTCGCAAAGTTCATTTTCGAGCGAGCGGCAAATGAACAGAAAAAATCTAGGAAATTTTTTGACACCACCAAAAGTAGGATTTTTTATGACGAATCCAACGGTAATATTAGTATACACTTTAAAATTATTTTAATGCCGAAAAAGCACGATTTTATCCCAAAAAACGATATTAAAAAATGGAAAAATGGAAAAATATATTCGTTTCTTCAAAAAAATGGCTGAGTATAATCACTCATGAAAATAATTGAATACAACTATCTGATAGGTTTTTTTCTCACCTTTGAAACGCCGTTTTCAGAGTTGAAAAATTCGCAAAATTCTCCGAGATACAGCTGTTTTTGTACGATGCACTTTTTTAGCTTAAAAATCTGCTTTGCTGGTTTTTAATGAATAGAGCCAGCTCAGAATTATTGAATTTTAACCCAAAAAGTGCATCGTACAAAAACAGCTGTATCTCGGCGAATTTTGCGAATTTTTTAACTCTGAAAACCGCGTTTGAAAGGTGAGAAAAAAACCTATCAGATAGTTGTATTCAATTATTCTCATGAGTGATTATACTTAGCCATTTTCTTGAAGAAACGAATAAATTTTTCCATTTTTCCATTTTTTAATATCGTTTTTTGGGATAAAATCGTGCTTTTTCGGCACTAAAATAATTTTAAAGTGTATACTTATATACCGTTGGATTCGTCATGAAAAATGCTAAATTTTGGCGGTGTCAAAAAATTTTCTAGATTTTTTCTGTTCATTTACCGCTCGCTCGAAAATGAACTTTGCGAAATTTGCGAAAAAGAACGATCGAAAAAGTGTATTTTTTTCAATGAAATTGTACTCCTAGGTCAAAACTAACTACGGCATTCGATTCCGCAGACAAAAATACGTAAGAAAATGTATCGTTAAGATCATTTTTACACTTTGAACAAAGTTTGTAATAAATCGAATGGTTGCCCGATTTTGCTCTTTTTTAGGAGCACGTTTTTAAACTTCAAAAATCCATCGACACCATCTAAAATCATTTATTTGAGTTCTCGTTTAAAGGAAACTTCATTTTAAACCTCAAACTTTCAGATTCCGATGGATCCCCCGAGATACAAAAAATTTTTGAAAAAGTGGACCACCCTAGTAATTATACGAAATATATCAATATTACAACTGATGCACTAATAAATTTATTTTAAACAATTCGATATTTTAGCACGATTTTAAACAGTGGAGGATTATGGAGTACGTCGACCACGCCATGGCGTGGGAGCGGCATCAGAAAGGGGTGGTACATTTTTGAATGAAAATTGAAAATTTTTATAATTTATGATATATTGTATGAGGATGTATTGACTCGATAGTATTTACAACGAGTTTTTTAAAGTATATTTCGTTTTAGAAGGCCAAAAAAATTCCTCGCAAAAATCGTCACCGAGTTAGAACTTTAAAGTGACTCAAATGTTGTAAGGAGATGTATAAACAGATAAATCGATAATTTAATTGTAAACAATATGACCTTAAGCAATTTTAACATCGTCCTTCGAGCACTAATCATGTCTACAATAAAAACAAGTTAGTCTGAATGCTGTCTTTCAAGCGTTAGTACCAAAGGATAAGTTTACTCATTCAATTTCCGTGATAATAATAAAAGGATCCAACGTTTAATTCAGGCATCAAAATGGATGCAGGTGAGGAGAAATCCAAGGAAATTTTCTTGAAAGATAATTTAAGTGAACAAGACATTGTTGTTTTGGATGACAAACAAAAAATTGATGATATTTTTCAAGGGGTATTTACTCTAGAATCAAGCATGATAACACATCGAGACACAATTCACAATGAACGAAAAAATTACGCATGCGACAAGTGCGAAAAGAAATTCGAGTTCCGAAGTCATTTGAGTAGGCACCAAATATCAGAACACAAAGGCTGCCAAGATTTTGCATGTGACCAGTGCGAGAAGACATTTGGAAAAAAATCGAGTTTGCTTACGCACCAAAAATTAGTACACAAAGATCGCGAAGATTTCTCATGTAAAAAAATGTGAGAGGAAATTTCGAAATAAATCAACTTTACTGAAGCACAGAAAAATATTCCACGAAATTTTCAGAGATTACTTATGTGAAAAGTGTGCGAAGAGATTTGGAAACAAACAGAATTTGTTCTTACATGTAAAAACAGTACATGATGGTCGGAAAGATTTCGCTTGCGACGGGTGTGAAAAAAAATTTGGACGAAAATCGGATTTGTTAAAGCACCAAAAGACAGACAGTACACGATGGTCGTGAAGATTACGCATGTGACGATTGTGAGAAGAAATTCGGACATAAACGGCCTTTGCTCTACCACCAAAAAACAGTCCACGAGGATCACAAAGATTTCGCCTTCAAACATTACTCATGTGAAGATTGTGGGAAGAAATTTAGAAAAAAATCTCATTTGTTTACGCACATAAGAACAATCCATGAGGGTCACAAAGATTACACATGTGACAAGTGCGAGAAAAAATTTGGAGAACGAGGCAATTTGATTCGACACCAAAAAACAGTCCATGAAGGTCGGAAAGTTTACGCATGTGACAAGTGCGAGAAGAAATTTACGCAAAAACTGGGTTTGTTCTACCACCAAAAGACAGTACACGAAGATCGTAAAGATTTCGCATGTGACAAGTGCGAAAAGAAATTTGGACATAAATTTACTTTGATCAGGCACCAAGAGGCAGTCCATGAAGGTCGCAAAAACTATGCATGCAATGAGTGCAAAAAGAAATTTGGACGAAAATCGACTTTGCTATTACACCAAAAGACAGTCCACGAAGGTCAAAAAGATTACACATGCGATAAGTGTGAAAAGAAATTTGGGGATCGAAGTAATTTGATCAAACACCAAATTACAGTCCACGCGAAGGTCATAAAGATTTCGCATGTGACAAGTGTGAAAAGAAATTTTCACAAAAACTTGGTTTGCTCTACCACCAAAATACAGTCCATAATGGTCGTAAAGATTTTACGTGTAAAAATTGCAATAAAAAATTCGGACAAAAATCGGATTTGTTAAAGCACCAAAGAATAGTACATGAAGGTCGCAAGGATTATTCATGTAACAAATGCGAGAAGAAGTTTGGACAAAAATGGATTTTGCTACAGCATGAAAAGACAGTTCACGAAGGTCGTAAGGATTATGCATGCAACAAATGTCAAAAGAAATTTGGACAAAAATCGAATTTGTTGAAGCACCAAGGGACAATACACAAAGTTCATGAAGACCACATATTTGACAAGAGCGAGCAAAAATGATGATTGACAATTGTAAATGTGTATTGATGCATATGTTTGTTTTTTTAAATTTTAATAAAAATATTGTCGAAATAATTGTGTATTACCGAAACCTAAACTATAGTTACACCTTTGTTCACTGTCGTGGTTGGTGCTTTATTTTTCAACTAAACGATGCTAATTTCTACTCTTCGTGACTTTTGTAGCAAGAATTTTTTAACTTTTTTTATATACCTTAGGTCATGATACGCAATCCTGATTTTATCAAAAACGTCGTTTTGGAAGATTTTCATAAATTTGTGACTGGAAAATAATTATTTCTGTCAGTGTTTTATTGAAAGAACGAACTTGGAAACTATTTAATTATTTAATTGAAACCAATAAGTACTTTTTACATTCTTTACAATTGTTATAAGCCTTCTAATTAATATACCACGCTTCTTAGTACTTCACACAATCCTATTTTAATTATGCTTCGATTCTAATTTACTGAATTTTCCAAAATAAACTCAACCGAGCGGCAAATGATAATTTGCGTGGGGCGGCCCTTTTTTCTAATCCGCTACTGATTATGTAGATTCTATTCTGACAATAATCGAATTTTCCTATTTTTAAAATGAAACCCACGACTTTAATTACTTCGAAGAAAGTTACTAATAATAACTTGATAAAAATATATAGGAAAACTTTGAAAGATTTATAAGTTTAAATAATTTTACTTCCAAATTGTACTCTTTGACAAATATTTATACTTACAAGTCTCGATCAAGGTTTTGAAATGAGGTTAAACACAGATTATTAGAAAATTATTCCTTTAATCGTTTCGGACAAAAATGGAAAAAAAGAAGAAAGAGCAATATTTTTCAAGTGTGATACAGACGAGCATATGATATGTCTTCATGTCGACGTAATTATTGAATCATTTGTGGCGCCGTCTAGCTCGGGCCCGGGCGCCGAAGCCAAAGTAAAATTCATAACAAAATTCAGGAATGCCGAATATCAAAAAGTGTTGTTCTTCGGTTTTTTAATATTTGCCAGATGTCTTAAAAATTATGCGCGTATGTATAATAAATAGGATCGCTGCGTTGGTTTTTTTTGCATACAAGACGGCGAAGAACCAGAAACGCGGAGATCGATAAATTCTACAAGGTGTTTGGTGCTCTCTCTTTCTCTCTCTGGCCGAAAAAACACAACTATGAGCATGACCTACAAATATATGTATAATGACCCTGAATGAATCTTTAATTAATAATCGGTTTTCGAGGCATCATTTACCATATAAACATTGGAGAATTTTGTATCGTCGATTGACAAATAAAATCTAAATTATCGACAAATAAGCTATCTCGCTTGTTATTGTCAAGCTCACTCTATTCACTGTCCTGTTAATCATTGAAATACGAAAATTATAAAAAAAAATGGAATCGAAGAGATATTGAATATTTCCACGCGCGAAAAAGTCAATGATTGCTTGAAGCATCGTCGTGACACCGCACGTCAAAACCCAAGAAGTATACATCGCGAAAAATGTTTTTTCACCAATCAACCCACTGGACAAAGTTCTTGTTATGAATTATATTTTAATTCATCGGTTTCTCGGTCAAGGTCGCAATTGCCTCCTCGAAAGGAATTAATTTTAATACCAAATAAAGTGGTTTTGATTTGCAAATTTGAAGAGTATGCGCGCGCGTAGATTGCTTCGAATTGATAAAAAAAGCCAATTCACTCCGTCAAAAAAATCCTTTTTACATATTTTTCCAGCCGGAGTGTGCGCGTTCTCGACTTCATTGTTTGTGCTATTTCAAAAGCTTTCCATTTCAAAAGCTGTACTACGGTTATACAGACTCGGTATATATACATCAAATTTAATTTGATCGATAGGGAATCTCATTTTTCATTCCTCGGCTATATAAAAAATATTTTTCCATCAAACGCCGGAGATGTTATATAAAAGTTGCATTCGCCCGGCGGGAAAAATCAAAGCAGGAAAGAAAGACCTGCTATTGCAAAAAAGGCTACTTAAAGCTCGAGCTCCTGCTGATGCAAGCTCGAGGCACTTTGGAGTGCGTTGCTAGTGCGCGAATTTTGTTTTCACTATTGACGAATTTTCAGGCCGATCTCGCAGTGCCCCCCGCGTGGCCACGCGCGCGTAGTATACGTACGAGAAAACATGCTATATTACTTTGTGTGTGCCTTTTAAATGCGAAGACTTCGACGCAGCAGCAGCCGTTTCAATTCAAATAATTCAAGTGCGCTCGTGGTAGTTAGCGGTGTATATGAGCGCGAGAGGACTTGAAATAATTATATATACACGCGGGCGCTCATTGCGGCTGCACGACACTGTTTAAATTAATTGCTTATTCAGCGCGGCCCGCGTGTTTGACTAAGAGTTTCGCGAGCGAAGAGAGAGAGCTACACTATTAGTTAGCTGAAGCAGAGCAAGAGTAGTTATAATGTGTACGTATATATGTATAAAAGCGAAGCCCCAAGTTCAATCGCGACATTAACTCGTTTCGCGTCGAGTGAATAACATTAAAACGTCTGCTGCTGCTGCTGTCGCGCTAGGCCACTGGATGCGTTTTAACGAACTCTCAAGAAGATAAAAAAAAAATAAATAAATAAATAAAGACGGGGAAAAATACGAAATCTTTCGCCTTTCTCGAGCTCGCGATATAACTCTGTGCACTCGAATTCGGGTAATATACATACGAATGAATCAAAAAAAGAAAAGAACCACAGTGCTCGTATATAGCCCCGCGCACGAGAAGCCGAAAATGTTTATCAGTTGGTCTGCTGTCTATCTCTTTCTCGCCAGTGTAAAATAATAATTAATGTAAAAGCTCTCGGGCCCGTCCGGTGTGGCGGCGGCTAAATTATTACATCTGACAGCTACCGTGATACGCGCCCGGGCTCTTGCCTCTGCTGCTCGAGAGCTATAATATGCCGAGCAGCGAGAGATCCCCACCCGGCAATAATATATAATATAATGTGTGATAATGTGTGACGAGGCATCTCTCTCTTTCTCTCTCTTTGGTTCCTCATGCCTATACGGCATATCTCACGTATTCGCGGGCTCCGTTAAAACGTATTTTAGTACATAAATATGATACGACACACGCGTCAAACAAGGCCACGAGTAGAGACGCGCTATCATGATGATGATGATGATCCAGCCCTCGGGGTGTCGATCGCCAAGCCGAAGATGTTTGTTTGGATCCGATTCTCGCTGCCGATTATAATAAATACACATACAAGGCGTAAATATATTCAGAGCGGCGCAGGCACCGATATCGCGTGCGCGCTATGCATATAATTACCTCGAATCTCATCGAAAAATTTACGACTTTTCGCAAACACATCGAGAGAGAGAGAGAGAGAAAGAAAAAGAGACAAAAATCGGCACGAGTTTATGTCTCTCCCTCTTTCTCTCTCTCAAAAACGTAAACATACCGCCGTAAACACGCGCATTATGCGAGTATGTATATATTTCGCGGATTTGCGCAATCTTTTTAAAAATTAACAAAAACAATCGGAGATTACAGAGGAGGCGCGCCGAAGACACAATGGGATAAGTATGTATACCTGCTCGATTAATGATATGCAGGGAGACATGAAAAGTCCGCGGTCCAAGGATTAATGATTGCTGGGGAATCCCCCATATATACATACGTGCCTTGAGTATAATGTATGTATATGCAGGAGTTCGTCGAGCTTTCTGTATAAAATTATAATTCAAATTGCGAATGTTTAGCCAGAGAGAGATAGACGCTGTATTATAACTATTTCGTCAGACTTTGTACATGCAACTGCGTGAATTATATGCGCGGGGAGGAGCGCGGGTTTTTTTCATTTTTTTTTTCATTATCGTCAGTTAGCCTTTTTTCGGAAATTTCTCGGCAGGAGCGAGTTTTAAATTAAAATGTCCGTTCGCTTTTTTGAATACTTTTTATGCTACATAATTATTTCAGCTGTGTGTGTACCTACTATATGTATGCATAATTTTCACGTGTTTATTCTTCTCAATAGCTTCATTTCTTTTACCTTTTTTTTTATTCATTTTGAAAAACTTCAAAAATTTCAGGCGTTAAAAAAAATTCCCGTATTATATACAGCTCTCTTTGTCGTCGCGTTGCTTCAAAATATAATAAACACGGTCGTTTTACGATCGGGCGGAGCTCGTCCATCCACAGCAGCAGCAGCAGCAGCTTCAGCAAGCGTTGAAATATTTGTTTAAGCTCTCGCGAGATCGATTATGCTAAGACGATAATAAATGAAACTTTTATGTGTGCGCACCGTAGTCGCGAAATCTGATTTATCACATACGGCACAGCCTCGCAAAGACTGCATAAACGTTGCTTTTTGCTTCCTCATAGAGGAAGCTCTGTGATAGGCTCGAAAACGAGATTTTGAACCAGACCTCGTAGGACAATTTGGTTTAGATGTTTGTAAACTTGATTGAATTCTCAACAAATGTCCGTATGTATGTATTGTGTGTGTTGTGTGTGTGTGTGTTGTTTGTGTGTGTGTGTGTTGTGTGTGTGTGTGTGTGTGTGTGTGTGTGTGTGCGTGTGTCCGAGGCAAAATCTTGAAAATGTTACGGTGGATTGTACAAATTTCAATTGCATTCATTGTCGTTTGTAGTATTAATGAGGCCAGAAAAGGTTTTTTGGCAGTAGACGGGAAAAAATTTTTTTTTGAAATTTTTTGAAATTTTTTTTCGTAAATTTGAAAAAAAAATTTTTTTTAAATTTTTTCACGTATGAATGCCGGAATTTCCACTATTTTTTTTGTCGTCATGAAAGCAGAGCAGCTAAGCTTTAATTTAAGACCAAAAAGATAGAGATTCACCGAATATTATGAAAATTAACGACTCGAAATGAACCCTACTTATTAATTAAAATTAATTTTTTTTTATGTATAAATGAAGGAATTTGTATACTTTTTATTCGGTATAATCTAAGAGGAGCAGCCAATCTTTAATTTAAGACCAAAAACGTAGAGATTCATGGAATATAAAAAAAGTTAGAACTCAAAACAAAAAGTCTTTTTTTTGCTCCTTTATAGAGCAAAAGCGGACGTCTGGATCCAGTGTACCTTTGAACGGAGACACGTAGCGTGAAATTGAGCAAGGGAAACTTTTACAAGGGAATCTTTTACAAAATTATAGAGATCTCTAAGTTTTTTTATAGTTCTGGATACAAAAATGAAATACAAATTTATCTTTCAACAATCAGACCCCTTCATTAATATCATTTTTTATGAGGAAGCTATTTGCCAATAAATTGGCAGCGGTTTTTTCACTTCGTACACTTTTCGTCGTAAGCTTTTCGTCGTTGTCGCGCGTTGGAAAAAAGTTTCGATTATGGATTATGGATCGAACGTGTTTTAGAATTTCGCACTCGTGCAATAATATGCGAGCGAAGCGAAGAAAAAAAAACAAGCTAAATAGCAGCGAAACAGGCTATATTAGCAGATTATTGTATGTATATTACGTACGGGTCACGAAGTGGCATTTACGACGCGCTGCGCGGACGAAACTCGTCCGATTTATGTAGATTGCCTCAAATCAAGGGACGCGAAGAAAATAAGCCATTATACGGCAGCTTATGACACAAATCATCAAATTTTTTAGTACCCACATAGCGCGCGCGTTCGTTCTTGTTTCGAAATTATAATACGATGCGATGACTTATACGGAGAGCTCCGAGATTTTTGATCCTCGTAGCAATGCAGGACCTTCTTAATTAACTGGATATGACATATTTTTCGTCGATAAATAATATCTCGCTCTCCGTCTCTCCGAGCTTGTATTTTGACGTTCAGCCAAATTTTTTCGTACAGCACAAAGATATGTGGAGTATGTTACACAGAGACGGATGACCCGAGAAACGGCATTCCAACAACAATCGGGCATCGGCAACAGCGGCAGCAGCACATTATAATACGCGCGAACGAGTTGCGGGCAGGATCCAGCTGCTGCTGGCCTACGTGCGTGTGTGTGTATTTATATGATTTATCGTTGGAACGACCTTTATGGATTAACGAGCATCGATTTATAATTTTCATTTAACTGGCTTTTGGCAATGCTGCTGCTGTATATAGTGTTGTATAGCGTTCGAGGAACGAGGCGCGCGCATATAATCGCGCGTATAAAGCTCGGGAGCCATTATGCGACGTATAGATTGGGCTACTTACCAATAATATGCAAACTTTGACGATTTCGGGGGGATCGAGAGCGACACATTCCCCGAGCATGTATACGAAAGCATATGATTAATTCACCTGCCCGCACTAATTACTATAACCCTGTGTGCCCTGGGTGGCACTCGAGTGAGAGAGAGAGAGAGAGAACGTGCGTGCGATATTTCGCTTGTAATATATATAAAGCTTTGGATGGACCACGTCTCTCTCACTCTCTCTCGGGTTTATGGCCCATTTCCCTACATACATAGCACAGTCTTTTTCTCTATCTCGTTTCGAAGCTGTACACTGAACGCCCAGTCTGCGTGTATGTGCCGCTATCAATATTATATCTCGAATATTTTTGACGTGCGATTGCCAAACGTAGCTTGATGGATACGTAGCATATCTCGCGCGTGTAGTACACCGTTCGCGCCATGTACTATTCTAGCTATTTCTCGGCGCGTGCTTCGCGAGCCGGGTAATCGTTATTCAAAATATTAAACTTCTTCCGCGAACTAAAATTATTTATTGAAGAATGAATATGATTATTGTTTATCGGGAGGATCGATAACTTAATTTCTTCAATAAGATATGATTGGCTTTGTTTTGCTTTTGAAATTTTAATAAGCTTTTAAAAGAGAAGCAGAGATTCTAAGTAACTTTATTATTTTGGTTCTTGGGGAGTAGCGACGATTTTCATTGTTCGAATTTTGAGTATTGTCGACACTACACATTATACACTCGGCCTTGAGTTGACCCGACCAATAGTCTTGGTTAATAATTGTTTCGATCGATTGATTATTACAATTGATCACATAAATTCAAGAGTTCACGAGGCATTATAGAAGCCAATTATCGATATCATCTGACATCATCGACATTTCCGACAAGATCATATCTTCAGCCATTTCAAGAAGATATTCATCGTGTTATACATTATACAGTCATTTTAACTTTTCCACTTGCGGATTAACAGATAAAGGTACTCGCCATCTAGCGGTGCAGACTGTCGCTAATTATGATTCGATTTTCATATTTTTTGAAGCAATTGATGCAAAAAATAAATCAGTATTGAAACGTTAATTTTCAATCCAAACGTTTTAATTTTAGTCATAGAATTTAATATTTTTGTTAATGTTTGCATTAAAATTAATGTTATTTATTAATGTTATTAATTATTTCGAATTCAGTATTAATACGTGAGAAATACGCAGGTTTTCGGAATCTCATAGTCATGGATTTTGAGGGACTGAACTATAAGAAAATCATAATTTGCTACCAGTCTAATATTTATTTCATGTTGAATGAGAAAGTTTCAGTCAATTATCATTAAAATTATATCTCTGATATGCTCTGTCGCTAATTAATCTTTCATTATATTCGCCTTGAAAAATTATTTATTTTTTCGTTGAAATTACAATTTTTAAGTTTAAAAACATGTTTTGCTCCCGGATAACAAGCTGTGTACTTGCTATGCATAATCAATTGGTTTCTAAGGCTCTTTTTTACACTTGGCATACAATTTCTGTCTCTCCTTCTAGCCATGATCTTCAATTTTACGATCAACAGCGCAATTGCTGTGTCCTTTCATCTAGTTGATTTCGACTACACAACACAGATCACAGGAATATTTGACAGTACTATGGAAATTCATGTGCTTTGTCAAATAATCATCTTGACGCATTTTTTGAGTTCTCAATAAACAAGATCTATGTGTGTCATAATATTACATTTTTGTCCGAAAAGTTTGCCTCAATCTTCGAATTTGTGATTTTATATTTTTTCATGAACGGAGACAATGTTTCTTCTCAAATTATATTTTTTTGACTGAAAGTCTTCCCACATTCTTTGCACTTGTGTTCTTTAAGTTTCAAATGAACTGTATCTATGAGCTGCATCAAATGATGTTTTTGTCCAAAAAATTTGCCACACTCTTTACATTGATGATTTTTGAGTTCCAAATGAATAAGATCTATGTGTTGTATAAGAGTACTTTTTTGTCCGAATAGTTTTCCACACTCTTCGCATTTGTGATCTTTGATTTTCCGATGAATTGTATTTATGTGTTTTTTCAAATTATCATTTTGACCAAAAGCTCTTGCACATTCTTCGCATGTGTATTTTTTGAGTTTTAAATGAACTGTATCTGTGTGTTGCATCAATTGCTGTTTTTGTCCAAAAAACTTGCCACACTCTTTGCATTGGTGATTTTTGAGTTCTAAATTAACAAGATCTATGTGCTGCATCAAATACTGTTTTTGTCCAAAAAATTTACCACACTCTTTGCAATTGTATTCTTTGATTTTTAGATGTACCGCGATAATGTGTTTAGTCAAGTGATTTTTTTGACCAAAAGACTTTCCACATTCCTTGCACATGTGCTCTCTGCTTTTTAAATGAACAAGATTTATGTGTTTTATAACATTACTCATTTGTCTAAAAGACTTTCCACACTCTTTGCAAATGTGATCTTTCATTTTTTCATTTTTAATTTTAATTTTCGAAGGAAACAAGTTAATGTAAGTATTCCAAATGGTCTTATAACTGTGAGTGGTTTAGAAAAATTTGTTTTCCAATAAGAATATTGCTGTAAATTGGTTTTATTTCCGGTTGAGCTTCACTGAAAATTTTGTTGTAAAATTTTCCTACATACTTTTTTTCAGCGTACTTTAGAGAACTCTTAGCAATTAAAAAGCTACTTTTTGTACGTTTGAGTACCGAATTTATGAATACTATTTTTTAATGTATGCAGTGAGTTCACGTCAATATGAATAGAAAAATGACTTTACTTTTGAAAAAATTATTACAGATTTAAATTAAATTGTAACACCGAATTTAGAGAGTTTTTGCACTTATAAACTGAATAGGACTAATGCTGAAGAGAAGAGAAAAGAAAATAATAAATGTGTGTGTATCAATTAATTTGAACTTCTATATAATGCCGTCAAGTTTTTGTTTACATTTGAACTGCCATATTATATTGAATTAATGTAAAAGTGTGAATGAAATGGATTGATGATTTTATCAACAACCATGAATCGGGGGTAAAATTTTATTTATTTTATCTTGATTAAAAAATTGGTATTTTTTTAGTGGATTAGGAACACAATAATATCGAATAAACGGGTTCACACACTTACAATACAATCATTCACGTCTTAGTATTCAACTATTGGTGTTCGTTATATACGAACGACTATACAACTTAGTAGTAATTCGGTTAATAAAAATTTTACATTAAAATTTTACTTATGATGGATTTATTACAAATTATATGCTATCATTTACTTATGACTTTTCTGTATTAGAGACACTTAACTTTTTTTGATGCGATACTAATGCGCTTTCCGATCAAGATATCGGATTATCCGATGAAGGATATTGGACTCGAAAAAATCAATGCATGAGACGAAAAGTACCATAATCAAAAAAGTTGACCCAATGGATTCGTCGAAAAGTCGAGCCGTTTTGATCAGTTTTGTCACAGGAGTGTGCAGAGCGTGGCTCGTGTCGTTGAGGTATACTGCCGTTTAAAGCAATCGCACAAACACACACATTGTGACAAAAGTCAGTCGCGATATTCATTAATTTCTTCAAGCTCGATACTTCTTCTGAGCGACCCTCGCGGGGGGCAGCGACAAAGCTCCCGCCTCGACTTCTGGAATTCAAACTGGTTTTCCAAGCTGAGCTGGGCGATCGCGTCACTTAACGACCGTACGATACGTACGTACATAAAAATATATAAAAAGTAACAATGTCGCTCGGAGTTGCGGTATAATCTTCTTTATTCAAGAAAAAGCAAAAAAACAGCAACGAATTGCTCTCCCCGGTGTCGTGTGTGTATGTGTCCGCGGAAGATTCCGCGGACCTGACTCAGAAGTTTACACTAATTGGATAGTTATTTTATTTTGCCGCCTCCGCCGCCCCTTTCCGGTTCATATGGTTTTACATGCGCCGGAGATAATTGAATTTTATCTTACTTGCGGTCGGAAAAATAATTAAACTTGAATGTTCTCACTTTTGCTTGTATATATATAGAGGAGAGAGCGAGAGAATATATATCCACGCAAGCTTTGCAAAGCGCGCACACGTGTGTCATTGAGGATCGCGTGTTCTCTCTCTTGAATCGCACTGCGCGTGTAAAAGCTTTGCTATTTAATTTTTACGAGCTCTCTGGAGAGAGAGATGTGCTCGTGGATAGCAGAATTTCGCGCGTAAATTTATTAAATATATATGTTGTTTAGCAGACAGCGCAATTTTATGTACCTTACGAATTGCGACATACACTTTAATGAATATAATAATATAATAGCTGAAAACGATCGTGTATTACATATTATTATATATAGCTGGGCGGAAAGTGTGCAAGTTGTGTGTGTGTATATATAATAGCAGCGAGTATTAACCGATAATTGCTTGATTAGTCGAAAATCGATTGCTAATTCTCGGCATTACACATCTTAATCGAGTGCAATAATTGCTCGGGCGCTACCCGAGGAACGATTCGCCTCATCCGTATACGTGTGTATATAATACTTTCCCACCCTCCGTTTTAACTGACCCCCTTTTCCCTTTCTATTTTTTTTTTCAAACCCTTCCGATAATTATCTCGTTCTCATAAGTTTTGCCGTATAATGGTCGATGGTCCGGGTACAACGAAGCGTAAAAAAGTCAAGAAAGAAAAAAAACAAAAAAGAAAGGAAACGGAAACGAGAGAATCTGAAATTTTTTCGTATTAGCTCGTTTGTGGACTGCCCACACCCACACATCCACATGAACACCACAAAAGTTACGTACGTGTATCGTACGGCAGCAGCAGCAGCAGCAAGAAAGTGCGAAAAGCACGAGAGAATCTCTGCAGTTCGGGCTGCAGTCAAAGGCTCGGAGTGAAAAATTCCTGAAATTCTCACCGCATCGCAGCTGCGAGAGTATAAGGGATAAAGTAAAAGTAATATCATACCCATTCAATATCCCGCGCACGCGAATTCCTGGCATGTGCTATGCTGTATACTGTATATAGTATGTAAGCACGCGTCCGACTGATAAAAGTGATACTGTACATCAGCGTTAGTTTTCTTGCTTAGGCGTCGTTGTCGTCGAGGCCTTTCGCCAAAGCTCGCAAAGTACCATGAATTAAGGTACCTACACGTACCTCGAGATTCCCGAAAAATCATAGTTATCAGGCAATTTTTTTCAACTTTTTTATTTTTATTTTTAATACCACTAAAAGTAACTACCTTGTTAAAAAAACATTGAATTTAAAATAGATTTTATAAAAAATCAGATCAATGTTATAATTGAAATAACCGCCTGACGAAACGAAAATTCAATCATAATTAAAGCCAGTCTCCGCCACTAGATGGTGATACCTTTAACTGTTAATCTGCAAGTGACAAAGTCAAAATAATTGTGTAAATCAAAGCGTGTATAATTTGAAATTAATTGTTAAATGGACATTGATAAGGCATACAGTTATTTTCAGTCGGATTTGAAAAATTTTACCCGCTACCAACGACGATTCTTCGTGGATTTCGACGTATATATATCCGTAGAAGGGTAAATAGATATATTTTCCGAGCGCTAATCCGGAAAATCGCGCCCCGGATTAGCGCCCGAAAAGAATTATTATGTGCGCCTGCGTGCGTGTGTATACTGGCCGCTCTCGGGTGCTTTATCGCAGCAGAAGCAGCAGCGAGAGGGAGAGAGAGAGAGAGAGAGAAAAATAATTGTGCGCGTGCGAGCGTCGCGAGCGAATTTATATAAAACCTCGGCTGCACACTGCACACTATATTCGCTCTGAAATATATGTACGCGACAATCGAATTAGCCGTCGGCTTACATTGCGTGCGTTTATATTCACCGACGGTGGTGGTGGTGGTGCTGCTGCTCTGTTACTTTTTTTTATTGTCTTCGTGGTAAAATAGATGCACACATGTGCATAGCCGCGGGTCAAGGGGTTTCCTAGCGTAAGAACGCATCGGGCCGCGAGTATTCCGCATACACAGGCGATTCGCGACCTAATTCAGCTTCGAACTTTTTTCCTGTCAACGATGGCTTTTTCTCGCGTCAGGTTCATATTATCATATCATATTTACATCTAATGTCGAAAAAGCTGCTGCAATTATAGTCTCCAAAAAAAAACGTCGCAATTACAGCCGCATCCGAAATTACACACGATTGTTTGTGTGTAAAACGCGCGCACGGACTCTCTTCGCGGCAGCTTAACAGTACATAATTATGCGGACCATGTGCTTTTGCGTCAATATGATGCTCGCGAATCGGCTCGAGGTTCATAATATGATGCAGGATCGCGCGTCGTGCGTCATGCTATATTCCTGCACCGTACGCGTATACTATACATCGTATAGAATGCTGTTACGTATCGCTAGCGGCATTTATATGTGTATCAAGGTCTGGGATTGATGACACTTTTACGTTTATTACAGCATACGCTGTATACGAATTTCTTTATGTACGTAAATATTTTTCTTTTTCTCCTCGTTTTTTTATTCCTTTTATCGTATCGAGAATCATTACGGAGCGGGTCGAAAATTTCGGAGATGACGCAATTCGGACACCGGATGACAGGTGCGCACAAGCAAGTGTTAACTGCGTATACAGTAATCGATACATAAAAAGTATACAGATCGTAAACAGTCACGACGAAGGCATCTCTCGCGCGCGCGCGATCGAGATTACTCAGGTTTGACGATGCGCTCTCTTTCTTCCGTAAAAAAATTGCACTTCCCCCCAGCGTAGAATACGGTTCATACTCCGAAATACACACACACACACACACACGATCGCCCGGAAGTCATTCGGGCGAGGATTCTCTCGTCTGAAGCTGTATAGCCGATGTATAGATATATAATAGACACATTCAACGGCAAGCATCGAATGTTAAATTGAATCAAACTCGCGAGACAAAAGCCTCTTATATCTGGGCTGTGCGCTGTGCACGCAGGGCACCAGAATGAGGAAGCGATCAGCGGCTAGACTCGCGCAGCAGTTGCTTAACTCATCCGAAGCTGCAAGCCAGGATATCGTGTACGGCGCTAACAAAAGACGCGGCGAGAAAGAAAGGACTCGATCGAGTGCTCGAAATCGCACCGAAGCGCGAAAGAAATAGGAAAAAGAAGAGGGAAAAAAAACAAATGTGCGGACATTCGACGTAATATTAAAGAGTACGGGAGCTACAGCGAGTACTCCCCCGCGTACTATATAATGAAAGGTGTGTACAGGCAAAATCACGTTTACTCGTGTGGATGAAAAATAAAATTGCATAATTTCCAAGGGCAATTACAATTGAGAAAAAATTGCGTTAATTTTCACGTGGATTCTGCGTAGAAAATACATGGATTCTATGAGGAAATTTGTACGAATTTTTTTTACCGGGATGTCTAATTTAACTAGCATTTCATACATAAAAATAGGAATGATTACATTTTTAGGAGAAAGATCTTTGACAATTTATTGACATGAAACAATTGACATTTCCCTCACAAATTCGGTCTGGTTTTGATGACGTGCACTGAATTACTCTGTACAGACAGTCAATGGAGGGGAAAAATATCACCAAGAAGCTATCGCGGGGTCTTCTTGCCAATATTACAAGTAGTATGCAGTATGTACAGTCGCTAAAGAGCTGAGTTTCTGCAGTAAGCCAGTGTTTACAAATGATATCCGCACAGATTGCGAAGGACTCTATTTGAAATCGGGAACAGCGTTCATGATGATGATCGTGAATGCAGTACATAATCGAAGCAATCCTTTCGAGTGTGACATCTGTCACAAATCTTTTGTATATTCGCTCTGAGCGTTTGGGAGGAGCTTAAAGTGGCGCTGCAGTCACCATTTACACGTAATCTTATGGGAAAACAGGAAGCGTCCTAAAAAAACGCCAGCGTTGGCCGCTCGAACTAAATTTTTTCTTATGAGAATTAACATGAGAAAGCGCCACGCTGTGTTAACGCTCGGGGCCAATAAGGGAAACCTCAAAGGGCACATAAGTTCAGTTCAAATGAGAAGCAAACCATTTAAGTGCGAAATTTGTTTCAAAATATTCGGGTACAAAAACAATCACAAAAGGCATGTTACGTCAGTACATAATCGGTAAAAACTCTAAGAGCGTTAGATTGTTTAATTTGGATGCACTGAAGACATCTGCAATCATGCAAATACGCAACAAATTATGAGAAAATCTTTCACATAATAGTACTTTACGATACTAGTGGCATAAGTAACACTTTTTGGCACGGCGTAGTTTATAGCTGGGCCGAAAAGTGTCCCCATGGCACGAGTATCGTACAACATTTTATAGCAGTGTGCTAAGTTCACATTTATGCCCCCTTTTCCGATGCATAAGTCGCACTTTCTGGTGCGAACGTAGCGGTGCCATAATGTGCGACTTATGCCACCGAAAAGCGTGACATAAATGTGAACTTATGCCACACAGTGCTATAAATATCTTTTTATTTCATTATGAACAATAAAGTTTTTGAAACTGTTATTTCTCATGTATTGATTGTGAAAAACTGTCAACTTATCTTTTTTGCATATAATAATATATACGCAAACAATTTCCCAAGTGCCTACTCCTTATCAATATGTTAGAAAAAAAATGTTGCCTGAACCTATAAAATTCGAAACAGACCTATTTTTGATAGGGCGGTAATGAGATTTAAAAATTTCGTGAATAAGTTTCTTGGCTATCACCTCAGAGCGAGGGTACTTTTTAGAAAAAACCATGAATGTTTTCGTAGAATTCGAAAAAATTGGAAATCACTGGAAACCACTCATCGGAAACTTACTTTTCCACAAGCAAATCTTTTTAGTCAAAGTGAAGAAAATAGACATACCGCATTCACGTATACGACATATTTATCTCAAAAAATTAATTAGTAGGCTCCGCTATACACATTGTTGCTCATTTACACTTGAGTCGACAGTTTTATGAATAATTTCCGAAAGATTTTTATAGAGGAACGCTCGAACACAAAAAATTGTAACCGCAATTCTTAGTATTTAGCCTGCTCGTGCCTAGTTTGATGGAGCTAAATTTGTTGAATATTAATTTCAAAAATCCAAAATATTATATTGAAATTTGTTCGTCTGTACATGATTTATATGTGTATAAATATTTCAGAAGTTCAATCGAGTTAATCGTTTGGGCGCCCACAAGTTATCGCGCATATCATGCATCGAACATACATATATACGACAATCCAGAAGTTTTACAAGTTTTTTTTTAATTTTTAAATTGTCATTGGAATACGCAAATCCTCAGAGTAGATATTTCATCTACAAATACAATTTGTTGGACGCGTCACAAGGGCCTTACTTTACGTAATACGATTGTTCGTATTCTTTAAATATCTGGCGACAAGGATATTAATGTGCAATTTTTCAACTAATCAACGTGAATTAATAAAAAATAAATAACAACAATGATAATAAAGGAAGAATGAGAATTATCAAACTGGCGCCATCGTCGAATGTTTGCAAAGTCACCATTCGAAATCATTTACGCGATTACAATAAATTAACTTATTTTTCGAATATTTATCGCCGAAGTTCTGTACTACTACGCATGGTCACGTGAAAGACTGTAAATGGAAAAAAAAGGCGGAAGAAAAAAATCCCTGACGCCTGTATATTAGCGCGCGCGAGGAAAAAAACTCGAGGGATCAAGCGGAGGAGATGTCGAGCGCGCGCCGAGAGTGACATTTTTTCCAATGTCCCGAAATTCCTTCGTGTCTCGATTATATCGCATAATGATTCGCGCTGGCTCTAGCGGAGTGTCTGAAATCGCGCATAATGCGCTATATACGCGCGAAACGCCTAGATATATTATACTCGAGTCGCGTAATAAAAGAAAAAAAAAGCTCGTACTCATCCTCGGGCCAGCGCGCGATAATTTACGATGTGTTAAGCTGAGACGTCAGTGTCAAAAGAAAAGAGAGAGAGAGAGAGAGAGAGAGAGAGAGAGAGAGAGAGAGAGAGAGAGAGAGAGAGTGAAAAAAGTAAAAAAGGTAATGCTGAACGTCGCCCCGATCGCTGATAACGATTGTGTGCCGGCCCCAAAGCCGTCCTATAAAAATGTCTCGCCCGGCTAGCGCGTCGGTCAGACATCGCATGCCCGTGAGCTATATATGTGCATACGCATATATACGTAATAGGCGGCGGAGACCGGCGACACACGGTGAAAAATCGAATTTATTTCCCGGCAAATTAATAGAAATATCTCGGAGCCGAGTGCGGCACGCGATAAGCAGCAGCGGCGGCAGCCACCGTGTTATTTTTTTCCCTCTCATTTTTGTTATTATTTTTTTCCCCGCTTTTTGCGCCACTGCGAGAAATTCATGCGCACACGCGGTTGCATCGCGAGGAGCAGCAGTTCCATTGTCTCTATGCATTCGAATCGTATATCATGTGTGTGTACCGCCTTTCGATCGTCATCTATTCGACCGGGTTTTGCATTTGTGTTGTGCCTGCACGCGTGTGTGTGTGAGTATTTTCTCTCTGTCTCTCGTTCGAAACGGCAATAAACGTCCTTGCAAAGGACGACTACTCTTCTTCTCGCTGATGTATGTGTGTGTGTGTGTGTGTGCGGGCTTTTTGACTCCAGTCGTGCGTGAATTTTTAATACGTGCCAAAGAGCAAACTCAATGGGCATCTGTATATGAATGTGTGTGTATTGCCATATAAGCGAGCTGCTGCTGTTGCTGCTTTACTATACTATACTCGCGATCTTTATCGTGGTCCTGCGCCGATGCTTTAGGCTTATGATACAGCACGTATCTCATATATATACGCTACACATGTTTAGTGTCTTTACTCCTTTAGACCTCATTATAATCAGTCAAATATAAATCCTTGAAATTAACATTATTCAAGCTTTTTTTCTTTGGTCTTTTTTTTCTGCTGCGTCAGGGTAATTCGTTAAAGAGAGGCGCACAATAATGAGATATGTGATTTGTATAACTTATTCCAAGTGCTTAACAATCCAACGAAACGCGGCCTTTTTTTCTGTATCACGAGCGCGGCAACCACCCACTTCGGTCGCGAAAATTATTTATTTATTTATCCTTTTTTTTTCTTTCCTATAACGCATTCGCGTGCCGTTGCGGCACACAGTCGGTATGCTCGAAAATCGAGGATTTATGCTAATTCTTCTCTCTCGTTTTATTTCACGCTGCTCGACGCGCTCTCGAAGATTCGAAACGAATAAAACAATAGAAAAATCATCAAAAATAAATCACGCGCTCGAGATCTCTCTCTGAGGTTTAAGACCGAGTATTAGTTTTGGCGTCATTTGTTAAATCATCGACGCAAACGTCCTGACGTCAGGATCTCTCGCCTTTCTCTCTCGCTCACTTGATCATATATTAATGGGAGGGATTTTATGGCTTGAAAATTTTTGATCAATGCAAACAAAGAAAGCACCAAAAAAATACCAGTCCTTGACGCAATAAATTCCTAGTGATTTACCGTAGGCGCGCGCTGCTGCCGTTGCTCTCGTAAATACACAAATCCATATAAAAATCGATGTTCAGTAATAATAATGATAAAAAAATTTGTATCGCTCATGAGTTAAACAAACGTCGAGCTTATTAACTATGTAACCGGTAGTTCACGAGCAAATATTCAATGAAAAATTAATATTGGCGAATTTACGCATGCACGAAGATACAGAGGTACACACGTAACAGCGGTGGAAGAGTACACGATCGCAAATATTCGGTTACTCTGCCTTTAAATTTTAAATGCGCTCCTCTCGCGTACATAATATTTTGATAACGGGCGAAAAAGTCGAAACGCGCGAGAGCGCGCCCACCGCAGCGCAAACAAGTGTGCTTACCATGAATACTTGAAAAAGTTTCAAAGTATTTTCGCGGAAAATATGAAACGACTTTTTTTCCTTCTCAACCGGGAGAACGGGGGTTGGAAAATATTTTCCGATCGCGAGCGAGCTGGTGAAATTAGCTCGCGATTAAAAAAAAATTTGATCGAATTTTTGGCCCATTACGCGATTCACTCGTACGATGATTGGTATGAAGTACTTTCGAAAAATCGTCGAGTTGTACATCGTCTGTGTTTGGCAACTGCGTATACGTATCGTTGCGAAAAAACCTATGCTTAAAATCACATTAACGGAACCCATTAACGAGTTGCATGGCGAAAATGACCGGCAAAAAATAAGAAGATGTATTTAACAGGCGAACGTCTCACTTTTCTAAAAAAAAAGTAAGTGTGAATTTACGTATTATCATCTCAGAAGTTAGCTTGCACAATATCACAGTATTTCGTGCCTTCTTGCTTAAAAAAAAATTAAACAAATTTTTGCTTCAGTGCGAAAAAAATAGGCCAAAGTTCGGTTCAAACTATAATTTTTTAAAACAAAAGGCCATAATTTACAAATTTTCGGGACCCGGTCAAACCAGTTTTCGAGATTTTATGAACAACAATCGGAGTAATATATTTTATTTTTCGAAAATTGCCAACGAGACGTTAACCCAAAGTTCAAGCCTCTCTTTCCTCCCACTTTGTTTACACGAAAACCATATTATGCGTATATTATAATCCGATTACGATCCGTTTATCGTTTCGAAACGTACCCATTTTTTACGTACATCTGCAATCGCTCGAATCTCAACTCTGTGGTCAAAAAATCGAATTAATCGAAGAAAATTCGACAATATATAATGTAGTAATTAAGTCGATCCGTACGATAATTGTCCAAATAAAAATATATTAACACCGCAGCTGCACCGCATCGTAAACGGGTATGCCCGTGTGTGAATTCAATCATTCGCACGATCAGCATCATTCCGAGTAAAAAAAATTATGCGTTTGTATAATTATTTCAATTTATCTCTCCTTTAAACGTCGGCACGACGTACGGTCGCTACTGCTTTTTTCTTCGTCGTCTTCGTGCCTCCGTGTTCTTCTTCCGCGTGACACACAATAATATCGCATACGACCGCAAAGGAACTCGAATCGATTTTAGCGCCTTACACGTATGTATATCGAGTATATAATGTCTATCGTTAATTGGAGTCGACGGCGAGGCGAGCCACCGACGCCGCTGCCGCCGTTGACTCAGATCATCGCGATTTCTCACCCTGTATATTTAGATCACGAGACAAAGAGCCCCGAGTGGTGACAGCACGCACAGAATAAGTCAAATGACGACGATCATCTCCCGTCGAAGGAAAATCTCGAATGTATGTATGAAGAAGAAGAAAAAAGAATCACGGTCACCTCGAGACGAGACGCGAGCGCGAGATTATAATATTATTACCGTAACGGTCAGGGCATTAAAAAAAAAAAAAAATACATGTAGTGTGTTTACACGATATGTATCATGCACTTATATTTCGAGTACCGCGTAAGTAGCTCTCAATCTTAGTGAGAGACCCACGGCGAAAGAAGAATGTAAAAAAGCAAAAAAAAACGTAACGGAAGAAAGGAAGAAAAAAATAATAATATAAAAAAGTCGGTGCGTGCGTACGTGCCCGAAAATCGACCTTAAAGTCGACGATCGCGCGACGCGAGGTCGCGCGTTTGCCTCTGATTGAGTACATCATCGTATTTTATATATATGATGATCGGGCACATGGAATGATTATTAATATTAAAATACAGCGTGTGTGCACTCACATTTTTCTTCGACAGATCATTATAATCCTCGTGACTCGAGCCAGTCGCGTTAATATGAAATATATAATATCGTATGTGTAGTAACAACATCGCAGGAGATCGATTATTATATTTTTAATATACAAATGTGGCGTATCGAATTTTTTGCCCCGATATGGATCGCGTGCGCGCAGCTGAGGAATCTATCAAAAAGTCGTTCGTATAGTTGGCGCTATGTGCGTGCGTCTACGTGTGGAATGCCAAAGTCGGGAAAACCATTGACATTTTACGATCGTCGTCTACGATCGGAGGCCGCCTCGGCGCAGACAAAAAAGTCGCGCGTATACGTAAAAACCATGACATACACACGAGATTCGCGCGCGGCACAAGGCGAGATCGGCGCATCTGCGTCAATTCGCGGCGGCCGATCGCCGCCACTATCATCCTACGTCAGGGATTATTTGGCTGTATAATGACAAAAAAGACGTATAAATAAAAAATAGCGCAGAAAAAAAAGAGCAGAGGGGGCCCGACACTATACTAGACTGGTAGACAGAGAAAGAGAGAGAGAGAGAGACTCTACGCACGGGACCGCGAACATTATATACATGCTCGTGGTAGGAAGTGGGTGGAGAGGGGGGGACCGGAGATTCTCTCTCTCGCTCTCTTGTCGTCGTTTATTCCATATATAAAACCGGGACTGTGCATAAAAGCAACGATTCGCGTGCTTCGACTCTCAGTGTTAACTCGCGAGCCAACGCAATAGCCTCGTATACATATTTATACTTGAAAAGAAAAAATTTACGCTTCGATTTGCTACTTCGTAACATTAACGAAAAAAAAAACAACGTAACACGAGTGTCTCCCTCCGAGAGTGTGCCCTACATACCGAGTATCGGGAGAATCTTCGCTGCAGAGGTTTTGCAGCTGCAGCATCGCCGACGACACTTGAGTGATTTTCTCGTTATAGATATATATATTTGTCCCCACGTTTAAAGTGAAGACGCGCAAGAAATATATATATATACGTATACGATCACCCAGTTTCAATTTTGATACCAATCGGAAGTAAGAAGAAGAGAGAACACAGCGGCAGCACGATGGCCATCAAGGGTTGTAGCAGAAGGTCGAGCTTTTTGCTGGCGGCGACGCTGCTCGTTAGCTTCTGCGCGACACGTGCCACCGCTTCCTCCATTCCCATGTGGGAGTTCCTCACGAGGGACGAAAAGGTGAGCTTTTGCTGGGCATTATAAAGCACAACGCGCTGCTGCACTTTTGCCTTTTTTTTTACTACGTACTACTATATAAGTTAACGGTGTAATATCGTCGCAGTTGGCAGTAAAGTGAGCGCGCGGGCGCGCGATTAGTTCTATACAAGGTGCGCGCAGCTTAATATCCGATTCTCGAGTTCGATCGGTTGTGTACATATTCCGAAATTTCGTTTATCGCGCATACATACATTTGATATCGGAATGAATTCGAGCGACTGAGTGCACTGAGCGTTAAGGGGCAAATTTTCGAAAATCACATTCGATTAAATGCGATGATGAACTATGTATACTACACACTCGTGCGCGGCTTTGTTTTATCGTCCCCCAAATATCGCTTATAGCCAATCAACCCGTCGTAGTGTGTGTGTGTGCTGCAGCATTCTCTATAATAATGTATACGCTCTCGAGTTTTAACGTGATAAAGATATGCCCTGCTACGTGTATTCGTACAGTTTGCAAAATTTGTGTCCAATTCTCTCTCTCTCTCTCTATCAATTTTGAATAACGTCCATAAGCTCGTGCAAAATCATGTCATCCCCCATTTGGGAACTAATAATCGATCGAGTGTACACTACTATAGCACAAACAGACAGACACACACACACACTCGTTTGATGTAAAGTCAATCACGCGCATTACGCCTAGGCTGCAGCGCGCCGCGATCTATCGGATATTTGAGTGCGCTCGCGAATAAATGCCACACATAATTCGGTACGGCGCGCGACGAGCTTATAGGACAGGGGGGTTTCAAATTTATACATCATCGTCGTGCGCATATAATATCTCGATGCATCGGTTCTAATGTATAAATATCCGATTAGCCATTCGTGCGCTCGCCGGTTTCGATCTGTTTCTATTAAAAAGCTTTTACAAATATTACTCGTGTTTATGCGCCCATAAGATCGAATTATGAAATTCATGATTTTGCTGTACGTATAAATAAAATTATATCGCGACAAAAGAGAAGGATACAAAGTGCGTATTCGAACAAAAGCCCGAAATTCTCTAGGATCGCGCGCGGGCAAGAGGCCAGGCCCCGAGGGCACGCGTCTAATGGTATCTGGGTATACGTCTTGCAGCTTTTTCCATAACACTATGGATGCTCGGTGCGATATATACCTACGTTTTCATCCACGCAACAAAAGCTCATGGCATCGATAATATTCCGGCCCTCTCGTGCGCCTCCTGCATCAGACTCTCGCGCGTTTTTTATATCATGATATCATATGTATATAAGGTATAACAGAGATCCGCTATTATACGCTGCACATATAATATGAAAGAAATCGAGCTAGAAAAAGCTCAACTCCTGTATTATACACGCAGCACATAAACCCAATCAATATCGATTGGGCGCGCCATTAGTCGTCGCGCTAGTATACGCGCGAGCTTAAAATTATACCGTGTGCCGCTGCGCTTTCGGGCTAGGGCTCGGACTGCACTGCACGCACAGCATGCATTTATGTACGCGTGGGCGTGTGAGCGTGTGTAAATCGAGTGGTGCAGCAGCTTTGCGCGCACACACACACTCAGGTTTATATAGGAATTCCAGGCAAACATCATTAAAGTCCATTAACCGCAGCGCGCATGGCTCGGAAAGTGCGGGCGGGGGGGCCTGGGCAGAGAGTGCACCGGGTACTGTGCGTCGATTAAATTCTGGCATACATTTCCCATCTATCTCGTCTGTCTGTCTCTCTCTCTCTGCTATACCCGCCGCCGACGCCGCTTAAGTAGTTGTCGATTTTCGCACGACTGCGCACTGCACCGCACCGCACTCGCGCGCAAATGCGCTTTCGACTTTCGATACGCTGCGGAGGTATACATAAATGTATTATTCGCGAAATTAAATGCGTGCAACCCATCTTCACTTCGGCTCTTTCTCGTTTTTGTATGTGTGTAGGCATAAGTTACGCGCGTTTTTTTCGTCTCGATGAGTACAACGCTATATGCCTATATTTGGATACATAACACGCGCAGTACATACATTTTCACACGCCGCGCGCGTTCCAAAGTTTCGAAAGCACATGACAGCGGCAGCCTAGTAGCGGTACAGCGCGTATCGACGTACGAGACGAGACGAGAGAAAAGGAGAGAAAGAAAGAAAGGAGCGCGTGGGTGGAGGGAAAAAATGTTCACGCATCGCAGTCTCGCTACACGTACGTAGGCATATATGCGCGCGCCACTTTAACTTTGAGCGCTAATTGCGTTCCACTGAGCAGGAGGCGGCGGCGGCGGCGGCTGCTGCTGCAGTTCATGCGGAGTTTGAATAGTTAGCACTTGTTTGTCCGCGCATATACCTATAGGTGTACCTGCTTTCTCTCTGCTCCGTGTACACGTGTGCACTGTATATGTATTTATTGGATGATGTTTGCATACGAGATGTATAAGGAGCGAGCGTGTACGCGTAGGCGGAGAGTTGGTATTGTCACTCGCGTATATGTATGGACTCATGAGCACGTGCAGCCGATACAAATAAGTAAAAAGCTTTACGCATACGTTACACACTGGCTGTCAAACGCGAAATATCGACGGGTTGGCACATACCTACGTAGGATTTGTGCTCGCAGTACTGCCTCGACTGCTGTACTACGTAATAGCAGGTCATCCGTCGACGACGACTTTTTTCTCTCGTCTCCCGCTGTTACGTGGATGAGTGGCGACGAGTATCAATGTGTACGCTCCATTTTAAGTCAAGCATACATAGATAATCATATAATATGCGCGAGCGTGTGCGTATACACGTGCTACATAACGTTTGGACGAAAGATAAACGTCGATCAGTTTGACTTGCTGCTCCACGATTGAACAATTCGAGAGTCCTTACGGACGGACTCTCCCTCTATACATATATCCGACGTCGAGCGACGTTGACTCTATATACATATACTTCGGACGAGGAGCTATTAAATAAATCTAGATAAAATTCGATGTTATACATGGTGTATTCTCCCATGTATACCACTGCCAGCACGTGGGTACATAATGTAGTAACTAGGTACATCAAATATCCCACTCCTGCGGAGTCGATCAGCCCATCTCTGACCCATTTCGAGCATTGTACGCGTGCGACCTTGCCCGCCCGCGCCTGCATACTCACACACACACGCGCGCGAGAGAGTGAATTTTATTTGCCGTGGTACCTGAATAATATAATACAGTATATAATGTATTTGAGCGCGATCGGGATGATAGTTTTTGAACGATATACATCGTTGCCTGTCAAGTCCTTATAGTCGATCATGTCTCAATTCGAGAGAACATTTATCATCTTTGTATACAACGATTTGTTTTTTGTTCTTTTTTTTTTCGTTTCCATAAGCTTCGATATCTTTTGTTGTACGCGTTAAATGTAATTTACGCGGGGCGCCCGCGCGATTAGCCAAGCTGATCAAGTTTCCTGAACTACATTTATATATTAATATATTTATTCTCATTACATACTTATATACAAATCTCTCAATCAATCTTGAGTGCCCGTATAATATTTCTTTACACAATCGATTTATACTCGTTGATCGAATAATTATTCGCCGAATTTTTTTTATACAAATCGAGTTTCTTTGTGTAGCAGCAGCAGCCCCGCGGTAATGAAGCTTACATCATTGTACGACTCGTGCGCTCAGCGCCGCTTCGAACGCCCTCTAACTCTCGCGCAAGCTCGTAATTGTTTTTTTGTGTGTGCTTATGTACGTTTTTATGTGTGTGTGTGTGTGTGTGCTAGCAAAGAATTTCAATCGAGAAATCGCGCAAACTTACGTGTATATATGTACGTAAAGCTTTCCCATATATCGGCGCCTCTCGACTCCTCCTCCCTCCGGTATCTAGGCGCAATGCGTATATATTGTTTTTGCCTCGAGATATCGCGCGCCCGTTGAAATGCTCCGACATACATCATCGTATACGTACGTACGTACGCCTCTCTGTACTGTAATGCGCGCACACACGACGAATAAAAGCTCGAGCGCAGCGAGCTTGCACGCGCAAAAAAAGGGTATACGCTTATGCATATACGAGCTTCGCCCGAAAAAACGGCGCTCCTCGTGTATGTATGTGCTCACCGCGTTCCATGCTACGTACGTACGTACGCCGCGCGGCTCGAACTTGATTTCTCTCTCTCTCTCTCTCTTTATTCTGCAGGCTCGGTGATATTTCTCTCGCTCTCGCATACCATACCGTAGAAGTAGTAGTAGCAGTAGTACTTGGCATACATGCCGGAAATCCGTATGCACGCGCATATTCGCGCTTGTGGGATTTGGAAATTCAGCGGCAGGCAGGCAGGCAGCAGCAGCTAAGCAACTCGCTTGCAAGGGAGAGACAGAAAGAGTGAGACGTGTACCATTCAAATTGACGCTCCCGCACACGCTTACATAGATCTCATTTCTCGACTTCTTCTTCTTCTTCGTCTTTTCCACGCGACTATATTTATACCTACTACCACGTATAATACGTGAGCTGCAGCGACGATTTATAAATATATATCTATAATACAGCGCGCATTGTGCAAGTGCGCGCACGTACACACGGACGCGGCGCGCCTGTATAGAGTACATTAAATATGCTGTATACGTCGCTCTCTTGTGTATGTGTGTACCAACAGACGACGACGAACTCACGTGACCTACAAATCCCGCAAGCCCTGGAGTAATATTACGCGAATCCCGCTGTATACATGCGCGCACGTGGACGTCGAATCAAGTGTAATGTATATCATATACATTATTATATAAAAGCACGCGCGCGACTTCGAATACGAAAGAGAGGAGCTTGACACTCGATTCGCTCGCTCTCGCTTACGAAAAACAAAGTAATAAAAGTATACGAAAATAAATAAAATAAATAAAGCCAAATGGATCGTGCGCGCGCGCGTGTTTTTGAACACGCGCGCGACTGTATAATACAAGTACTCGCGCGCGCGGTATTTTGTTTGTTTTAAAAACGAGCCAAGATGTTTACTCGCTCGAGGCGTCCATCATATAGTTTACTGTATAAACACATAATAATTTGCCCCCTTGACCTCCCGATTACGAGTTCTTCAGATTTTTTTGCTCTTTCTCTCGTCTTCTTCTTTTATTTTTTTTTATATTGATTTCGATCGATTGCCCGGCACGCACTTATACTATGAAGGATGGCCTGATGTTTGTTTACTCGATCGCACGACCACGTGCGAACTTTTAAAAAATGCCACACTTTCATCACACTCGATCGTTTTTACAGAAGAATAGTTACGCTCGTCGTTTTCGGAAAGATTAATTCGTAATTGAGGATCAAGCTCGGGTTGAATTTATATCATTCTACCTATCTAATAGAAATGCTTCATACCTCATAAGTAACTTTTGACCAAAGAAACGTTTCTTGGACGCGAAGAACCTGGACATCTGGGCATGTGCTACAGTGTGAATTTTTACTCGTGCTTGTACTTATATACAATTATTTTGATTTAGTCACTAGCAGATTTATAGGTTTTGAGGTACTCGCCATCTATCGGTAAAGGCGTGCTTAATTACTGGTCTAAATTTTTTTTTATCTTCATTCATTAGTGATTTAAGTTGCAGTTGATATTTGTAACATAATTGTATCAGGAAAATCGTCAAAAAAAATCAGCCAATGTAAATTTATTTTAAACATTTTAAATAATAATTTTTTTGGTAATTTGGACATTAATAATGTCGAGCATCTCTGCCAGGGCAATGAAATAACAATTTCAGGAATGTAAACTGCGATCTAGCAATAACGTTTCATTGCAATGAATCTGACATACGTACGCGAGCGAATGAACTTATCGAGGCGCGTGCGAAACTCGCGCGAGCTATACCGAATTAATTTATTGGCTTCTCTTGCTCTCGTCGAGCAGCAACAACCACAACAACAACAATAACAACAACAACCACAGCACACGAGGCGGACGAGTAGTAGCAGTAGTATTATACAGATGTGAATCTCAATGCCAAACGTGTTCTTCCTAAACCTTACGTGTGCTGTATACAGTATACACACTCACTGTACAAATATATGCACGACATGCGTTCCTGCTGTATATGTATGGCGTTTTTCGTGCATTTGCATACGTGTACGCGATCGTACAACGAGTACCTATACTACTACTACTACTACTACCTCACATACCAGTGCTGCGTATTGTAGTTTGCGCGATACTTGCGAAACAATAAGACGCTAACTCCGTATGCGCATCGAGCTCATAACGATACAATACAATACACACGCATCGCTCGCGCGGGATAATTCCCATCATCTATATAGCGATACTCGTTCGCGATATTAATGACAATAATGTACGCACTCGCACACCTTTTTAAGCAATGTCACGCCGATTGGCATCTTCTGAATATATACATGTATAATATAATATCGCTTCTCAACGATTAATCGTCCTTTGTTTCGATTTTCTCTGCCCGCAGATGAATCATCTCTACCGCGTCTTCAGCCAGGAGGTGGTCAGATTCTGCGACGAGTCGTTCAAGCCCGACTGCAGCAAGAGCCTGCTGCTGACCGGCCTGAGGAATCTGGCCAATCTCGAGGACGATCGTCTCGACGAGATGGATCCCTTCCAGCGTGGCGCCAAGAAAATCAGTGAGTAGTACGCACGCCACTTAATACAATCGAGAGGAAGAAATTTCCATTGCAAGCATGTGCAGTTTAAATACTCGTTTATGCTCCTCTCTCGCTTGTATACGTTACATTACGCGATAGTGTGACGCACTCTCGCGCGAGCGATCTCATGGTCGTCGAGGGTAATTTGAGAGAAAAAAAAATGTATAAAAATATACGCGTTATTATTACGCGTATTTACGGTACAAACGCGGCGCTGCACATTTTTCTGATTTATTAGATTAATCATTATAATTTTCTATTCGCGGTTCGATATAATGTACTACGCCGCATGCGTTAGTGTGTATGCGTATGCGCTCACATATATATATCTACGCACGATCGCGTGCAATAAATGAAGCTGATATGCTAAACGCGAGGATACAATATATACGCGCGCATTTCTCCTTTCGTTTGGTCGAGCGGGGATTTCACTTGAAATTACAGAGATTAACCCGCACGTTACTACAGTGTGTGTGTATAGGTACGTAGTCTATAACGCGTGTGTGTGCTGCACTGCACTCCGCTGCATATTTCCCGCCGCGTTATAACCGCTACCATATACTATACTATATATATACGCCTGATTATTGTACGGCGCGATTATTGGAAATTCTTCTCGCGGTTCTTCTACACCGTAACCGTAGCTGCTGCTGCTGCTGCGCGATTAATCCTTAATTGGAGAAATCACACGTGCGCGCCGTGACTGAGATTTTTTTCCCTCTTTCTTTTCTCTCTCTCTCTCTCTCTCCTTCTGTGTGTGTGTATGTTTCGAGAGATTCATTTTCTGGAAACGAAAAAATATGCGCAAATCGGGTATTTTCGTGCGAATTCGCTCATAAGTCTAAACGACGTACGACACGATTTGTGAAATCATTGATGGATTAAGTTCGCTTCTACTTTTTTTTTCGATGAAAGATCGCAGGCGATATAATAAAGGCACGCACTCGAAATTTTATAATCGGAAGTTTATAAGCTCACGCGCGCGCGCGCGTTGAATCAATTACCGTACGTTTACGCGTCAATCGACGCGTGCTGAAATATTTTCGTCATCCGTAGTACGCTAATGACTTTTTTTCGTCGCTCGTATAATATATTTCGTGTACGCGAATGCGCGCGTCGCTATTTTCATATCCGATCCGTTGCGTCCGACCCGCGTGGACGCCGCCACCGCCGCTGCTATATAAAGTCAAATATTCCAAAAGCTTTTTTTTTATATTATAAGAGGTATAATACGTCATACGGAGCTACGAAACGCGCACATATGACATAAAAAGTTAATTATGCGCGCGACAGACACGTGCGTGTTGTGCATTCTCTAGTCGCGCGCGCGCCGCTGTATGTAAGTAGTATATAGTATGCGAGAATTTATTTCGTGTTGTTCTTTTTTTTTGTTGTTGTTGCCGTTGCGATCATTCGTCATTTCTGAAGAGATAAATAGCTGCGGCGATTTTCAATCGAAATCGCGACGACATGCGTACGTGTACGCGAAAACAATCCGAACGCGAGGAAAAATGCGCGCTTGAGCTTATAACAATTTGCGTAAATAAAAAGTCATACATCAAAATAGATCGGACACGCGCACCTGCGGCAGTGGCGACCATTGAATAACAATAACAACAATGAATAATGATAAGTTTTGATAATGACGCATAATAATAAGCACTCGTAAAATCTACATTGCCACGCGCTTGACTATATGTTTATAAAAATACGATAGCGTATACACACCATGTTAAACGCACTCATACGTGGACACACGGACTCGCGCGAGGAGAAATTTTCATTTCTCCGCGGATGCGCAGCGGCAAACACGCGTTAAATTTCCTCAATTACGTTTCTCTCTCTCTTTATAGTGTATAATATGTGCAGCACAGGCGTATATCGTAAACGCGCATATCTTTAAACCGCACGAGAAGGCCAATATATAATCGAATTTTCATTAAATCTTTTTTCGCTTTTTTTGTGTCTTGCAGTTTGGCGCGAGCTGATCGGCGCCAGCGAAGACGTCATCGCCAGCCCCAAGAATAACAACAATAACAACAACAACAACAACGATAACAAAGATCATCTCTCGGCCAGCCGACTGGGCCAGCAACAGCAATACCATCAGCAGCCCATCCAATCCAACGACTATCTGGAAGATCCACTAGGTAAGAGCACATACCTTTTATCTCTTCTTTTTTTTCTCATCCTTCGCAAGCGTTTACGAGAGATTAATTTACATGACAAACGTATCCTCTCGATATATATCCTCATCGTCGTCGTCGTCGTCTCGCGTGCAGCCCCGCGTTGGAGTATATATTATTTTCCACTATATACAATATATAAAATGCACACGGCTTAAAGAGCATCCTCGCGTAGCGTAGCATCAGCATCAGCAGCAGCAGCAGCATGAGTATACATAAACGAAAGCGAGAGCGATTTTCATATACGTACCTGTACAGCATGCATATAAATCCCTCGCCATATCTCGCGCGCGCGCCTCGGTGAAATTTTCCGCAAAAACTATGTATACTATACAAGGTGCGTGTAAAGAATGATGTTTTGTATACGTATATAGAAGCCTTACGTATCATTATATATTCGCGAGCTCGCTTATCGATCTCGTCGACGTTTTCGTACATATACATAATATAAATACACAGACAGGAGATTTAATCCGCGAGCTGCGCGAGCGAACGAAGCTCCTCGCTGCGTGATTTCGCGGATCCGCGAGAGAGAGAGAGAGAGCTTTCTCTCTAATTTTACGCGCGCTTGGATTTTCAAGAAGGGACTCTCGTACAGTGGATCTACCTCGAGTTTTTGCGCTCGATTTCGTGCGTGCTATATAATACGTATGGTAAGAAAAAAAATCAGAATCGTTACGCCAGGCATCGAGGTTCATTTTTTTTTTTATTTTAATTTTTTATTCTGACATAAGTAGCTCGCGAGGTTTATATGATGGATACGCGGAAAAAATTTCTCAAAATTCAATTGCAAAATAAAAACTGCGCGGATCCTGTGTGTACTTGACGAGTGAAGCAGCGGATCTTTCCGAGCAGCTCTTTATGTAATGCAATATACTCGAAATCGTATATAGTTGAGTAATTCGGCATTTATTCTTGTGTCGATGAATTTTTAGACGTGCCCCCTCTAATTGATCGTTGTAATAAAATAAAAAGAACGTTGAACATTTGCTATTCATTTTTTCTCTTTGGCAATTATCAATATATATACTCACATTTTTACTTGCTTGATTTGCTCACCGTTAGTATATATATTTACAATAAAAAAAAACTGAATTAAAATTAAAACACAAACAAATTTTTTTAGATTAATTTATTTGAATGGCGTGGAACTACGGGCATTGAAAAAAAAATACATGCAAATATATCGACATTACGATGGTGATTTCACCAGCCGCTTCCGAGAAAAATCTTTCCACATTATCTCGCAGAAATGTTCGACGCAGGCCTCGGGTGGCTTCCAAGAATTTTCCGTGCGCCAGAACCGATACAACTCCATGTAGGTGCAGGGTAGTTTTCCCATCTCTTTGGGCGATAACCGGACCAGATGGTAGAGCGTCAGGTCCGGACGTATCTTTAGCTTTTCGCTATCCTCGCGAACTCCTCCTTCTCGTACCAATTATTTTCGATAACCGTGGGCTCGTCCAAGCATTTGTGCTTTTGGAAAAAGTGCCGAATTGTTGACGCGTTGCTGCCGTTCAGTTTGTATCCTCCTTGCTCGAGGCGCTCGACAATCGCCAGAGCGCCCGACATCAGACGCAGTTTTTTTTTATTATTCTTTACCAAATTCGGTCGAAAATCTTTATAGCTCGGAAAAACGAAGTCAGAAAGATCAGCGCCTCGATTCAAGAGTACATCCACCACATCCGCCAATACATGCGTCACAGCTAGTAGCAGCGGTGTCCGGCCCAACTTATCCTTGACGTCGACCTGCACCGTTTGCCGCAAGTCGTCGTTGACCTCGAAAAATAACTTGACCAAGTCATCGTAGCATCTTCTCTGACAGATAACGTGCAAGGGTGTCGATCCATCGTTGTTGGCTAAGTTAGGATCGGCGCCTCGTCTCAGCAGCAATTCGGTCGCTTCCTTCGTGTCGTTACGCATGTTTTTCGCTGCAATTATGTGCAACGGCGCGTTACCCTCCAACTTGTCCCGGGCGTTTATTTGCACCGTCCGATTGACTTCGTCCATGACCTCGAAGAATCTACTCAATATTTCATGGAAAGGTAATTCGATGCACAACGTATGCAGAAGAGTCGATCCCTCCTTATCGGCTGCAATCGGATCTGAGCCGTTTCTCAGCAGTGCAGCGGCTATCTTCTTAAAATTTTGCTCCAGAGCGTGATGAAGCGGCGTGCGACCCCACTGATCCCGGGCGTCGACTCGCACCGTAAGATGCATCTCTTTGCATATCTTGAAAAATAGCTCTACCAAGCCGTCGTCGTCGACTAATTTGTTTGCACTTTTGCAAATAATGTGTAAGGCGTGTATTCGTTGTCATCGGGTAAGTTGGGATCGGCGCCATTTTTCAGCAACAATTCGATCACGAAGTCCGAAGTGGCGTACTCAATTGTGAGTAACCGTAAATGCAGGGGTGCGTGCCCGTGCTTGCTCTTGCTGTTGACTCGCAGCGGCTTGTATCGTTTGTCGCTGAGTTCGAACAGCATCTCCACCACCTCGCGATAGTTTTTCTGGCAGGCATAGCTCAGTGGAGTGTACGCAACACATGTATTGGCTATGTTCGGATTCGCGCCCTTCCTCAGCAGCAATTGAACCAAGTTTTTGTGGCCGCGACACGCAGCACAATGTAACGGCGTGTTGCCATCTATGTCTCGAGCATCGACTTGCAGCGGCTTGTATCGATCGTTGCACAGATCGAACAACATCTTGGCCGAGTTGTAATCGTCGCTGTTGCCCTGACAAACCAGGTGCAGAGCTGTCGATCCTCTCGCATTGGCTGAATTTGGATTCGCGCCCTCCCTCAGCAGCAATCGAACCAAGTTTTTGTGTCCCGACGCGCAGCCGAATTCAACGGTGTGTTACCCTTCTCATCCCGAGCATCGACTTGCAGCGGCTCGTTGCTAAGATCGAACAACATCTTCGCCGAGTTGTAATCTTCGCGCTTGTCCGTACAAACGGTGTGCAAAGGTGTCTCTCCGTACTCGTCAGCTAGATTTGGATTCGCGCCTTTTCTCAGCAGCAATCCAGCCAAGTTTCTGTACTTGTAATACATAGCCATGTTTAAGGGTGTTTCTCCCTCATCGTCCTGGGCATCGATCTGTATCGGTTTATATTTTTCGTCGCTGATATCGAACAACATCTCAGCCAATTTGTAATCGTCAGCGTCGCCCTTGCAAATTTGGTGCAAAGGAGTCACTCCTTTCTCGTCGACTGCATTCGGATCGGCGCCGTTTCTCAGCAGTAATTCGAACGAGTCTTCGTTGTCAAACATCACGGCCAAGTGCAGCGGTGACTTACCTCTCGAGCTCTCTCGAGCGTCGACTCGCAGCGGCTTATATTTTTCCTGGCTAAACTCGAACAACATCTTCGTCGAGCCGTACGGAAGCACGAATAGTGCACAGGTGTGCATCCTTGATATCAGCTGCGTTGGGATCGGCACCGTTTTGGAGCAGCATTGCTGCAACTTCCTTGCGATCGCCGTACACAGCCATATGCAGCGGCGAGCTGCTTGTGGCTCGCGTACGGCAATCGACATAGTGGTGTCCGAGCTCGAGGAATTTCGCGACGATTTCAACGCAGCCGTACTCGCAGGCCACGTGAAAATGCGTGAGGCCGTCGTTGTCAGCGAAATTCGTATCGAATTTGTCGTATATTTTAAAAAATTTAGGTAAGACTCTCTGAATTTTTCGATGAAGCTTGCCGTCGGCATTGAGTCGAGATGCGTGATGTACTGGTGTGCTGCGAACAAACGGCGGCTTGCCGTCTCCGCCACCTGTGCGCTGCTCGTCTTTGTAGCCGCTACTTATTACGAAATCGATGAATCGTTCTCCACGAGGATCGTTTTCGTCGTCACCATAAGCTATAGCGTCCGAGAGAAGGCGATCCATTACTTCCCAGTGAAAAAGATCTTGAAAATTGGGAAGTTCCCCCTGCCAGTGGCTAATTATAGAGTCGACTTGACGTAGAAATTCGAGTCGCTTCTCTTCGAGCGTCCAATCGACATTTTCTCGTAATCTTTTCAATCGTTCTAATCTGTCGACTACTTCTTGGTTATCGGACCTGTTATCGGGTTCGTTATCGGGCGCGTCGGTTGTGGGCGCGTCGTTCTGTGCACGCACGCATGAACAAATTCGTCTAAAATTTAAGGCACTTTTTATTTTTATTTTATTCATGATTTGTTTATGGAGATCACTTGTTGCTGCACTAAAATAACACTGCACATGCAAACTTCAATAAGAGTGAAAGAAAAAACACGCGCTCGAAACACACGAGGTACGCGAGGTAAAATTAGTAGCGCGAGATACGTGTCGTTTAACGTCACCCACACTCATGCCACATGCGCAACACTGCCAGAAAAAAAAAAATTTCAATAGAACTACTTTTGCCTATGACATGGATCGGGCATGCGCGTAGTACTTTCAAAAACAGCTCTCTAAGCAGTATCTACAAAATTCGAATTCGTAAGAACGCGGATTTCAATTTCTATATTGTAAAAATTTTAATTATTTTTTCGATTTTTTTTAACACTACATTTGAATAGCAATAATAATTTATTTTCACTTTGATCAGAGAGAAAAGAAAAAAAATTATTTAATAAAAATTCATTATTTGGAAATAAATTTGAATCTCACGGCTTCTTAAGTTACTTTTAAGCATTAAGTTGGACGTGATATCGTGCGCATTTCAGTGTTTATTTTTCTCTTCAGCAATTAAAAATACAATCAAATTTTTACTAGCTGGATTAGCTTACTTTCGAATTTTAACTTACATTAAAGGAACTGAAATAAAATTAAAACACAATGAATTCATTTTTTAATTTATTTATTTAAACGACATAAAAAATCTTCAAAATTAACACTAAACAAAAAAAAAGTACTGCAAATATGCTTATATTGTTGGCGAGTTTTCACTTGGGTTAATTGGGCTACTTTTACTTGCCGTAGCGCTTGGCGAGCTTTTATTTGCCACAGCCGCCGAGCAAATATTCCACAAATCTTTGTTCGTCAACGATTCGTCGATGATCGATTCCGATGAACAATTCAGTGCCCATCGACGGAAGAATCTTCTCGCCGTAATCTCGCACAGGGGCGCGACTCGCTCCCTGAACAACCAGTGATCGCCCAAGCGCCAGAACCTGTAGAGCTCCAAGTAGTGCAGGGTAGTTTTTGCTCGTCTCTGGCTGATAATCTGGCCAGGTCGTGGAGCGACAGGCCTGGGCAATCGTTAGCTTCTTCGATATCTCCACAAACTTCTCATCGTCGTACAGACACTTTTTAAGATCCTCCGAGTTTACGAACAATTCGTGCTTGGCAAACAGATTCATGATCTTCATGGCGTCGCGAAGCTTCAGCTCGTATCCTTTGTCCTCCAAGAGCTCCGCCACGGCCAGAGCACCGGATGCCAGCGGCAGCGCGTTGAGTCGTTGAAGCGATTCGAATCTCTTGTCGATATAATCCTCGGCTGGAAAAACGAAGTTGGACAGATCAGCGCCACGATCCAAGAGTGCGTCGACCAAGTCGGGCTTGAAATTTGCCACAGCTAATAGCAGCGGTTTTCGTTTTTTCTTGTCTTGGACGTCGATTTTTACCTCTTGCCCAAGCTCACCATTGATCTTGAAGAACGACTCCACGATTTTTTCATCGTGATTCTTCGTGGCTCTTCTGTTGCAAACGACATGCAGAGGATCAATCCATCTAGGTTGGTCGCGTTCGGATCTGCGCCTCTTCGCAGCAGCAATTCGACAGTCTCCTTCTTCACAGAGTCCAAGTGCAATGCAAAGTGCAACGGTGTATAGCCCAATTTGTCCTGAGCATTGACCTGCACCTTTTGACGATGGTCATCCATGAGCTTGAAAAATATCTTCAGCAATGAATGGTTTTTGGCTAACTTACACACGAGGTGCAGAGAAGTCAATTTTGCGTTATAGGCTGTATTCGGATCTATCGTCTTGTATTCTTGCTTCAGAGCCGAGCGAAGAGGAGTTAAATCCAACTTATCCTGGTCATCGACTTGCACTGTTTGATTGAAGAATAGACCTATCAAGGCTTCATCAATGAGTTTACCTGCTTCGATTTCTTTGCAAATAACGTGCAAAATAGTCACTCCTTCGTCGCTGATCAAATTAGGATCGGCACCATTTCTCAGCAGCCATTCGATCAAGCCTCTGTGTCCTTTAGGCACGGCAAAGTGTAAGGGTGTGTTACCTTTTTTATCCTGAGCATTAACTTGCCACGACAGTTTAAGCTCCTCGACAATCTCGAGGAACTTCTCCACCAAATCAGCATCGTTGGAGCTCTTGCAAATATAGTGCAGAACAGTCGATCCGTTCTCGACGGCTAAGTTTGGATTCGCACCCTTTCTCAGCAAATACAAGACCAAGTTTCGGTGTTCATGCTTCGTAGCCAAGTTTAACGGTGTCTTACGTAAATTGTTCTGAACGTCGACTTGCAGCGGCTTGTATTGATTGCTGCACAGATCGAACAACATCTTCGCCAAGATGTGATCGTCGCTATTGCCCTGACAAACCAAGTGCAGAGGAGTCGATCCTCTCGCATTGGCTAAATTCGGATTGGCGCCGTTTCGTAGCAGCAATTGCGCCAAGTTTCTGCGCCCACTGGACACAGCCACGTGCAGCGGTGTGTTGCCAGACTTATCCTGTTTATTGACTTGCAACGGCTTGTGTTTGTCGCTCTTGAGTTCTAACAACATCTTCGCCAAGGTATAATAGTCGCGGTCAGCCTTGCAAACGATCATCAATGGAGTTGTTTTTTGAACGTCTGTAACATTTGGATTGGCGCCTCTTTTTAGCAGCGTTTTGATCCTCTTCTTATTCTTGTTTGACACGGCCATGTGCAATGGTGTGCTGCCAAAATTAGAACAGACGTCGATGTTTACCTTTTTCTGAATCTCGTCATTGATTTTGAAGAAAAGCTCCAGCAAGTCATCGTCGCTCGAGCTCTGGCAAATTATATGCAAAGGAAATAATCCATAACCGCTGGCCACGTTTGCATAGGCATGATTTTTCAGCAAAAATTCAATCAAGTTTCTATGGCCACGAGACAGAGCTAGATGCAATGGTGTCTGACCTGTCTTGTTCTTGGTATTGACATGTACCTTATATTGGTCGCTAAAATCGAATAACATCTTTGCAAAGTTGCAATCGTCACGGTCACCCTGACAAATGATATGCAAAGGCGTCATACCATCTTGATTTGTTGAATTGGGATTGGCACCATTTCTCAGCAGACACTTGAACGAATTTCTGTAGCCACGCAACAGAGCTATATGTAGCGGTGACTGACCAATAATGTTCTTGGCATTGACTTGAATCTCTTGATTTTTCTCTTTGCAAATTTCGATCTCTTGAGTTTTCTCTTTGCAAATTTCGATAAATACCTTAATCAATTCGCTATTGTCCCAGTCACCCGCGCAAATGGTGTGCAAAGGTGTCATGCCGTCATTATTAGCTAAATTCGAATTTGCGCCCTTTCGTAGCAGCAGCTCGATCAAGTTTTTGTTGCCACTGGAGACGGCCAAGATTAAAGGCGAATCACCTGTTTCTCGACAGGTCATATTGGGATCCTGCCCGAGCTCGAGAAATTGTTCGGCGATGCTCACATCGCCGCACATACAGGCGACGTGAAAATGCATCAAGCCGTCTTCGTCGGTGTAATTTACATCAAAACGATTGTACACTTTAAAAACTTTAGAAATAACCTCGGTCATCTTTATAGAAAGTATGCCGGGGTTCTTGAGATAACGTCTCGCCACGTGATGCAGTGGCGTAGTGCAATTAAACAGTTTGGATGAAACAGGCGTTTCCTGATGCCTCCGTCGGGAATTACGGGCTCGTCTTTGAAGCCGGTGCTGATGACGAAGTCAATAAGTCGTTCTGCTTGACAATCGTCACGATCGCCACAATAATTTATGCAATCCAAGAGAAGCCGCTCAATTTCTTTCTTTCGAAAAATGTCTAGGAGATTTGGTAGTTGGTCCTTCCAATTTTTTATCAAAGGATAAATTTCAAGAATGAATCTTCGTCGCTCTTGTTCTATCTCCAAATCAACATTTTTTCGTAAACACTTCAATCTGTTTAATTTTTCGTGGCTATCGAAACTTGCCGCGGCTTCGCCGTTCGAGGAACTCATTGTTCTGCGCACTCACACACCAACACAGTCACTAATATAATCTGAGATATTGTTTAAATTTATGCCACAAAAGTCACTTGCTGCGATCGATGTATTTTTTTATTTGAACTAATACTATTTACACAGAGAGTAAAAAACACGTGTGCGAGCTATATAACCGTGAATACAGCTCAACTAAAACCACATGTACGTGTATGACGAAGCGTCGGTAATAGACTTTCTAATTAAGCGAGTCCGAGTGTACATGTCGTTTGACTTCGAGCATCTGGAAAGTATTGAGAGAGACACGCTGTAATTAGGCTGCGTCATTCACCTAAACGAGTGCTCTAAAAAATCAGACCCGAGGTAACCGCGCAATTCAAATTCGTAAAAAACGCGAATTCAAATTAATTTATTGTAAAAATTTTAATCTATTAAAATTTTAAATTAAATTTGTATCATCTATTCCCTTCGTGGTTACCGACGATTTATGTTTATAAAATTTATATTTGTAGCTTTATTAAACAACAAATCCGTCAGATATAGATTGTAGTATTATCGCACCAGATGTAAAGTAGATAATGAAACCTAACTCAACCTAACTCTTTCCTGTTAAACGAAATATAACTGAACATAAATACGTTGTAAGATAAATAAAAGCATAAAACCAAAAAAAAAAAAAATTAAATTAAAATCAGTACGAATGAAAAGACGGAAAAAAGAGGACTCGCGGGGGCCAAATTGAAATATAATTTTTCAATTTTACGTATCCGCGGCTCTATTCATAAAATAACGCCGCAGCAAAATGCAGTTTAAATAAAAAAATAGAGAGAGCAAAAAAAGAGGAGGAATTGAAGCACGCCGTTGCAGCGGGGCGAGGAGATAAAGTTAAAAGAGAACGACGCGCGCTCCGCGAGCAGAGATTCCCAAGATGCATGTACTCATGCTATATCTCTCTATCTCTCATCGCCATTAAAATTCCTTTCTTCGAGCTTCGCAAACGCCCTTTATGGCGCACGTCACTCGAAATATATATTCAAATATCGAATAACACAAGTCGGTGGTAGCAGCAGCAGCAGCAGAAAAAGAAAGAGAGATATACCTATATGTATAATAAAAAGCCTCTTTTCATTTTTCCACGATGCGCGAGTCTTTTGCGCGAATATATATAAGATCCGTATCACGCGCATATAGGTATGGAGTGAGATATGCGGCATGGGTTCTCTATATCTGTATGTACAAGAAACGCGCAGTGCACTTATATAAAAATCAAAAACTCGAGGAAAGCCCAAATAAAATTGCACTGCTGGAAGATAGAAATATACTTATATATCGAGAACTGTGCACGTCTATATGAGTGCAGCAGCAGCAGCAGCAACAGCAGCCACCAACGCGCACGATAATAAAAAGAAAAAAATAGAAAAACGAGTTGCAAGAGATCGACGAGCGAGCGAGAGAAAGATCGGTATCGACTCCGCGATGTTATAAGTGCATTCGTTGCTTCCGCTCTGTAGCCGCGCGCAGCAACTACACAATATCTGTATATCTATGTGCAACGTAAGATCGGCTTCGCTCGGTACAATCGGCGGCGGTGCTCGTGCGCCACCACCGCGCCCCCGCGCGCGACTTTTCAGATCATACGTGTCTTATATCCTAATACACAACATCGAGATAAAGTGTAGCAAAAAAATATATATATATCGTAGTACGTGCAGTCATGCAGCTCCCACCCACATACACACACACACACACACGTGAGAGAGTCGTTGTGAGCACATACACACACATGCACAGCAACACGCGTCAGCGCGCGTATAAGAGAGGACAATTTTTCCTCTTTCCTCTCCCGTGACGACGGCGACGGCTTTTCCTTCGAGCCATCGAGCAGATCGAGAGCATTTCCGCGGATCGGGGTCACTTTTCTGTTTTCTTTTTCGCGAGCTAGTATATAGTATATAGTATAGTATATAGTATGTAGTAGCTGCAGCAGCTCTTCTGGGAACGAAGAATGGGCCGAGCGCGCGCGCGCGTGAACAGCTTTCACATTTTCTCCGCGCGCTTATATAGATATATCGTATCGTCGATTGCAGTAGCAGCAGCAGCAGCAGCAACAGCAGCAACTTTGGCTTATATATTATAGTCTACTGTATAGACTCATCGAGATTTTGCGCAAACTGCCTCCCTCTGCCTTGTATACAAATATAAACACTCACACATAGAGAGGCCTCAACGTGTGTGTGTACGCGCGTGCTGTATCGCAAACCATCCGCGAGCTCAATAGCTTTTATATACATCGAGAGACGAGCCTTATAGTCGCCTTATTTTTCTCCTTTACTTGTTCATCTTTCTTTTTTTTGCCTTTTTATCCCCTATTATTTGTTTCTTTTTGGCGCATCGGCGTTGCTACTGCTGCTGTCGTTGTTGTTGTTGTTGCTGTTGTCGCTGCCTTATGGAGCTCGTCGTCGTTATGATAAGCGCGCAAGTAGCGCAGGCGGATTACAGTACGGAGGGGGTTCATTGTCGTCGATTATTTTGTCATCATCGTTGGCAAAGTTCGAAGTCCGGTATATATAAGCAGCAGCAGCCAACCACAAAGGCGCGTGTATAGTCGAGAGTGTGCCCTCGCGGTCAATTTATTTTAAAGCCTTCTCCCACCACCACCACGAAGATCTATATGATACTTTGTAGCGAGCCTAATATCACTTCTTCTCCTCTCTGCCCTTTATAAGCTCGTCCCTTTGCGAGCTTTTTTGAACTAGTGGTGCGAGACGTATATCCCGAGTCGATGAACGTACGCGTATACTCTTTGTGCAAAAAATTCAGTGTACAAAAGTCGCCCACTTATTATTGCCACAAATATACGATAATAAAAATTTTAATTGACCCACGCGCTCACTCATCGACACCTATGTATAAATTGGTCAAAACCGCTTACATTGAAGTTGATCGCGTCGATTCACGCGTAAATCGAGCTTAAATCAAAAATCGAGAAAGATAAGAGAGCAAAAAAATAAGTAAATAAATGTATAAAAAAGCCAGAGAGAATAAAAATTCGGAGCCCAGCATACCAGAGCATATTACGGAGAAAGAAAAAAAGAAAAAAATCGAGGCAACAACAAACCAAACAAACAACAGCGCATGAGTTCATGCGATATTCTCGGAGCAATAAACCGATCACTTACTCGCGCGAATAAATAAGTAGGCTCTTTAGTATCGTATTATAGTGTACATTACGCAAGCGATGAAATACGTACTACGTATCTGAAGATCCAAGTAGGTAGTAGATCCTATATAATGCGAAGAAAGAGAGAGAGAGAGAGAGAGAGAAACTAGTGTGTGTTTACGCAGGGACAATAAACTCGCGGCAGCCCACGGAGATGACACCTATATATCGATACCCGTAATACAGACCTTACTTCTCGCACCTATACACATAACATACAAACAGTATATGCACGTCATCGCGCGCCGTACGATCCGTAAACGATCCCCTAAATTGCATCTCTGTTTAATGTATCGGCGGCTGCTGCTGCTGCACTCGTATGTATGTATACTACGACACAATATCTGCGCGCGTAAATCTCGCGGGGCTTTTATGCTCCAACGGAGCTCGAGAATGTGTGTTGTCGTCGTTGTTCAACGTAGGTACCCTCCTCTCTAACTGACGATCGATTCTCATCGATTCGCGCACTCGCGTAATATTGTCGTACACAAAGCGGTTTATAAGGAAATAGCTGCATGTGTAGCTTATGTAGCGTTTAAGCCAGTCTCTGAAATATAAAAGCCACGTTTATTTGTGCACATGTGCATGCAAGGGTAGTATAGTAGTAGTAGTACAGTACACGACCAGTTGATTCTTTTGCTCGTGTCCCCGCACGCTGCATCCCGAACTATTCGAGGAACGCGTAATATACATCGAGTTGAAAAAAAAAAAAAACTACTCTTGCCACACACATGTGTATACCTACGTCCTCGCGCGGAAACCTATATAATATTGCAACCTAGCTCTGGCATGGCAGGATAGAGATCGATCGACCGATCGACCACTCGTCAACGGCGCTCCATTCATCTCGCCCCAAAAAACATCTGGGGCCTCGTGTATACACAAAAGTGACGAGCGATCGAGCGCGTTGATGGATCGTAATAAACGGGCGCGTGTGACAAGTCGCCGTGTGTGTTAAAAGTACGGGCACAGGTCCCGTTTTAGCGTATATATAATGCGGAGCCCCCGGTCGAAGATCGATTACGCGACGTTATAAGCGTCAGCTTTTTTTCTTCCTTTCTTCCTTTTATACTGCGAAGGGTTCGAGTTTTTTCTTTGCCCAGCCTCAAAAAGGAATCATTGCTCCTACTAATCGTTTTCCTTTTCACGCGCGGGCTCCGCGAGCTCTTTCATGCGTGCGTACGTACTAAACGCGCAATTGTGCGTACGCGTGAAAGGAGAGAAAGAGATTATTCGGGTACATGAGCGACCCCTCCTCTCTCTCTCTCTCACGAAATTCACTTGAAATCTCAGCGAGTAACGTGTAATAATAGTCTCGTCGCTGCGACAAAAGCATACATATGTACGTCTTTGAGTTCACAAGTATTCTCGTCTTCCTTCTACACCGCCTTTACTCCATGTCTTCTTAAATATGTCAAAACTCGACGACGTTTTCTACACATCTCCAAGTATTTACGAGTATATCACTCTCGAGTCTCTCGCGGCCCAATAACACTGTACACAATAATACGACGCGCCTCGCAGAAATGTCTGCGTAGCGAGGAAAAGCTCGCACGAAAGAGCGAGACTCTTTCGCTACGTCGGAAGAAACCGATATACATTGTTACGCGTATATAGCTCAGCCGCACACACGCACACGAGCTACGCGTGTGCTGCTGCTCTTTCACTCAAATTGATTAATTAGCTTCTTGCGCGCATTATTCGCTTTAATTAGCCTCGGCTTAATCTCCACCGCCGACGCCACTACCTGTGCTGTTGCTGCGTTATATGGCCTGTGCGCGATCTCACGACGACGGCTAAAACACATCGCCACACAGCACATACACGGGACTACTTGGTGACAAATGATCCCACTAATCGCTTTCTTCCTTATACACACCATCAGGGGCTCAGGGGGGATCTACTTTAGTAATTTACGCACGCGCGCGCGCGCGAACGTTGACGACGACGAAGCGCTCGATTTCAAAACTCGTTCGCAGCACAGCGTACCGCGATAAATCAGCACACGCGGTGTAACTTTCTTCGACTTTTTTTTGTTGCCTCACCTCTTTACATTATCATTATTATTATTATTATTATATACACACATCGGCTTACCAGTTTGTTTTTTTGTATTGTCAACAGCTTTCGGTGACAGCAATCACTTGGCCGCCGAGGAGTCCTCGTTCAGCGCCGATTACGCCAGCCCGCCGAGCACCTACCTGTCGGACGGACCCTGGGCCGTGCGCGTCCTGCCCGACGGCAGTCCCGTGCCCGAGGACAGATCCTCATCCTCGTCGCCTTCCGTCGTTTCGTCGTCGCGTCCCACGACCCCCAGAGACGAGGACATCGAGGATCTGCGCGCCGACGCGAGGCCGGCCTTCCACGAGCTCGAGGCCTACAACGAGATCAAGAGTCCGGCGCGCGAGATGATGCCGCCCGCGATGCCACTGATTAGACAGCCACCGGTCAAGAAGAGCAGCCGCTTCATCTCCGTCGTTCCCATGAGCCGGAGAGGCAGCTACGTTTACTATCACCCAGCGGTCGCCCGAGTCATCAGGCCGATTTATTACCAGTCGATTTACTAGATCGAACGATCGAAATAAATATATGCGCGCGTGTGTGTGTATAAATACGAACGATTGACGCGAGGCGCGTGCCAATTGTCAAAGACTGAATACTGTTGTTGTCGTTGCTTTTTTTTTCTCGTCGAACGAAAAAACAAAAGAAGAAGCAAATCATGTAACGACATATTACATACGTACGGCGCACAGTCTCGTTTTTTTTTCTTCCTCGAGACGTTAATAATTGTACAAAGTTATCAAAGGTAAATAATCTTAAGGACCTGCTGTTGTATATTTGGTATGAAACTTTTTTGAGTGTGTAAATAGCGTAATAAGGAATCGACGTTGTAAATATTTCACGGCCATTTACTCCTTCATTTTATTATCGTATTGTTTCTCTCGTCGCTCTCTCGAGTGCCGAGAGCTGCTAGCACATATGTGTATTAAGATTTATCATTGTATAATGGCAAATATTCGCTTCCTGAAGCACAGAAGCTCACGTGTGAAGTGTGCCTGCATAGCATGTATGAATGCATGTATTGAGCTCCACACACGCTAACAAGAGGCCTCCTCTGTCGACGCGTGTGCAGCATGTTTTTTTTTTTTTTTTTAAATACGGCCGCGCCAAGTAGCGTTCGCGTATTATACAAGTATGAAATATTTCGTTTATTACAAGTGCCCCCCGAGTCAACGATCCTCGACGGCGATATCGCTTATACATTGTGTGTATATCGCTGCCGCTGCTGAGGTTTTGGACGCGCCGTTCTCGCGTAATGACTCATTGTGTTGTTTTGCGATTTTCAAGATCAAGTATAAAATATAGGAGCCGCCGCTCTCGCGAACCTGAATTTTTTCTCTCTTCATTTTATCTTCCTCGTTAATTAAGTGCGAAATATGTGCTCGTGCTGTCTGTGTGCGTGTGTGTGCGAGAGTCCATTGTTTCCACGCGCGCACCCGAGAGTGCCCGGTACATACACATACGTGAATTTATCGATTTCCCGATTTTACTGGGGCACTTTGCGGGTTTTCATTCTTCTCTTTCGCTCGGCTCGCGGGCCAGCAACGGAACATCTCGCTCGCAGAACGAGAGCGTGCACGCGTACACTTAACTCTATAACTGCGAATGCGTGTGTGTGTGTGTGCGTACCGAAACTATCGAAACGCATTCCGGACACGAGTCTATGCATTTTTTTTACTACTAGCTCGAAGCTATATTCGCGAGTGTGTGCATATAGCTATATGTATCGATAGAGTCCAGCTTCTATATATATCGTTACTGTGCTATATATTTGCACCGTCAATGCTAGTAGAGCTCTGAAAAACCCGACTAGTACTTTTTCTTCCTATGCGCTGCAACTGATTTTTCGCACGCAAATTGCAAAGAACACGACGGCGACGTAAACGTACTGCGAATAGAGTAATCCAACGAATGATTCGCGCACTCCGGCTAAGTGCTTAGATGATTGTTGCAGTGCGCGCGAGAGGCAAGTGTGTCGTGTGTGTGTTGTGTGTGTGTGGTGTGTGTGTGTGTTCGTCGCCTCTAAAAGCTTGCGAGGCGCTTCGAGTGTAATTTTATTTTTTATTTTTTTTCCTTTTTTTTTTTTTTCCTATTTTATTTTTACCTCTTCATTGTGCATATGCGAACGCGATGATTGACTCATTTGCTATTGCTGTACGTTTATAGTGTCTAAGTGTATGCGCGCGTGTGTGTAAGTTGGATGTGAATTGATGTTCGATTGTCCGCGGTTGATGATGTCATTAACATTTCATGCCGATCGTATTACTAGCTAATATATCGTTTGTAGCAATTGCGAAAACAAAAAACAAAGGAAAAAAAAAGCCACAATAATATTATTTTGTAAATATCATCATCAATTGTTACATCGCGACCTTCTTCATTTTTGCTTTATTGATAAATAATAAGATTATTAGTAGTTTTAAATCATTCGCTTTATTGCTCATCGTGTCGATGCGCAACGCTAATTTATTATTATTATTTATAAGCCGATCGCCCGAATGGAAAAGGCATAATTCAAGATGCGATTTATAATAATGAAAAAATGAAAAAAAATAAAATAAAAGATACAAAAACAAATACGAATCCTTGTTGTGCTCTATTCAATGCTAATGCGTATAAAATCAAATCCTTCCTTTAAATCCCCGCGCGTAATACACGCTTCGCTCGATCGATGGAAATTATGTATCGGATTTATAAATGAAATCATCATCATCGTCGTTGCCGCTGCTGCTGGAGTGGAATGAAAAATTTGTTTTTCACGCGCTCACGGGCGTGAATTAACGCACACGTTGTTGTTGTTATTGTTTTTTTTATTTTTCATCGTCTCTACAGGATACGTACGCACGATGGTACGCATCCGCGGTCGTAACAACCAATTGCAGATGAAAAAAAAACATCGACAAATATGTAATCACGGTGCGCGTCGATAAGGCAAAAATGAGAATTTAAATGCCGCCGCCTGTACCACCGCGCAGTATCTGCTGCTGCCATTGGCAAGTTAATAATAATTCATTTGGCAAATTCAAAGCGATTTTCGCATCGCCTCTTCCGATCGTTCCACGCGCACGTAAAATTAACGATCGATTCATCCGTTGCACATTTTGCATTAAAAACGATCAGAGTGCAGCCAGCCACCCACGCACGGATACGGACGGATGGAGGGACGCGCGCAGACGAACAACAAAACGATTAAACGTTAAGCGTCGTGTATGGGGATATAATAATAATAATATAATATGAAGCACACACACACACACAGGCCGCGGCCATATTTATGCACCCGGAAGAGAGGATCAATAAAGAATTAATAGCCGTGTTAATCGGATTAATGCCGCGCGGAAAATAATCGCCTCGTGCAGAACAAATGAAGCCAAAACACGTCCGCCGCCGCCGCGTCTATGTATTATAATAGGGGGAAATGCAACGAACGAACGAACGAAACAGAGAAAAAAAATTATAAAGTTGCGGCCGCGTTGATGAAAACAAGGAACGAAAAATGTAAAAAAAAAGTATGAAAAAAAAGGAACTAACTTCGCCGTAGTCGACGATGACGGTATAGCATAGTATAGACAGAGTGTGCATTAGTATACAACGAGAGAGAGAGTGAGAGATAAAAAAGATATCTCCTGCGAGGCGAGCGCAAGCTCCGTCGCTGTGTATAAACGCGGCATAGTGTACAGGCGCAGTAGCGGCGGCCGCGTGGTGCGCGCACTGGTGCAAAATAAAATAATGATAGTTTTTTCTCTCGTTACTCTTTCTTTTTTTCGACATTTTTTTTGGTCGGTTCGGTTCGTCGTCGTCGTCGTCGTCGTCGTCGTTGTGTGTGTGTTTGTGTGCGACGATGATCATAAAGCAGAGTATTTATATACGCCAAGTTAGCGGGCGGCTAGCGAGCGAAGAAAGAAACTATGTAGCCGGTGCGGCTGCTGTGCGCACAATGCGCGCGAGGCCTATACATTAAAAGGGCTCGCGAGCGCAGCTGTCCGTCTCGGCAGTTTCATTTATATAAACGCGGTATAATAACGCGTGTACGCATGCATATACGAGAAACGGAAAATCTTAACGACGACAAGTACGAGAGAGAGAGAGAGAGAGAGAGAGAAAAGGAAACGGACGTAAGCAGGAGGAGCAGCAACAGCAGCACGTGGCAGCGCACGAGTGTCACGCACACGTACAACCTTTGTACTCCCGCGCTCAAGTACATGTGCATATATGATGTTGTGCGTTTATATGTACATATTATTACGATTGTGCGCCTCTTACCTTCGTGCGCGCGCGTGTATTTCATTAAAGCGCCCGGCTACACACACGGACACACACAAAGAAGGGAGGCGCGCGCGGATGGGGGCGAGACATTTAAGGGCCGAGCCAAGCCGAGAGAGAGAGAGAGAGAGAGTGAAAGTACACTTGGGCGTGTGTGTTTATACATACGTGCACTTACAATTGTACATATTTATGCCATTAATTGCTACGAGTTCATGTCACTCGAAATGTAAACACACATGCAGCGGCATCAAGTGCAGCAACTGCCAATCGCCATCAGCATTTGTGCATACATATATATATGGTTTAAGTAGTTCTCTCTCTCGAGTCTGCATAGTGTGCGCGCATATGGCGCGCGCCGGGGTTGGTTGCATATTACAATATACATACGTACGCTGCCGATATCGGGCCAATTGCTCTATGGCCAGTCGCAATGCATGCGTGTGTGTGCGCGAGCTGTGCGGCGTAAGCGAATTTTTCGTTCTCCTCTTTTTCATTTTGCAACTACTACGCAGAGCTCGATCGCCTTTTGTATGTATGCTAATACCGTAATGAAGTTTATCGAATAATAATGATAATAATGGGGTGGGCTGCCGGCCGGCAGCTAGAGAGCTCGGGTGCTTTCTTTTAATTTGTCTCTCTCTCTGAGAGAGAGAGAGAGAGAGAGAGAGAGAGAGAGAGAGAAAATACGCGTGTGCCGCAGGGCTGTGCGTGGCTTTCATTTTTATGCAGATGGCACACGCGCCCAGAGCTGGGCTAGCTCTCTACTCGTACTATATACACGCTCGGCTATGCAGCTTAAATATTATACGCCCCGGCCATAGTCTCTCTCTCTCTCACTCTGGCTCTGTCTCACTCCGCGTTTTGCAATTCTATTTGATCAAGGGGTTGGCCGCAGCAGCAACAGCAGCAGCCGACAGTGGGTGTACGTTATATGTATAATATGGTTGGGCTACTCAAGGGAGCGTATACAGGCCAGCACCAGCTCTAAATCTCCAAATAGTCTTCGTATTTACAATGTTCTGGCCATGCTGATTAAACTTTTTGATTATTCAATAAAGAAACGAAGAGAGAGAGAGAGAGAAGACTATGTACAGTAGTGTGCAACAGCAGTGGCACCGCCCCGACGTTTATTAGCTTAGCCAGCCTCTCGTTCGACGGCCTAGGGGGGGTGCACAAGTGTCGACGCGGATCCAACTTTATAGCTACTACTGTCTGTCTGTTGTGTACGCGTAATGTATATACAATAAAGCTCAGCTCTCTCTCTCTCTCTCTCTCTCTTTCTCGATTCGATGCTCGTTGTGCTGCTGCTGCAGCTTATTTATGCTAAGTTAGTTTCGGAGGCCTCCCGTCCATATTACAGTCGCGCGCGCGGCAATAATAGACAAGGGTCGCGCGCCCCGAAAATCTCGGGTTGCCAAAAGCACCTCCATGTGCAAAACAGACATTACAGTCACGTTGCGCGCACAGAGATTTTTTCCTCCTTTTCTTTTCTAGCTCCTTTTTTTCATCCGTTCACACTCAGCTGCCTACCACACAGGCGCGCGTATAACGACATAATCTTCAAAGCGGCAGCGGCGGAGCTTTTGTGTCGAGGCGCGCACATTACGATTGATTTTATAATCACGCGTGACTGCGGCGCGGCGCATGCATATAAGGACTATGGAGCAAGTACACGTGTATAGCATAGCCTTATGAGCGTACGTGTATAGGTGCGGTGCATACAGTCGCCGCACACACACACACACACCACTTGCATACATAAAGCTGTGTGAGCTGACGCAGCCGTTGCCGTCGCGCGAGCTTTTCCCGAAAATTTCCATTCTATTGAATATGTATAGAGAGAGCGAGAAAGAGAGAGGCGAATATAAATGCAATCATTCGGCTTACAATGCGGATTATGTTCTTTGATGAAATTTCCGCGCGGACCCCCCCTTTAGCTTGCCAATATATGCATATAGCAGTATAGGTATATATCGGGGCGGTTGGTGGCTGTCTATGTGGTGGCGGCGGCGGCGGCGGGCAGCATTGTATGTAGATTTTGCGTCGCGCGCTCGTTGTTTTGCGCTAGCTGCTCCGCGCGCTCGACGCGACCGACCGATGGAATGACGATATTATTTTACATTTTCTATACATATAAATACCGCCGTGGCTTTATCAGAAAGAGCTGCTGCTGCTGCTAGAGCCAAAGAGTCGAGTCAAAAGCGCGGCGCGTGACCCAATAATAATTTATGATACTTTGAATGCGTATATCTATAGGGCTTAGAATTCTACTGCTGCTGTTGTACACATCGATGTGGCGGTGCTTGGTGTCCGTTATATATATATAATAAATACAGCACCCAGAGTCAGGCCATTCGAGGCTGATCCGCTGCTGCTGCTGCTGCAAACTTTAGCAATCAGTGCTTGGCGTGGTATAGTATACGCGCGTGCTCACTCCACCCGCCTGCCCGCTCGCGTTGAGTGACATTTTCCAAAAGGAAATTTTTCAACAACTTTCGTTGTTATAAGACCCTCTCGAGTGTGTGTGAGTGAGCGAGTGTGCCCCTTATTCACACGCGTGGGAAAGCACGAGAAAAAGAGCTGCTAGCTTAGCTATACATATCTGTGTGTGTGTGCATATAAGCCGCACCAATACTACAGCTACGTACTAGATGCTGCCTGGGCAATGTTTAATTTTGTTTTGCCAAGAAACGTCGTTGGACGATATAAATGATATTAAGACCAAGTTTTTCATTGCTCCAGCTTTTTCTTTCTCTCTAACAGCACTCGGGCAGTAGAGGCAAGCAGAGCACAGGCCACGGCACGAGGCGGAAATGCAACATAAATCTATTGTTCAAACTTTTTTAACGGCCCGCTCCCGTGGTGGTGGTGGCCACCACCACCACCACCGCCACGCTCAAATACGTCGAGTGCGTATTCTTTAACCTTAATGTGCGCTCGCGAGAGCTAGCTAGCTAGCTTCTGGCCAGCAGCAGCAGCAGTACCAAGTTCTTAATTTTATCCTCGATGGCCTTTCTCTCTCTGGTATTATATGCGCGGCACGACGACGACGACGGTCCTCCTCGCCTCGTTCTCTATACTGCGCCGGGCTATTGCGCTGCACGAGGGGGTGCGCGCGAGTAACCAACTTTTTTTTCTCCACCCACCTCCCACGCGTACACACACACACACAAACACGTACACAGAAAACTACTAACACACATATATATATATATAGGCAGTTGGGACAGTAAAAGAGACAGCGCAAGGAAGAGGCAGAGAAAGTAGTTTCAAACAGAGATTAAAACTTCCGTATTTCTCTGTGTGTGTATCTGTGCGTGCAGCGCAGCGCAAGCTCCCGCGTTCGCGATGGTTTTATTGCCCTCCTCTCGCTCTCTTCTCGCCCCGTAATATTAATGCACATACACATAGCTCGCGGCGGCTGCTGCTGCTGCTGCTGTGTAGGTACTTGACGACCTGCAGCAGGCTATACTCCTCGTCGGAACTGTCATCCTCGTCACGTCGTATAATATATACGACGATATTCGCGTATATACACACAGCAGCAGCAGCGGCATAGCTACGGGCGAGAAATGCTCAGTCGGGCATCGCTGCTACTCGACTCGCTCAATCACCATTAAGAGTCGTTTAAGAAATTCTAATGGTACTCTCTCTCTCTCTCTCTCTCTGCCGGGCCGCTCCTGCAGGCGCGGCAGGGGGGTATCCGAGGGAAATCGAGAAAAAATCTCTTTTCCCGCAGCTGGTGCGCGCACCGCCGGGGCTCTTTTGTAATACAGCGGTAGCAGCAGCTTAGAAGCGAAATACGAAGCCGATCGTTGCCGCTGTCGCACGATCGTCATTTTTTGCTTGTTGCACCGCACGGATATCGTGACGCTCCGCGTGTGATTTTCGAATTAATGACATTAGATAGATATATATCCACATGTATCCGCATTATTCGTTATATTATACCGGATATTATAATGCGGCGCGACAAAAGCCGCGCGTCTCCTCGAGCGAGAGTAGTCGAACTTTCGCACCGTCGCGATGTCGGCCGGGAGCGATCGTTATAATATTATTGTATATAGGTACACGATTTTCACATCCGCGCGACATCGACTCGAGAGCAGCGAGTACCTAGCGCGACAAGTACTATTGCTCGTTCGCGCCGAAACACCTGCCATTGCCGCGCAGTATAATCCGCTTGCGGTGTCATTGCGTTCCGATCGTGCGTATTTAGTACTAATGTATGTACGCATTTCCTACTTACGATACGCGCTAATTCGATTAATTAATTTTTTTTTCTTTTGGCTTTTGAAACGATCGAGGGGTTAATTACGATCTAATTACGAGGGGTTCGGATATACATACGAGTATAAGTTGGGCAAGTTTAACGAGCGAATTTCGAAAAGGATAATTAAGATTGATAAGATAGTCGACTTTATTGTGATGTACAACAAACGTGTTTAATAATTGAAAATTCCTTTCGCGCGGTCTCATCTTGAACGGATAAGCTGGAGCAAAAGTCCGAGCAAATAATTGAACACATCTTAAGCTTGAATACATGGTGTATTTTCTCGAGATCGGGGTAATTTGGAAAAATAGAGAGAGGAGAAGGTATCAATTATTAATTCATCGGGTGTAAGCGATTTGGATTGCGGCTCGGCTGATTCTTTCAATTCGTGATTTTGGCAAGCTAATTTATATTTGTGTATGTAAGTTTCCTGATAGAAATCCTCAGCTTTTTATTGCTAGTATTTGGCCAACCAAAAAGTTTTTTTGGACATGAAAAGGTCACTATACTAGAACGAGGTGTATATTAATTAAAAGTGCATTTTTTCCAACATTGTATGACTATAAAAAGATCAACGTTTTTTCAGCAATTAAATGGAATTAATTCTAAATTTTTTAAAAACCGCGTTTTGACTTATACAATTATTTTTACTTTGCCACTTGCAGATTAACCCATAAAGGTAATCGCCATCTAGAGGTGAAACTTTAAAGTGATACTATCGTTTTTGGAGTACCTGAAAGCTGGTCTAAATTTTTAAAAACAGTTTAATTGTCATTTTGGGTCATTTAAAATGTGTTTAATATTAGTAACGGTCATTTGTTGCTCACCAGGCTATTACCACGATTTTTGTTTTTTGTGCTACCCCAACCTAAAGTAATATTTTACTCCCGCTGAGCAAAACCAAAATGTTACTTTAGGCTGGGGGATTCACAAAAAATTGTATTTGCACCTATGTAGCGAAAAAAGAAAGTCTCAGACGAAGCCTCGGCTGATAAATTACACGTGCTCTGAGACTTTCCAGTTTTTCACTCCCTAGGGGCAAAATATACTATTTAAATATTGTACAATAGAAAAGAATATTTTTTCTTTTCCAACTCTAAGAATTAATTTGATTATTACTCATTATCGGCAAATATTAATATCGAAGAAAAATGTTCGTAGGAAATTAATAATAAGAAATAATATTCACAACAATTTTTTTAGATGAATATTATACGAGAGTATCTTGGTAGAAAAACGTATACGTTCGTTCATTTATCAACTGGCATTTGACACAGATACGTGGTATTTATCCTTGATTTTGCTATCGATTTATTTGAAAAAATTTTACATACTTGGAAGTAGACGTCACTTGGCATTTGCTCATATAAAATCGAGGAAAATTTGTGTGGAAAAACCTAGAGCAAAGGCAATCATAATTCAAACACAAGATCAAAATAGATAATTTGATAGATATTCTTAGACGACTGGTTATTGATTTTAAAATATATTCTAAAAATGGATTATATTTCTGAAAGAAAATATGAAGATTAATATTTTAAAATCCGTTCTGTAGAGCGCGTACTACTCATATTTGACTATGAGCTTTTCGATCCATCAACAGATGGCGTATCGTAAACTAGCAAGTGTCAAAACAATGTTCCGGTTGGTATATTAAATGCTGGTTTCTGTAAAGTTGAACTTCCGGAAAACTATTGTGATTCCTGTTTTAGTTTTCTGTATACAAGTATCTGTATTCGAAGGGATCTGAAAACCCATGATTTAGCATATCAGTATCGTTATTATTTCCGTTGTGTCAGCCGTACTGCTCGTGTGAATCAAATTTCGTACGCGAGGCATCGAACTTTACGAGTACTATGCGTAGTATCGGAAACAGAAACCACGAAAAAAAAATCGCCCAAACAAATAGGTACGTCGGTAAATATCAGAAAAAAAAAGGATTGACGCAGCTGGATCGTGTATTAATAAACGCACGCGCCACGATATTACACACCATATCCCATCCACACCGCGTCCTCGCGCATGATCGGAGGGGCGAGCCCGGCTATCAATGGAGCGTGAAAAAATTTTGCAGCCCATCAGCGCCAAGCCCATCCTAATCCCGTCGCAAATATTGAATCCCTGAGACCGTTTCTGGATTTATATTTACCGTAATATGCACGCGAGGCCCTTCTCGTTCTCTTTCTCTCTCTCTCTCTCTCTCTCGTGCGTGATACGCGAGAGCTGCTCCTGCTGTTGCTAAAGCTCTTGGGGAAACAAGAGATTTGTGCTCGCGCGCCTGAAACGAGCTCTACCCCGAAAACACGCAGGCATCGAGGAACGCTCGAGTCAGCTTCTCTCTTCCTGCGCGGCTCGAGATCGCCACACGCGCGCAGCACAGAACAGGAGCTGCCTTTTATTTTCATTATAGCGATCCCCGAGACATGTAATACCGGGTGATTCGGCGCGTGCATTATTTATCTTAAAAGCTCGGCCGATGCTCTTCGGGTTACGGAGAAACAAATCTCAACCGAGATCCTTCCTCTTCCTTTTTTTTCTGGTGACAAATACAGCAGCATCTGCTATTGATAAACAGCACTCCATACTCGATCGCAGGCGCACGAGTGACACACACACAGAGTCTCGCTCGTCGCATGCACTCGCCCGGAGAAAATATCGGCTCGATATGTTTGTTATAACGTTCGTTGCGTTCGTCAATTCCATTTATATACGCTACGATAAAAACAATATTTTAATGTACACACGAGCAGAGTGAAACATATATGTATTGGCGAATGAAAAAATAAGGGAAAAAAACGAGAGCTCGATACACACACCGTATTCCATTATTATATCTTTTCCTAAAAATGTACATACAAATGCATAAGGTAAACTATTCTATTTATTCGTTCATTCATTTATTTTTTTTTTTATATACATAAACTTCGTGATAAAATTCAGGTGCGCTGCATGTGGGACTACTTATGTACATGCATCGAACTCAACGTGGCGAAAATACGATACACCTGCATGTGTGTGTGTTTTTCCGCGTTATTATATTTTAATTTTCGCGCTGAAAGTCTCTTTATCTCTCTCTCTCCCCGTTTTTGCGTTAAAAGCCCGCGAATATAATAATTCCACGTGCTCTCGTATGCGCGGCGCGCACGAGTTATGCTATGAATGCATTACCTGGGCTCGCGGCTATGTCGCGCGTATTATTGTACACATACACATACGAAAATTTTACAAAATGAAAGTTAGCGAATCTTTTTACGTTAGCAGTTTATAATGTGTATGTAATAATAATATACGAGTTCGTATCGAAAATGTCAAAATGCGGCACGTATCGCGATACACACCGTAAGTAAAGTATAACATTGGAAAACCGAAATCGAGCTCTTATTGATAAAAGCACACACGCGCGCCGCCGCCGCCGAAAGGAGCCGCGCGAATACGTTACAATGCATATTTAATGTCGCACACCCTAACTCGTGTATAAACACGAATATGTGTATACACGCACACGTATAAAGTCCGTACGTGCAGTGCGCATAATTAAGCGAAAATTCAAGTTACGCGTGTTAAGTTCGAATATATGCTAGTACGCGCGCGGAGGAACGAAACCTCTCCGTTATATGTATATACCAATGTGCATGTGTTTGTGTATGTTCGAGTGTGCCGAGTGCACCGCGCGCACACGTATCGCATTAAAATATATCCTGAGAGTCGTATCGCGGCCACTTGCATTTATATGCATGTATACCAACCTACATCAAGGGAGGCATGTGTGTGTGAGTGTGTATACAGAAAGACACTGCACCCATATGTAGAGTATTTATATCGTATACATCGAGATGAATATTTTCGACTTTTCCCGACCGTTCGACTGCTGCTGCTGCAGCAGGTCAGCGCGTACACAATATTATTCATTTAAAAACATCTGTGTACAACACAAGTCAACAATGATGAAGTTGCGAACTGCGCGCTGGAGTCCATTACGACAAGCGCGGATCGATGAAAAAATATTAAAAAAAATCGTTACTTCTCAACCGCACTGAAGTGTCATTGCGGAAAAAATATAACTCGGTTTTCGAACACGTTCGAAGAGAGAGGAGTTTATTTTTGCAACATTTTAATTAATTTTCCAATCCGTAATTAAATTATATCAGAGCTGGTTTTGAAATTCGGCTGAGAGGTATTTTCTGACGGGGCTCCGCGGGGCGAGGAGGTATACACCCGAAATTAGTTATAGAGTTGCAGGAATTTCGGAGTTCCGGTCGAACAGAATTTGTTCAATGGTATATTAGGCGGGTTTTCGCGTAACTGCCGCCAAAATTACGACGAACGAGGATAATTAGGATCGCGGGTGGGAAAAAATATTAACTTTCCTCTTTCAAAGTTCGAACTTTGGAAATTAGCCGCGCGGCGAGTGGTGAGGACTTGGAAAGTCCGAATTGTTGAGCCGATTGTACAGGGATATATGTTTCACATTTCCTGCCTCCTCCTCATCCTCTTCTTTTTACTCCTCGTGCAGTTATTCACACATGCTTATACAATATACAATATCGTTCCGGCCGTTGTCTCGGAATTAACACTTACTCTCTTTCTCCTCGGAGCTCCGCGCGAGCTCCGTTAATATATGTCTATATTTACTCGCGACTTTTACCTCTGTCAAACATCCATTTCTTATCTTGTCCCGTATTGTGCGCGGCTTATGTATTTACGTCGTGTATATAATTGTGAGTGTGAGCGTGTGTAAGCGATCGATTTTCAGAAGTAATGAGACATATCTTCAAACTAACACACAAAAGGTGCTATACACATTGTGGTATTATATATGCGGTGTGGACTAGCGCGACGCGTATCGTAAAATATATTACCTGCCGCAGAGATGACCACAAGTATAATGAGAGAGAAAGATGATGATACGGAGCGTCGTCGTCGTCGTGCAAGTGTTTGCCTTTGTCAAATGTGTGATGTACGACCCAAAATTTCTCTTTCTTTTCTTCCACTCGTTCTCTTGTCTTTGTCTTTTATTTATTGTTTGCTAGTTTTTGACGTATTATATATAATAGTGTAAAAGCGCGTATTACAATGCGTGCTCCGCGCGAGTCGCCGGGGACCCCCGTACGTGCGTACACTTCCTCCGATATACCAACAACGAACAACACTTGTTGTCGTGGCCCGGCCTCGCGTGTGAATACATTATGCTATGCTTTATGCGCGCGCGAGGGTCCCTCCCGCGCGTTGGGCCCCGAGTCTCAAACAAGCGATATACATACACATTTATATATAGTGCGCAGCGATTTCCGGACGTCCGGTTGAGTTCGTTATCGACTGCATAATTTCGCGTGTCTGCGTCCTCCTCCCTCGCCCTGAACAACCCACACGCGAGGCCGGTGCATGCTCAACAGGTATACCCGCAATATAATATATATTTGGCTTGATAATTTCCTATCTTTTATTAAAATCGAAGCGTTGGAAAGCTGCATACGCAGCGCGGCATAATATTACGTTGCGCACGGGGAACATGGCCGAAGAATTTGCGCGCTCGCGCGAGGGTATATTATAACGCATATATATATACACGCGGCTCGCGCTGCAGCCGTGACTGCCAGTCATTAGAGCGTAAGTTTTAAATACGCCATCGCTCGCGCGAGCGCTCAGAAAGCAATATTAGTTCGAGAGAACGTATATATGTACGAGAGGCCGTTTACCTGCTTCAATTTTTCTTTGCTCCTTTTATTTTTTCGTTTGTTGTGTTGCTCTCTTGCTATGTCTTCGGTACCGCGCGCGCGAGAGGAGAGGAGCGAGTTTCGTCGTTAAAAAGCCATTATTTTGGTTTACCAAACCCGCTTTGGTAATACATAATGCGTAATATGTGCTACGCCCTGCGTGTACTAGAATTGTTAATAGTATACGCTGTATGTGTAATATGGCAATCGCGCGCGAGAGAGAGGAGAGAGAGAGAGAAGAAAAGAAAAGAGGAAAGCCGAAGCTGCAGAAAAAAGCCGCAGTCGTATATACATATATCGCGCGTATATGGGTACATTACAATACGAAATGCGTTCATTATACGCTCGCTGCATATGGGAGGGCAATAAATACGCCATGGCTATTGCTCAAACGTTTACACACACACATCGACGTACAGTCTCAAGTTCGCTCGCGTCTCTAACTCAGGGCTTGCGAGCGAAAGAATTCCAAGAGCGAAATAGTATATAACGTCATGCGTAAAACTTTGCTGCGTTCAGGAACGTATCGTTCATCGACGATATATTTTATTGTATATATATATACTACGACGACGATACGCAGTCGAGGTAAAGTCCAGAGTCCGTGTGTAATAATAATAGCGGATACGCGACTATACGCAGACAAGCGATGATGATAAATCTCGGACGTTTGGACTCATCGGGCATTTAACGAATGTAGTAGTATAGAAGTAGTAGTTGTATAGTAGGAGTCGAATAGCGATCATCGCTCGAGAATATGTACAAGAGAGTTAGAGGAATGCGTTCGTTCGTTCGTTCATCTATTCCCCGAGAGTAGTCGTTGATTGAATTCGAACGATCGATCATACGCGTAGATAGATGGACGCCGCGGCGCAGACATTTATCTAATTAATCAACAGTGACGCGCGCACCGGCCGAAGGATGAAGAGTTGAGCCTAGTAGTAGTAGTAGGATAGTAATTGGAAAGAAATGTGCGTGTCTTTGAAAATATTTTATACGCAGAAACATGGCTGTGTATACATCGCCGCTTGTAATATCGTCCGCACGCGCGCACCGGAGATGCGACCCGATCGCTAGGCACTCGCCTTATAACCGTATATATAAATCGCACGCGCGTGTATATAGATACGTTCAGCCACGACGACGACAATTCCGATATAGTTTTTCCTTCATAAATATTAACCTCGGCTCTGTTACTCCCACTCGATCCTTTGCAATTCGCTCCGTGCCACCAACCCCGTCTTTGTTACAACGCACCACGTTTCCGAAGTAATGGCACGTGCTCGGATCTGTGCTGCAGAACTTGTGTATGGGCACACACGTACATATAATATACCTATATAGATATTTCCACCGTGCGCAAGCTGTACAGCTCTGCTCTGCTTCTGCGACGAAGCTATACGTATATATGCAGTACAGCATAAGTCTCGCCAATTTTTGTAATTCAAATTTTTTTATCCTTCTTTACACCCTCTCGTATTTTTCTTTCCTTTTCCTTTCATTTCCTTTCTTACTTTCTCTCTTTTTTTTGTAATTTTCCCAATGTGTTAACAGTGCATGACTCGCTACAGATATTGTGTAGCCGTATATAGCACGCGGCAGCGCGCTAGTGTACACCCCCACGCCGATTGGGTGTGAGAAAAAAAGAAGCAGAGAAAAAAGAAAGAAAGAAGAAACGGAGAAAGAAAAGGGAAAGAAAGAGAGTAAAAAAAGAAAGAAAGAAACGAGAATACGAAGGTGGGAGCAGTAGAAGCTAAAGCAAAAAGCGAAGAATCTCCGCAGCTCTCTCTACTCCGGGCTCTCCTCGCAATGACCCCGTTCCGAAGGACTAGCGCAGATATAAAGTGTATCGCGCAGGCAGGCAGGGAAGCTATAATGTAATACAGCACAAGCGTCCAGCTTCTAAACTATATAAACAGCACACGTACACACATACACAGGGAGTCGAGGAAAACCTACGTGTGTGTGTGCGCAGTAGTACACAACTTACAGAGAATAGGTATTGTTGCGGATCACGTTGACTAAGGAAAAAGAGAGAGAGGAAAAGGGGGTTGTTGCCTCTCTCTCTCGCGCGCTGAGTACTTTTAGCGAAGCGAACGCGCGGCAGATAGCTCCTGCGTATCTATCCATACACACACATACACACAGGTACAAAGTCCTACGTTCGATGTCCGAGTTCGCAACAGCAACAGTAGCAGCAGCAGCAGCGGATAAAAAGAAATACACAACAAGGAAATCTAATTCCATTAAAGAATCAATTCCTATCTCGTTGCTGCTGCTGCTGCTGCCGCTGCACCCGCGTGTGCATGCAGTGTGCGCGCAAAGGTGAACGCGTTTCTCGGGGCTCGATCGACGACGACGACTGTACGCTACAGTAGCAGCAGCGCACAGTGACATTGTTCCTCCTCCTCCTCCTCCTTCCTCGCTTCCTTTTTCTTTTTTTTTTGCTTTGCTTTCCTCTATTTTCTACTCAACTACGCTGCCGTCGCTCGCGTTGCACACGAGCGGGGGCTACGCGATGGTATCCTTTTTATATATATGCGCTGCTTGCTGCTGCCTCGCGATTTAGAGCGACGAAAAGTAAGTAAGCAAAAGCAAAGTAGAAAAGAACGTAAGTAGTAGTAGTAGTAGTAGTAGTGGAAAAAAAAGAAAGAAATGAAAATGAAAATAGGCACGAGGGAGCTCCTCCGTTGCTCGCGCACACACACCACACATACGTACAGTGTATCGATCCTTCGAACGCGTAGCGCGCGCGCGTGTACACGAGCTTGGTAAAAAGTTCGCACGCGCCATGCCATGCCATGCCGTGCCATATAGTTGCGCGAGACATTCCACACACGCATGCATTGGCATTTATATACATATATAGTAGTGTGCCTTATATATATACACATTCTGTGTGCACCTCTATACGTATAGAGAGGATAATGCGCGCGAGCGAGTTCGAGCGAACGAGCCGGAGGAATCGATGGTCAGGCGCCCCCGCGATACACGTATGTAGTGTATATACCGTGCACATAAGCGCGCACACATGCAATGCATGCGCTTAAATTATTGCTCGCGGCCTTTTACTCTCTCTCTCGTTGGTCTAGCCTGGCTACACGTTGCTGTACTTTTTTTTTCATTTTTTTTTTTCGCTACTAGCTGCTCCCTCGCTGCTGCTGCTGCTGCTACTTCTATTATTATACCGTACATTATATCGTTGCGCGCACACAGGGCTATGTGTACGAATAAGTCTTGGGAGGGGTACACAGAGCAGCTACGTGTGTACGTGTGGGTATATACATAATGCGAGCGAGCGGACAATCTTATTACCATTGAGTGAAAAAGTGCGCTTCAGCTCCTCTATATACTGCACGATAGAAAAGCTAAAGCTTATACCGCTGCTGTTGCTGCTGCTGCCACTGTAGCTTGCCTCGCTCGCGCCGCTCTGTTCACTGGTCTGTCGCTGATTCGATTTTATACTTTCTTTCTCTCTCTCTCTCCCCCGCACATGTTTCTGCAACGACTCCGACGACTACGAGTGATTGCCTAGACTCGACGAAGCTCGCGAGCTCGTCGTCGCTCTTTATGTACTTGTTTGTTTGCTTACAGCACACGCATACACATGTACATTTTGAGCGGGGTATGTATATGAAACGAGAAACTGTTTGTGACGTACGAGATTTTCGCTGCTGATTTTCCTCCGCTGCTGCTGCTGCTTCTTACTGAATATACCTACTAGACTCGTAACATGTGCATACACACGTCGCTCGCTCGCTCCATCTCTCTAGCTCTCGATTTAAACGTCACTTGTAAATATACCTTAGATATTTTGCTACATAATATAGGGCGGACTTGTATTATATATTTGAGAGCTCGGAACTGCTGTATGTACCCGCTGCAGCAGCAGCAGCATTATTAAGAGCGGATTAAGCGGCACTAAATGTCATATTGTGTCAGTGCTGTGTATGTACACGCCGAGCTCTGCAATTGTCAGTCGTTTACTATTACTTCGCTGTATATAGCAGCAGCATACGTGTATGTACGCTCTTTTTTCACACGCCGCGCACAGTCGAGTTAACGAAATAATGACGCGATTTTCAATGATTCGGGCCAAAGCCCCATTATATCAATATATAGAGCTTCGACTCTCTGTCTGTGTCCTCCCGTTTTCTCTCGCTCTCCCCCCTCTACGCACTACGGTTTACTGCACTCGATATAACGAAGCTACTGCTGCTGCTGCCCTTTGAAGACTAATCGTTCGTGACGCGTAATCGCACGCATACACGCATACGCTCATGTACGTGTGGTGGTTCAGTCGCGATCGCCCGTGTCTACATACGTCTTTATATTCACGTGACACGAACATTGTGTGTACTTTTTGTACATGCATACATGTATCAATATAAAAACTCGTCGTGTGCTCGTTAAAAAAAACACAAAAAATATCTCTGTTCGAGCCATCAAGAAATAATGAAAAAAAAAACGACAAAAAAAGAGTGAAAAACATATATAGTTCTGCGCGCGCCTATCCCATGTGCAATTGCATGCGAATCGAGTGACTACTGTCGCTCGCCATCACATATGCGTATACCCCCGCTAGCTGGTTCGCGGTGACGAATAAAACGTCCTCCTCTCTCTATGTGTGTTTGTGCGTTGTGCAGCAGCTCGCGGCGGCGGCAACATCATGAGAGATCGGTCGACCGACTGCGCAGCGTAACGAGCATAATTTGCGACCTCTTCCTACATAGCTCGCGCCGCTTTTCAATTAAAATGAGTCGATATGTATGTATATACCATTCACCCACGCACATCGACGATCTTTATACGTGTATCGAATGTGCCTGTGTATGCGTGTGTAAACTAGACAGCCCTTCTGCAATCTATTACATATGTCGCGATACGCACATGCGTATAACTGTGGCAAAGAGGATTAAAATCGTATACAGCGTCGACTGTTACTGTGCTGCGCGTTGTATTAAAAAAAAAGGATCGCACAAATATCCATACGATATATCTAGTTGCGAAAATACTCGGGGTACAGCAAATATTACATCGAGTACGCGCACTACGGTATTAAGGCAAATCGAGGCTCGGGCGGTACTTTTCATCTCCCTACACTCAGAGACACTCAGACGTATCCCTCGACACACACTCACACACACACAGACAGATGCCATCAAGCTCGTTAAATAATAAAATACGTATGTAGCTAATTACTCGAATCTAGATATATATTGGCCCGTACAGCAAGCCGAATTTGCTGTAACACGCTGTACAACGCGTGTTTGCATAATGTCGATTGGCTCGACAGCCCCTTCTATCTATCCATCTCTCCCCCGCGCGCGTAAAAGACAAATACCGAACTACAACTGGAGCTCTTTTCCATCCATCCACTCCACCCTATATTCACCGCGTCATTGGCATGGAGCGCTTCTTCCTTGCGCTCGCGCAGCGGCTTGCTTCCTCTCTCACTCTCTTCTGCACTCGGCAGCAGCAGCCCAATCCTTATGTACCAACGAATTGGGACCTCCAGAGAGATCTCTCTCTTATTCCTTATATATAATATCTCAGTCTGTCTAATGCTGCTTGCGCGCGAGAGCTCATTATTATACTTTGGCACGCGCGGTATCATCATCTCGCCGAAATTTCTCGACAAGCGGGTCTTTATTATCTTCTCTCTCTCTCTCTCTCTCTCTCTCTCTTTCTCAAGCTCGCATTCTCGAGTTTCTGCGGCTTTTAAGCTTACACATCTCGCGCGCGCGTCTGCCATAATAATAGAAGACCCGGAAAAAGTGAAGAGAAGAGAGAGAGAGTTAACGTTCAACTAATTCTCTCAGCCTGCACAATCATCGACGCAGCAGCAGCTGGCTTATCATCGTCTCTCTCTCACTAATTTATGGTATCTTATGCGGTATAAGTGTATAATACTCGCAGCCCGAAAAGAGCAAACATTATTAGTATTACAATGGCGTTAATATCCCGTCATCATCTGACACCGCAAACATAAACACTCCATTATATTATATTATATATACATAAATTGCTTGTAATCTCGTGAGCATCTCATCTCATTATGTGGCATTAAGACTAGGCGATAAAACTTTCTTTTGTCTCGCAGTCAGCGCATTACTTTATAATAGCAATAATGGGTATAAGCACGACACACCTGATGATCGACGAGAGCTCTCCATTCGATTTCAATTTTTTTTCTTATCCTTTTTTTTTACACTTTTGCGAGGGATTCGTGCTTATCGCTGCTAGCTCTCACCGCGTCAATTTATTATCACCGCGAGTCACACGCAGATATATCAACTCGGCCCACAGGATATCTATGTGTGTAAACTGTCCTCACGAAAAATATCATCTACGCGTGTGCGTGTGCCAATACAATTATAATATATATAAGAAATTTATATTGCACTATCTTTCCTTTACATTGCAGCACTCGAGTTCAGGGGTTTATCTTTCGACGTCGCCTTCAACTAACTCTTCTTTTTCTCTTGTCTTTTTTCCACTCTCGTCCACTTCACCCGGATCATCTGTAACATAAGACATTCCGATCAGGCGCGCGAGCTTAATAAGTGCTTTATTATACGCGTGTATCAGGTAAAAAAGTATTATACAGCTGCCGTAAGAGAAAGAGAGAGAGAAATGAAAAATGAACTATCGGTGGATGATGTATGTGGCCTATGTAAATTTTTTAGATACGGCGAATACACGAGTCTCCGAATACACACACACACTCGCGCGTTCAACGTGTATATAAATATATGCCAAAGTAAAGGAGGGAAAAAAGAGCGACCACACTGTGCAGTTTATGCTGCATATATATATATATGCTGAGCATTCGCTTTTGTATAAATTATTCCTTAGATGTAAGAACAACAACAGCAGCAGAAGCAGCAGCAGTTGGAGCAACATCAACAGTAACTATAACAATCGGAAGAGAAAGAGGACGACGACTACGACGACGATGCGGCTCGAGCGCAGGAAGACAAAAACAACACACAAGCTTGTGCACAGAGCAAGAGAGAGAGAAAGAAGTTGAAATAAACAAAAAATGAGGAAGAGAGAGAGAGAGGAACGCGACACGGGAAAAAACAGCGGCAGCAGCAGCAGAAAGAAAAAGTGCCTCGCTGCTGTGTATATGTATAGCCTGATACGCTAGGAAAGAGAGGAGGAGGAGGAGGAGAGGTAAAGCAAAGCTAAAAAGCAAAGTTAAAAAAAGAGGAGCACAGCGTTGATACACAGAACACGCATCAACGGAGGGTGTATAGAGGAACGTGTGTTCGGTGCTATACGTCGAAAATAAAGAAAGCCTTCATAATGTTTCATTCACGTCGCGAAGTCACAAACACATATACCTACATACATACATCCTCGCACTAACACACGAATAAGAAGAAGAAGAAAAAGCACACAGACGTATACACACATTCGCGTTATAATACACGTTAGCGGTCTGGTGCGAAGTTGAAGCTCCGCAATAAGGCACAGCTACGCAAGGCTAAGTCAGAGAGAGAGGAAGAACGCGATTAGAATACGTTCGCAGGTGTCAAAGGAATCGCTCTTGTGAGCTCTTTCTCTCTCTCTCTCGTCGCTCACTCCCACGCATCGCACGCCTAGAGAGTCTCCGAACGCGATGACGACGACGACGACGACGACAAAGGCACTTGATATTCCAGTTGACGCGCGACTCGGTCGTCTTGGTCGTCGACGACGACGACAAAGCCAAGCCCCCGTATGCGTGGCTCTCTGACTCGTGCTCGAACTATATATATGCGCGGTATACAAAATAATAATGTATGCCCGAAGCCGCGCTTAATAAGCACAATGCGCGTACGATGCGTGCGTGCGTGTGTGCGAGGATCGCTCGTGTGCACCGTGCACGTTTATGTGACACGTACGCGAGTCGCAAAGGAGAAAAATTGAAATAAATAATGAAAAAAAGAAGAAGGGCCAGGACGGAAAGAAAGAGATGCGGCCAAGAAAGAGATTCCGTCACATGTCCGAAGTGTCAGCGAGAGAGGCGAGGCCAGCTGCCCTCCCCGTTCGTCGTCCTCGTACAATGTACATCGCGCTGCAGCGATATATACTGCACCCATCGCGCGATAATACCTGTATAAACCGAGTCATATACACGTAGCCGTTCATTCATGATGCTACACGCTATATACTGTATAATGCAATGGCGCACGATGCACGCGGACGTAGTAGAGTGAAGCGAGGCTACTACTATACTATACGCGGCGGCGGAGGGACTCTCGGCGAGGCGCGCGAAATGTAATTCGGCCCGGGATAGAGTGTCGAGCTCCTATATACAATATTCGTAAGCGTGTGTATGTGCGAGCAACCGAGCGTAACTGCACCGGCTCGTGCTCGCTCCTCTCTCTTTCTTTCTCTCTCTCTGCCTGTCTCTCTCTTCCTCGTACTCTCTGCTGGGGGTTCTCGCCCTACATACATACCTATACCCAAGTATATGTACGTACGTAACAACAACAGCAGCACGCGAAAACGAGATAGGCGAGGCAATGCACGCAGCACACACACACACACACACACAGCACACGTATATATATAAGGTAATGATCGCCGCCGCAGCAGCGGAGCTCCGCAGCCGAATAATAAGGATATACAGCTTTTGCTGTACGTCGCTGCTGCTGTTGCACACAGCCACATGTACATACAAGCAGAGGCAGCAACGCGAATGCGGCCTAGAACGCGAGTATTATAGCGGCGCGCAACACGGGCGCACTGCTGCACAGGAGACAGGGTTGGATACGCACGCGTGCCCTCGCCCGGGAAGCCGACACGTCTTCCGCCACACAGTCAGCGCGCACACACAGCCGCATGTGCAGCGCATACATACACTACTATACTCCATCTTTCTCTCTCTCTCTTTAAAGCTAACTTGTCCCCCTCAACACGTACACTCTAAAATTTGCTCCTGATACGAGTCTATGTGTATACGTGTGCAGAGCTATTTCGCGCGCACACCCACACGCGCGCGCTTAATATTCCGCGTATGTGCCGCTGCGGAGGCTCCTTTTCCTTGAAACGCAGGCCCGCGCTCATAACTATATAATATATAATGCAAGCGTTGTATCGCGGCGCGGGCCTAGGCAGTTCCTCTTTTGACTTTGATTTTCAGCGACGAATAACGACTATATGTGTATATACGGCGCAGTTTGTACATTAAAGCTATATCGCTGCTGCTGCGCCCTTTCCTCGCCCTGAACCACGTCGCGCACGGATGTCGTCGTCGTCGCTGCGTAGACAGGCTCTGCTATAAACGAGAGGGAGTGAGAGAGAGAGCACCACGTGCAGCGCACCACTGCAGCTAGCTAGCTATACCTATGTAGCTCCCAGCCCTATATAATACACTTACTCACTTACTTACTTTCTTTCTTTCTTTCGCAATTCCTTTCTTCCTTTTATTCACCTTTTTTCCTTACATCCGCTCCCTTTCCTCTCTCTCTCTCTTCTTTTCTTTCCTTCCTTTTATTTTTTTCATCTTGTCAAGATTTGTCTCTCTCTCTAGGCCTGGCTATACGAGAGCGCGGGGGAGAGCCACACACACACATACACAGACCACGAAGACGAATTTCAGACGGAAATCCGACTCGCGAGAGAGTCTTTCCCGAGGATTAGGGTAATTGTGGTCCAAAACATTTTCTACCGCTACTACCTTCTTACACATCGCAGTGCAGAGAGAGAGAGAGAGGACCTCGCGACTCGGAAACTTTTTTCTTCTTCCTTTGATTTCGAGGCTGCTGCTGCTGCTTCGTTTTGTATATACGTCACGTATTTAGGCTCCCATTGTATGCGGTTAATTTCGAAATGCGATTATTATATTTTCAACGGAGGTCCACTACTGCTGCCTGCCTACCTCGAGCTGTCGCTTTCGTATACATGCACAGGGATTTAATATTATTACGCGTTTGTGTATGCGTGTACGTATATATATAACATATAAATTCGAGCTGCGCGAAAGGGGTTTTGTGTGTCGATGATCGTCGTCGTGTGGCCATGCCACTACACGCGATTACGGAATTCTTCGCTTACATACACACATACACGTATACACATAACGAGCACATGCAGCTGCGCGCGCGGAGCACAGCCACAGAGCTCCTTTTTTAATAGGATTAAAGGAGGCACACGCACGTGCGCCTCTCTGTGCTATATATCGCGTACGTACCCCCCGAGTCTCGCTGTCCCTCTCTCTCTCTCTCTCTCTCTCTCTCTCTCTTTCTCTCTCGTGGCGCTTCCTGTAATATTGTTTTTTTTTCTTTTTTTTTGGTTTTGTCTTTCACTCAGCGTCGAATTATACATATACTGCACACTTGTACACAGCTCGTTCGCTCGGCGCGTCACGTCGCCCTCGGAGCCATACGTCGTCGTCGTCGTCGTCGTAGTGGCGGTGGTCAGTATGAAAAAATTCGATATTTCACCCGAAGCGAAACGAGCTCGAAAACAAAAGCGGGCGGCGGCCACTCCATTATACACAATTATGCGATACCTATATATATGTACACGAAAACGCACAACCACGACTCGAGCTCGCGCTCGATATGCCGCACAGTATACACATTTCGTTCAATGCTCGCTCGACTCCTTCACTCGGCGATATTGCACGCAGTATAGGCATTTTTGTCCCGGCCCTACTGTATGTGCATACGGAAAAGTTCCGTAATAAAAATTCATATCATATTTACGTGCCGAGATACACGTACATTATACTCACTCTCGCGACTGACAAAACAATATAATGCATCGCGAATTCGTACGCATGAGCACTGTATAAATGTAACGACTCGAAAATTTATTTATTTATATACTTGCATACAAAAACTGAAAAATCATTGCCTTGCACTCAGCTGTCATGAAGCTCCCGAGCGCTTTTCTGGATTCACTTCTTCTTTTTTTTCTAATATATAATCCGCGTGATATTTTTTCGTTTTTATACTTTTTTACTTTTTTGAATAAATTCAAACTGACTTTTTAAATCCGTGCGATCTAGCAGCATCCCTATGCGCAATGACACATCTCTCACCGTACATACAGCTCTCGAGTGTGTGTGCCGCTGGTTGTTGTATTCATGGATAATATAGAGAGAGAGAGAAAAAGTTCATTTTTCATCGCGTCAACTTTCCCGGGAGTGCGCAAGTGTCGAAAATAATAAATCTCGGCACTGCGCGTTGATGGTTTATGAAAACAACAATGAAACAAAACAAAAAAAAAACAAAGGAAGAAAGAAAAAATTCAAAAACGTTTTTGACGCCGGGTATATTCGACTGCGAAAGTACTATACGCGTTATAGGTATATAAGTGTGTGTATGTGTGTGTATGTACGCAATAAATGGCGTATTGATTCGTTAGCGCTAGCTCGACTGGCCGAGCGCACTCGGAAATACCTAAGCTTGCATTAATGGCTATAACAGCATTAGGTATTGTATTGCATTACACACGTATAGATATACATGCATACTCTCGCCGAGAAGGAGAGAGAGAGCATAGCCATTACTTAAAAGCGATTTTCTTAAATGACGGTTTTCTTCGTATATCAGACGCGAATAGTTATATATATCGCATCATTATTATTATGATTATTATTATATACTGTAAAATTGTATACCCGCTTCGGCCGTTATAGAATGCGCGAAGGCGCGCGCGAACTATTGAAAACGAAACCAATAATAATGTCGGTGCGCTGGGCCGGGCAGCTCGTTACAGAAAACGCCGTAATATGCAGTATATATAGAGCTGCGTGCGGCACCGTATGTATATCTATACGACGCAGCGCTGTCTTATGTTGCAGCGGTGCAATGCAGCTGCGGTGGTGGTGGCTATCATTATTATTACACAAAAGTTATATTATTATTTTATAGAGCAAGCTTCGGATCGATGATGCGATTTTTTTTTCCTTGTAACTTTTGTCTTTTCATTCCACTGTATATTCGAATTTAGACGATCATCTCGTGTGCCGTTGACTTCTATCATTTACATATATGTAGGTCAAACAGAATCCTCTTGGAATCGGTAATTGAATTGATGCCGATAATATTGGATTATACGCGACTCGACTTATCGGTGTATACGGGTGGAACAATAATTTGATTATCGTTTATACATCAAAATAAATTACGTCATAACGCAATTTGATCTTCCGTTTTCACTCCGAGAGGTAGATTAAACGATGGCGTGCTTGGATTAAAAATTTAAAGCCTTATCTCTTTCTCTCTCTTTCATTCGAGTGGCTATAAAGCGGGTGTATCGGTCTCGAAGTTTTTTAGTTTCCTGGTGCAATGCTGCTGCAGGTTTCGGCGCCTAAAAGTTGAGCAATCTCATTCCCCGGCATTGCCTGCGCGATATATATAAAGCTATGGAATTCCAGAAAAGGACACGCGCTCACTCACACACACACACACGCCCAAACTGATATGGTATCTCTCGTTTTTCTCTCTTACTCTTTCTCTCTTTTTGAAAAGGGCCAATTAAAGCTGCGCTCGGCTAACAAAGCTCTATTATACCGCGTTATATACACACATATATATGTAGTTGCTGCAAGTACTGTACAGAAGCAGCGGAGATTTACGCAAGTCGCAACGGCAGAGAAGAAAAAAAAGGAACGCGAAAGAATCAGCGAGCGAGTCGAAAATAACGAGTACAAATTTATTCAAATATACGCAATGTCGAGCTGCTGCTGCAGCGTCGCGGCATTTCTCAATTTGCTCGGCACAGCTCGGGCCAAGAAGAGATCGCGGACAACGATCGGTTGCCGTCTCTCCCCGCGCATACAAAATCGCGCATACATATATAGTTAATAATAAAAATCGGCCACTGCATTATGCACAGTACACCTATATAAACGCGTGTGGAGATAAAGAAATCACGTGTGTGTGTGTGCAGCACCAAGTAGAGCATTACGTGCGCGAGAGATCGATGTATAAATCCTCGCGCGCAGCCGCCCATCGCGTAACCCACCGAGCAAAAGGAAGAGAAGCGAGAAGCAAGAAGAAGAAGAAGATGCATCGAGGCCGATCGAGTATAGGTACACAATTTGCATGCGGCACGGCACGGAGGAAACGAGCTGCTATGCAAACAATGCGCGCGAAAGGCTAATTTGACTGTCTCGCTCGGGCTTTTGTATATAAATATATCGTCGGGCGATCGGTGGTGGTGCCTCGAGCAGCAGCGGCTCAAAACGCATACGTAATATGCGCCCCGCGATCGATCGCCTGAATGCGGCAGCAGGGCCCATTATTTCGATTTGTTGCGCCTCTTCTCGCACTGCACACATAATAATGTATTATATATAAACGCATTGTTCGCTCTCTGTCTCTCTCTCTCTCTCTTGGTGTTGCGCGATATCAGCTCGCCGTAAGTGCAGAAGTGCCGGACCGTACTTAGCGGGCCCGCAACTGATTCGCGTGTGCAGGCAGCGCGGCGCACCGCGAGTGCATACATGCAGCAGCAGCATCGCGATACTACACAATGAAAGGACTAGTAGTAGCTGTCCTATATATATATTGAAGTTGGAAAGCTGTGCAGCGCAAAGCGTCGGGCAGCGGCAGCGAAGGTGGCGCTCCCCCCAGTGAGCCACGGAGAGCGTCGAAAGCAACGCCAGCGCAAAACGGCGGCTCTATATACGCTATAAGCAGCGGCCCGAGCGAGCGAGCTCGTGCTCGAGCCGAGTCGCGGCATTCTGTCATGCGAGCGCGAGCCGCGCGCATACACGACGACGAGCCCGGCGTATTAGAGACAGACAGAGCCGTGTGCCCCGCGCGCGCGTTTCTAACCGAACCTCGTATACATAGGATAATAACATCCTATACATATTGAAAGTGGCCAGTTGTCATGGTAAATATACAAAGGGACTGTGAAGTACAGTGCAAAGGGGCAGTATAAAGTGCCCTACGCGTGTAACTCAGGTGTAACGATATATCCTTCGGGGTTTTTTTTCTTAACGCGAGTGCGAAAAGTTTAAGTGTGTGCCGTGTACTACTACTGATCGACGATCGCTCGTGGTTTTCCCTATTTTTTTTCTTCCGCTTCCGATCGTCGTCGTCGTCGTCGATCTCTTTTGACTACCGTCGACGTCGACGCGAGTGTTGCGGTGCGATAAGAAAAAAAAACAACAACTCATTAGAGAAGGAAACAGCAGCATACGAGGAAAAAAGTTTCGCGAAAGTTTTTTGGATTTCGAGAGCCGCCAGCCCCCTCGAACGTGACACAGTTTTTGCTACTGCTGCAACAGTGCGCGAATTTTGGAGAGCGCCGCGAGAGCAATATTTACAGTGCGTTAAATACGAGCGTAATAATAAAAAAAAAGTGAGTGTGTGTTTTCGTGCGTGCACCAGTGCGTAAATATATACGATTGTGCTAAATAACGAAAAAAAAAAAGAGAGAATCACTCTACTTTTTTTTGTGTGTGATCGTTGTTGTCGTTGTTGTCAAGAAACAAAAAGTCCTGTGCGCACACGATTTCCAGTGAAAGTATAAAAAAAAACGAAGTAGCGTACATAAAACTGCGCCGATTGTTATATGATTATTTTTTTTTGTTGCGTTCGACCAAGCGCCACAGCAGCAGCAACAATACACAGTGTGTACGACTATACTCGGCTCGATCGTCAAAAAAGTGCGCGCAACCGAACACACGCACACAACCGTTCTCTTCTCTCCAGCTCTATATAAGCAGAAGAAAAAAAAAGTAACGAGCCGAAAGTTACGACTCGCAGTACACATAGTTGCGCGCAAAATTTCTTCGAGTGCGCAGTGTGTAAAATAAAAAAATACGCGCATATATCGTAATCAAGACGCGGAGCGCAGTCAAGAGTCATTATAATAGCCACCACCGACGTCCTCACCCCGTTCCCGGTGTGTGTGTGTGTATATATAAAATCGCACGAGGCGCGAAGGAAGGAACGGAGAAAAAGAAAAGCAGACGAAGAAGGAAGGATCCGCTGCTCTAATCGTTTTGCCGCTCTCCTTTTTTTTCTTTTTTATTCAAAGCGCCGAGACTCGCGCTTAATAATCGCTCTCGACTCGCGCGGCATAAGGAGAGTGAACGCGAGAGACAGTTTATATGCACACACCATAGAGGAGATCGTCTATATACCGAGTGTGCTGCAGAGCGCCAGGTATATTATATATATATACGTAACGAGCGGTGGTGTGTCTGCATATATAATACTAAGCGCGCACGTGAGCCCGACGACTGCGTTTTCCCACGAGCCTGTCGAAGCTCACATAGTGCACTTTTTTATAAATACAAACACACGTACACGGACCCGCACACACCTCCCGCTCCGCATCTAGGCTCAGCTGCTGTACTATACTGCATATACTACACAGCGCCAAAACATATATATACACACACACCGAGTGTGTGTGCGAATTAAAAAGGAACTGTGCAGTGAGCTAGCCTCCGTTCTACTCTACACAATCGACTTCGAGTCTATGTGTCTGTGTGTCTGCATAGGTGAAAGTCCAACTTCGCCGCCGCTGCTACGCCAGTGCATGTGCATACAGTAGTAGAGATATATGTACGAACTCGCTTACCCGGCACAGATCGGAATCGAGTCTACTTGTGTGTGTGTATACTCGCCAGCCAGAGCGCGAGAGCAAATCAGGAATCGGATCGTAACCGCGCCTTTAAAACTGATCTCTCTGTCTCTCGCTGCGCTGCGCCACTCCCTCGTCGTTCGCCGGTATTAAGGGCAGCAGCAGCCAGAGATATCTAAGAAAACGTTTGTTCCTGGTTCGAACCGAGGAATGATCGATCGTAATCCATATAAACAGGCGACCAACGACGACCGACCCCTATATAGATGAAAAAAGGATCCGTGCATACATATAAGATCAGCAGCGACGGCCAAGGATATCGTACCAAGGATATATAAATATATATCCACCTACTAGTACGAGAGAGAAGTCGTGTCCCGACGATAAGCCCGCGGCTAGGAAGAAAAGAGAGAGAGAAGACGATCTTCTTCTTCTTCGCAACGACTCACGACGCAGCACAGACACCGGTCATTGTGAGAATTAGCTCGAAGAGATAAAAGTAAGAGAGAGAGAGGAGAGGCCCATCGTTCATCATTCCTTCTCGTGGATGTAAATACGTGTGTGCGATAATATTGCCGATTGTTGCAAGGATATACACTGAGAGAGAGACTCGATTTTTTGGCCAATCGAGAGATCGATCGATTTTCGTAAAATATTATCGTTATAATATACATCCGCATAAGAGAGAGAGGATGCCGAGAAGTCAACGTGATCGATCATCCACGTCTGGCCTGCTGCTGCGCTGTATTGTAGCATTATAGATCAGCAGGAGAGAGAGAAAGAGAGAATCGAAGTAGAAGGCGCAACAACACAACGCCGGAATAATAATCAGAGCGAGAATCGGGGCGAAACACGCGCGGCGTGACAAGAGCCCGTGCGCTACATAACAACAAAAAAACTATATATATATAGATATAAAATATCAACGACAACAACGACAGCAGAACAGATCTCTATTTCTCGCGGTCATGGCTTCGATAACGACGATAACGATGCTTCTCCTTCTTCTGGCGATCTGCGCGACGACGGCCACGGCCGAGCAGAGATTCGCCGAGACGCCGGCCGAGTACCAGGAGGTGTCCCAAGGCCAGGACGTGAAGCTGCGCTGTCGCGTCCAGGACAAGCGCGGCCAGTGCATCTGGCAGAAGGATCGCTTCGCCCTCGGCATGGTGCACGACAAGTACGAGTGGGATCACGGCGACGCGGGCGAGTGCTCGCTGGTGATCAAGCGCGCCAGTCTGGACTACGACGACGGACTGTGGGAGTGCCAGGTGACGCCCGGCGACTTCGTCAAGCAGGACGGACTGAGATCGCCGCCGGCCAGGCTCCTCGTACGAGGTAAGAGAGACACTTTCATTCATCTTCTTCTTCTTTTAGATTATTTATTTATATCGCGCGCGCGCAGGGGTATTATTGTTGTACGATCGCAGATTATGTACCTTATATATTCGCGAAATTGTGAGGCTGAGGCGGCGGCGACCGCGTGCACACGATCGCCGACCGCGAGAGCGATCCGAGCTTATAATAGGATTATCGTCTTTTCGTAAAGGCATATAAGGGAGGACGATCTGTTGAGTTACGTTATACCTGCCGCCGCCGTCGCCGCCACTAAAGACACACACAGACGCAAAGCTGCTGTATAGCGCTACGTAATACGCTGTATCCTTTAAGCGATTGTAATTGTTATTATTGGCTTGAGCGTAACTTATATTCGTGTCTATACAGCAAGGATCCACTTGCCTTTTGTTATTTCGCTTTTGTGCTGTTACCGATGTATACGTTTCTATATCTATAAACAAGCTTTTTCCGCGTCTCTAAGCTATTCTTTCACGTATTCTTCGTTCGATCCTCCCCCGCGATAAACGTCGACTTACCAATCCTGTGTATTATTATATACATATGCTGCAAGTCGCAAATTTTCGACAATAGATATAGCGACCGACTTACGCGTCATACGATTCTACGTACGTAAAAAAAAGTTATTTCTTCATCCTGTATAATAGACTCGGGGGGGCTTTCCTTGTAAACGTTATTATAAACATTGATTCGGCAATTGTCAAATTTATGTTTAGACATCGGTCGACGACTGTAATATACTCTCTAACGACGTCGACGAAAACGAAAAAAAAAACTTGCCGAGTCGACTAATTCGACAAAAGTCACCGCGATCGTTAAAATATTAAACAATAAGCGGAGTCTCGTTTGCGTCAGCTATAAATATATCGGCACTGTAGTATTATTATTTTATTAAAACCAAACTCTCAGCAGGCTCGATTAATAGCGCGAAAAGTTGCGATAATGTGTGTGGTGTGTGTATATGTACGTGCAAGAATATGCACAGAAGAGAGAGAAAGAATATAATTGTGCTGCAGAATCAGTTTCCCTTTCAATATAATCTAACCATATAATGCGCGCAGCCTGTTTATATTAGCTTACAACACTGAGCTCTCGGGATATATATATATATATATATATATATATATATATATATATATATATGGAAATTGTGCAGTGTACATTATAGTACGTACGGAGAGGCTCGCGCACGTGATGTAGCCAGAGAATCACATATTATACACAAAGTAGAAAGAGAAAGAGTTTTGAGAACATTTCGATGAGTTCGCAGTTATATTAGCGCAGTGTGTACGGCGCGTAGTACGAACACCGTAGTTATACATATAATAACGAGGCGCACACGCGGCTAATGTTCCGCCGAATGTAATACAAGAAAGTTTCGCGATATGTATATTGCGCATACGTACGTGTCTCTTGTTTATTACGTGTGTGTGTGTGTGTGTGGTGTGTGTGTGTGTGTGTGTGTGACAATGTATATATCTAGAATGTATGCCGTTGGCGCGTCGTTGATTGATAAAACGACAGAGAGAGAAAAGATATGTGCCATCGAAGCAAAATTGAGAAATATGTAGCAACGCGACCAGACGTATATAGAAAGGACGACGACAGCAGTCGAGAACGATCGAAATGATCCTCGATGTATACGCGCGCAATTTTTGTTAAAAGTACGCGATACGTATCGGGGAAACGATCTATACATTCGGGGGGACAGACCGAAGATCGAGCCTTAATTTCGTTTTTACGCGTATATGCATAACTGGCAACGATTGACAGACATCGATAAAAAAAAAAAAAGAAATGGCGAAAAAAAGGCCACACGAACGCGCGGAATGTATTATAATGTTCACACATGCGTAGAAAAGATTGCGGGCCTCGGTTAACCAACCAACTCGCTCGCTTGCACACGCGGAATAGACTCGCGCGTTTGGCAGTAAAATAAAAATAAAAAAATTCCATCGCGCGCCGTGTCTATTGTTATAGGTCGCGCGCGCAGCTGAATATACATACCTATATATCTACTGCATATAACTAACTCCATATAGCATGATCGGTGATCGGTGTGTGTGCGCGCATGAAATTCGCGAAATGTATGTGTGTGTGTGTGTGTGTGGGTATATATAGTGTGCGGGCCAAGTCGAGCGTGCGAAAATGCTACGCATATGTGGGCGCGGACTGCTATACATGTGACTATATGACTACAACTACTCGTTATGTGTGGTACGATTCCTTCCCTCCCATGCCACACCACTACTTTTTTCTTCGTGCCTCTTCTTTCTTTTATATTTTCTCGAAAAGTTCGCGATATTTCGTGCGCATCGTCGAGCATGCCGCACCACATATGCAGGAAGTATGGTAGTACTATCGGACCCTTCAATAAGATTAGCCGCGCGACGACGACGACGCGACTCTTCGCGGAAGTCTATGTCGTATATATATACGTATGCGAATGTTCTTCAACGTTGCAGTAATTGTGTGCATACGTGTGTAATGGATATATGCATATAAATGTATGGCCGAGGTCTGGGCTAGCTCTATATATATTCATCCGCAGAGCAGAGCTTCACTACGCCCGAGAGATAGAGAGAGATCGAGAAAAGACAATGGCAAACGATCGTGAATAACGTTTTAATCCGATCCTCTCGCCCGAGATAGCATAGAGAGAGAGACCGAAGCCAGGCCATGTGTGGAGGAGACTATATGGCCGATAAAAATTTTATACATATCTATCGATATGATCCTCTAAAGTATATATCTCTAGCTCTTTTGACTCTTGCACTGCTTCTGCTGCTGCTGCTGCTTTGCGCGCGCGATTTTCTAGATATGTATAAAGCCAGAGCGTTAAAAATATAAAAGAAGAAAAATATGCGAACGTGTGTGTGAGTGTGCAGTGATTTACGCGCGATTTTTTAAAATTATCCTGCGTGCCCGTGCATATATATGTATGGAGAAGGAATTCTATTACGAACGATCGAAAGCTATATATTTGCATGCACGTATGTATGTATGGGAAACGAAAGAAGCAAGCGAGTGAGCGACAGAGAGCGAGAAAGAGAGTGAAAAAATCAACTCCGCCTATACGTGCCAGAATTGTTAAAACTCCGATAATAAAAATGGGTGAGCATGGCACAAGGCGAAAAAAAGGAGAGGAGAGAGAGAGAGAGAAAAAAAAAAAATCGAAATAAGTCGTTTTGACGATTCGTAATAAAACACGCACACACACGCATGCAATATGCCAATACTAATACCACTACGACTACTACGGTGTGCATATGTGCGAGAAACTAGAAATCCGGGGCGCACACATTCGCCGTATCTGCCGCCGCGAGCCCGTTGAAAAATTTCTACGTATACTACCACTAGCGCACGGAACATATAGGAAGAGTAAAAATGAGCTTCGTTCGGAGGTATTTCAAAAGGTCCTTCTTCTTTTTTTTGGTACCGTTCCGAGTCGTCGCCGCTCGACGTCGGGTCACATAATAAAACCAGAGCCCATTCGTCTAGATACGCCAAATTTTCGTATCGAGCTCGGTGCACGCGCGCGCGCATTTATACTCGCACCCTACGTAGTCATGTGCGAATACGTGTATAGTACGTACGACAGAAAGATGAGAGGAGAGAGAGAGAGAGAGAGAGAGTTTCGTCCGCACAAGAGTCGAGTGTACTCGTGCTATAATGTGATAAAAAATGTATATAAACAGCGAGAACACACGGAAGAGTTGCGCTGCGCCGCAGCAGAGACACAGAGCAAAATAAGTGGAAGAAGACTAGAAGAAGAAAAGAAGAAGGGGTTACGTTGCTACCGCTGCTGTTTAGCCGCCTACGACGACAAAAAATAAAAGGAGTCAAAGCAACAACGACAAAAAAAAAAGAAGAGAAAAGGCGACGCTACGGCGCATATCGAGAGCGAAGTACGTATAGTATGGTATATGCACGATAGCGCACTATCGGAGCTCGACCGCGCAGTGTGTCTATATAAGCGACAGCGGCAGCAGGCGCAGGCACTGGGACAAAAGTAATGTGATTTATTAAAATCAAAGCCAGGCCTCTCTTCTCTCTCTCTCTCTCTCGGTGAGATGAGGTATATAGTGGATAGTTGTAAGGGAGGGTTGAGAAAATGTTATTATATATAATATATATATATATTATATCTATATATTATATATATATAATATATATATATATATATATATATATATATATCGGAGGAGGAAAAGTCGATTGGAGCGTGTTATATAGAGTGGAGAGTCGAACGAGTCAAGTGTGTGCGTATTTGTGTGTGAGAGCAACGTAGTAGTATAGAGCGTATATTAAAGAAGCTAGGCTTGGGCCTTCTATTACCTCCGCAGCTCGCTTCATATTATTATATATAGTATACATTGCAAAAGATATCTGTTATCGTACTTTGCGCTTCGTTACTTCGTCGTCTTTTTCTTTGTTGCTGCTGCTGCTTCTACTGCTGTTACTGCGCGCTGCGGAACATAAGAGGCACAAGAGAGGTTCTCGCTTGTTGCTTCGCGCGCGTACCGCGTCTAGAGAGAGAGCTGAGCCAGTAAACACGAGAGCTCGCAGAGGGAGAGAGAGGGTGTATTATATATATACGCGCAGTATATTATGTACTACTACTACTACTACTACCACGAAGCAACCGAGCAACGACGTACCACAAAATACACTTTTGCCTTCCATTTTTTTCCTACTTTTTTTTTTCACTTTGTCTCTCTCTCTGTTTTCGTTGTGTGTGGCTTTTCAACTGCAGCTGCAGCGGTGGCTGCACGTGTGTGTACCGTGTGTATACGCGATACGTATAGGGCGCCCGCGCGCACAATACCTGCGTTTGTTTTCTTCGCTGCTGCTGCTGCCGCTGATGTGTCGTCGCGTTCAGTTGCGGACCGATGCACATGTCTCTTTGTTTCAACGAACGCGAGCTTATAATTTTATACGATATCGCGAAAGCAAAGCGTTGCACACTTATCTCTCTTTGAGCTTTTATTTAGATGGGCTGGATAAATTATTTGTCTATTTTTGATTTTTGGTCAGTACTGCATAATGAAATTACATCATCGGTAGTAAGCACGCGATTAGGGTAGCTTTTTTCTATAGACATGGTACACAACACGATACATTAATCAACATAACGTTAAAAGTCTTCTCTGAATCTTCGCGATTGTTTTGTCATTATCGCCGTGAATGCTAATTAGTATCTGAGTTACCGCTAGACGGCGCATACGCCTGAATTCTCAAAAGTCGAAAGAGGAAGAGCCAAGTGTAATGTTTATCAATGCCATACCATGTAGCTAGTATTTTACATAATTATTTCTTGTAATAATATATATTTAATATGAATTCGTTTAATTGTTATTTTTATTAATAATGGCTAGTCTATTGCATAAGATTCATCTCTAGATGTTTTTTAACCCCATTGATGTTGCCTAATGCCTTTATGGAACCTTTTACATGACAAAAGAACTCAACTCTGTCAATCAGATTACACACCATATTCTTTTTGAAGGGAAATTGGACGGTTGGAATTGAAATTCAGTAATTGGCCTGAGGCTGACGGTTTTGATCCAGATGTAACGTAATTATATTCTTTTTTTTCTTTTAACGCGTGAGTTCTGTTATACGTGTAACGCACAAACATCGCTACTACAGAGCGAAGCTTTTCCACGCACGATACGCACATACACGAGACACGAAAGACGCGACAAACGAGAGAGTGAGAAAATTTTCACACCTGCCAAAACTCGTAGTGCGCCGCACAAACGCCGCTGTGTACTACTCGCATTATACATGCCTGACAGATTCGTGTTTTATATGCACGTACGTATCCCGTGTGTGTTTATCCGCGCCTCCTAAAGAGCCACGCTCGGTACTCGAGCCCCGCTCCCGGAAGTTAAAGGATTTTCCGGCGATTGTGCGACTATTATACATGTATAGAGGACGGGGCTTTATGTTTGACTTGCTATTTGAATTTTCGCTGCGTCCAGCAGCAGCATCAACGGCATTACGACTGCCCCACTAGTGCTTACATACACCTGTAAACAAACATACACAATAATTTCGTTTATATACATACGTATCGTTACTCTCCCTTACTCTATCTCTCTTTTTTTTCGCTAACTTCGTCTTCGTGAGCAAACACACGCACACGCGTAGCACAAGCTCCCCGTACAAATATACGTACGCCGAGTTTTGTTTAAATATCCGACTTGACTTTTCGACTCTCTCGAGCATAAAAAAAGGAGGAGGGCAAAAAAAAATTCAGAGCCTCGCGCGGATCAACTCAAACACGACGAGGCTCGTCGTCGTTGCTCGCGATTGGTGACGTGTATAATAGTATGTGTGTGCGATATCCGCTTTACCTCGACTATCAGGATGGACTCACAGATATACATATAATATACGTCATGCAGCTTTCTTTTGGCCTTCTTATCAGGCCTGTGCAAACCCTGGGTAAATGTATACAAGGGCCGAAAAAGGAGGTGTGTGTGTATGCTATGTATGCACGCGCGCGCATGTCAAAGCCCAAACTCCAGTATCGTCGACGGGGCGGAGCTGGTGCTTTTTTTTTTTTTCTCTTCCTTTATACATAAAAATGATGCAGCCTTCAAATATAAAGGATGTGTGTGTTTGCTTTTGCAATTTTGACGGATTTTACACCTATATCATACGTATATCGCGCGTTGGTAACGTAAAAACTTAGCCTCTCTAACCGCGAGACGTGCGAGCGTAACGGAAGGGAAAGAAGAAAGAGATAAATTTATAAACGATCGCTTTTTATAATAGCTATCAGCTGTTTATTTGATGCGTTATATATATTTTACGTAAACTCGCTGCAACGAATAATTCACGCAGCTATCCCTCGATTTCTCTCTTTCCAGTGTGTGTATGTGTATTTCTTTTCATATAATTTCATATGCGCGAAGCGGAGCGCTGCGCCTCTTTTTTTATATACCTTCGAGCGCGCACGTAGCACGAATATATAAACGAAAATATACGCGATTATTATATCTATATTTATCCCCCGCAGTTACGAGCTTTTCATTAATTCATCAGGCTTCATTTGAAAGAGCTCTGCCTGCTGCGCTGCGCTCCCTCCCCTCCCCTCCCTCTTTTTCTGTACCATTGGGCTTGTGAATCATTAATTTCCATGCAAGCTCTCTTTCTCTTTCTCTCACTCTCGGCGGCGGTGGCAGAGCTGTGCTATAAGCGGGGCGCGTGGCAGTAATTATTTTATAAATGGTTTTCACACTGCACTACTCTCACGCGCGCGCTCGTGGATTCGCGGCGCAGGCAGGCCGCGGCAATTCTTTTTATTTCGCGTAAGGCTATTATATATCTCTGCGCTTTTCCTCCTCCTACACCTCCTCCTCCTTCTCTTTCTCATCTGCAGTGGCAGGCACAGTGTGTGTGTGTATATACCAATGGGGCTTGCACGCGAATTGCGATATAATTTCGAGGATTTATTTAAAAAAAAAAAAAGGAAAAGAAAAATCGAGCTCGCGGCGCGCGAGTGTAGTACGCGGGTAACTGTGTAATGCCGAGTAAATTTACCCTCGTTTTTGGGATGTACATGGTGTATGTGTATTATATTTTTCTTTTTTGTGTTCATTTACTAAAACTGTACATAAAAAAGAGACGAGCAGCCAGATCGTCGGGAGTGTATTCAGAAAAAGCGACAGATAAAATATATATAAGACTAGGACCGATATATATATGCGCGGAGTACACGGAAGTATGAGTTCACAATATGTAGCTGTGTGTGTATGAAGCTCGAAGTATATATACAGTACCGCACACGCCAGGCGCGTGTTTGTTCAAAAGCGAGCAGTCAATTCAAACATATCCGAGGAAAGGAGCGGAAAAATGGATATAACAGCAGAAGCGACGGCGGCAGCAGCAGCAGCTATCTTCCGCGCCGCGTACACTGCATGAATTGCTCGCGCAGCAACGGCGGCAGCAGTTATGCACATATTGGGATCGGCTAGTGCACACACATACATATATAGCACGTATTCGAGAAATGTCGGGAGCGTAAAATATTAGAATCGGTGCTGTATATAGAACTTATTGAGTTGAACCGATCCACGCGATGTATGTGTGTGTGTGTGTACGTTATACGTTATAACGGATCGAAAACTATGCGAGAACTAAGCGATCGGAAACTATGCATGTGTGTACATGTCTGTACACGATTCATTTCACACGCCGTTTATGTTATATATACCCCTTGTATATGTATAGACACATACACAGCACCGAAATTCATTGTCTGATATGTTGCTGCTGCTGGCCCCGCCGTGCTTCTGCAGTTATCGGAAAATTAGATCGACGCGGTAATTGTAGACAAATAAATTCGTCTATATACACACGAGCGCTGGCCGTCGTACGGTATACATCTATCTACACGATACGAAATGATGAAAAAAAAAGAAGGAAAAAGGTAAGAGAGCTGCAAAAAAAAACCCAGAAACGGAGAAGAAGGAAAATAATCGAGCTGTCCTACATCGTGCGCTCCGATACAATATAGATATAGATATAATAATTCTTTGTCTTGCGAGCGGCGCGGCGGGGCACGGGATGGATGATATCTGCTGCTCCGATTCGTGCAATTGAGTCTTTTCTTATACGAGTGTATATGAGTCTCGGCGCGTGTGGCGGATTCGACAGCGATACACACATACTTTATAAAAGCGCCCGTTACATGTAGATACATACTAAGTTAAGCTAAGCTAAGCTCTGAGCTGATTCGTGAATATATAAAAGGAGATATAAAAATTGACTCGACGACTCGAGCTAGCGTGTGGCGGCGACTTCGGAGTCGTGCCCTAAAAGTAGCTCTATAAGGCACGAAGACGACGACGACGAAGAAAATAAAAAGAAATATCAAAAAAAGAAATGGAGTAAATATATATGTTAGAAGAGACCGTATGAAGAAGTAAGCGGAAATCTTTGATAAAATTAGCCGAAGTGCGGAGTCGCGCCGCGCGGCACAACGACGACAGATCCTCGGGCTCGAGCTCCCCCAGCATACATACAACGTTTTAGGAACTGTATACACTCTTTTACGCCGAGCGTCCCAAAAAATCTCTAGCATCTCTCTCCTCCACTTTAGCTGCTGCTGCTGCTACTTTTTTTGTTGTCGCCGTTGTACCGTACCGTTGATGCGTACGCGGCTTGAATCCTTTGTTTCTCCACCCTCTCGGTTAATTTCTCTTTCTTTCTTTCCTTCTTTTTCCTCTTTTTGTCGTTTCGACGGCTCTTTTTTTTTAATTTTTTTGTTTTCAAGTCACCGCCTGCTACTCGTCTCCTCCTTTTTTCCCTTCGTCCCTCGCTCGTGCTCACCGTTATACTTTAATTTTTTTGCTCCTCTCTCTTTCTTTTTTCTTTCGTTTAGTGTATGTATAGCCCTTACTTTCGATGTATAATGCAGTACATATACTATATCGTGCACTAAACGCATGATGTATCGGCTACTTTTCTTTCTCTCTCTCTCGCTCGCTCTCGTTTAGGCGTGAAAGATTCCGGAATCGCCTGCAGGATCTGCAGTGCATGCGAGCTCGCGCGCAGGAGGGCAGGGCGTGGCGTGAAAAGCATTCAAAGCTCGAGTCAGTCTCATTCTCTCTTCTCTCTTTCTATTTATATACATGTATACCTAGTTTGTGGCTTGCACACACACATATATACACACACGTTCTCTCTCTCTCTCTCTCGGCAGTACTCTCGACTCTCTCGCGAGCGGAGGAATATGGTTCATACGTGATTTGTATTTGCAGCGACTGTTGTCAGTGCTGCTGCTGCTGCTGCTGCTCGGGCCCGCGTACATACGTGCCATGCAATATATATATTTTCTCCGTCTCTCCTTCGAGCTGGATTAAAGTTTTAGGCAGCTAACTCGAGGCTCCAGCAGCGAACCGCACATACACACACATATCTCTATACGCGTATGTGTATATATAATGCGAGCGGGTGCGCGTGCTATATCTACACATTGTCAATTGCGTCACGTTTGCGGCTTTGGGAAAACTTGGCCGAGCGAACGGATAGGAGCTCCGACGTACACATATAGTCGCGCCTTTGCTTTTATCCACCCGCACATACACACACACGAGAGAGCGAGAGAGAAATAGTACGTGCAAGTTACTAGTGCGAGAGCAATGCGCCACTACTGTATATATACTGTTATATGTATATAACAGAAGAGAGTTTGTCACCGCGCCGCCGCCTGCACTCTTAGATGCGCGCGAGGAGTTTATTATATTTCCGATATAACGAAGATCGGGTAATAAATTGCAGTCGACTAGTTTTATATAATACAAAAAGAATGTTGCCAACGACCGGCGAGGGAGAATCGCGAAAGTGTTTGTAGGCACCTATTACATAGAAAACCCCAGACACAATTACGTGTCATCATCATCATCAAGCGCGAGGTATCACATTGTATAGTGGGTCAAGTACGCGCGCGACTCTCGAGCGCATCTTTAAACTCTTACTCATACATTTATATATATGTAAGCTTTTTCTCTCTATCTCACTTACACTGCAGCGCGGGGCCCGAGTGCAGTTCTCGTATTAATTTGTAATGTAAATAACGACGACGAAATGACTCGCGGCGGCGCGGCGCATTATGGTGCGCGCGCGATGAGCAGCTTATAAAAGCCCAAAGGCGCAAGCGAGCGAGCAAGCGTAATATCGCACTGCCACATACCACTGCAACGTCTACACGTCGATCCTCGAGGCGGCACTACATGGATACACACATGCAGTGCTCGCGCGCTTTTATATATTATTAAGCGATTGTGGCAATTGCTCTCTCTCTCTCTCTCTTTTTTTCTCTCTTACTCTCTCGCATTCGCTCACTCATGCTCGGCACTGCCTCACTCCTCGGATAGTATACATGTAAGTTCACGTCGCCTCAGAGAGTAAAAGCTTATAAAAGCCGAGAGTTCGCACGGTTATATACATATACGCGAGCATACACACATATAAACGCATCGATAATATGGGAAACGAGAAAGAGAGAGAGAGAATTGGCCGCGAGTGCATATGCAGTACACATATCTACATAACTCCTTACAATGTTATATTATATATGGAAAGCCCTCGTGGTGGTGCCGATGGTGCTGGTGGTGGGGTGGCGGTAAAGCACGTGAGTGCGTGCGTGAGTATTTTTCGCTCGCAAAAAAAAAGACGAAGAAAAAAAAAGGAAGGTAGCCGTGCGGAGTTAATCCCGAGCGCGCAACCACCAACGTTGAAAGCTGCTTCTCGGCGTATATATATGCTTCGCCTTTGCGTGCTCCGCTCGTTAATAATAATCTATCGCTCGCGTTTATAAGTCTGTGTGCACGCGTATCCGTGTGTGCAGTGCACACGATCGCTCGCGAGCCCTAAGAATGCGCGCTGCGCAAATTATTATATGCAGCGTACACAAACACACGCGCGCTCGCGCATTCGCGATCGAAGGTCAAATTTCTCACATGCGGCCGAGTGCGTGGTATTATACGTATACACGTCGATATTACGTGCGCTCTCACTTGTATATATGCAGTAAAATGCTGCACGGTATATGCAGCGCGGATCAGGGGCCTAAGAGTTTTTTTTTTTTTTTAAGTATATAAGCGTAAGAAAGAAGGAAAGAAAGAAAGGAGAGCCCGAGTAAAAGCCCGGCCATAGCGTATAATATGTAATGGCTGTGTTTTTCGAGCGAGCAATATATGTGTGTGTATATAAGACATTAGACCGAGCAATCGAGCTGCTGCTGCTGCTGCGCGCTTAGGCTCGCGCGACGAGTAATGGAAAACTGTGTGTTGCACAAGCGCGCCTGGGTATACATAGCGTATAAACTGCATCGCACGTCGTGCTGCTCTATGCTGCATGCAACATTGCTGCAGTATTATAAGACACACTCGGCGCGGGTCCACGAAGGATAGTGAAGAGAGAAAGAAAAAAAAGTACGCGTGTGTGCGCAGTTGTGTGTTGAGCGCATACGTATCTATTGTCGCACATACACACACACACACACATTCATACGATCCACGCGATAGTTATACCATACGGGCAGTCTTTGCATGTGATTCGCGCCGCGCGGCGAAAGGATTACGTATGTTTCGTATACCGTCGTACTATACCACTATACACAGTTGCATTCGCTGCAAGAGAGAGAGAGAGAGAGACAAATTTATAATCAACCGGAGTCGACGAAAACGAGGAGATAATGCGCTCCTAAGAGTCGCAGTAGAGAGTCAGTCAGCGGCACACACACGTGCGGCAGAGATTGCGCTCACATCTCTATTATATTATATTTATTTTTGCCCAGCTGCAGCAGCGCAGACAGCAGCAGCAGCAGTAGTAGTACTGCTTTCTCCTTCTCCATACGTGATATCGTGTGTGTGTGTGTGTGTGTGTGTGTGATATGTATGTACTATATGGTGTATACACTGCAATCGAACTCTCACTCTCTCTCTCTCGATAACACTTTTGTTAAGCGGCTCCGCACGCCGCGCGCGCGCGCGAGTAAGCCTCGATATTACACACAGACACACACGTGTATATTACAATATGTGCCACACTCTGCGAAAATCTTTATGTATCAATGACGTGTATGTAATACTTTTCTATCGTATGTAACTCCCCCCTCGATAACTGCTACTATGTACAGGGCCGAAAGCCTCAGCCTTACATATATACGTATTATCGTGTACGTAAGAGTGTAGTCAATTTCTTTTCCCTCTCATATTTTTTCTCTCTCTCTCTTTATTCTTTCTTACTATTTCTTCCTCTTGCTACTCGGATGCATACACGTGTACATCGATCGTGTATACGTAATATACGTAACGCTTTTTTCAAGCTACTATATGCAACGTAATACGTAGCCGTTGAACTGAACTACCCACCCACCCAACCCCCGTGCACCGTCGCGTATTATAAGCTTAGCCGGCGCCGAGCTTCAATCATGTATTGAGCAATGCTTATTTTCGTCGCTTATATATATGTACGATCGCTATATATATATACGTGTGCGTGCTTACGTACGATTGAAAAGAGAGAGAGAGATGGAGAGAGAAGGAGAAAAAAATTGTCTATTATCGCTCACGAGTCTGGCGCACGTGGATACATTTATCATTTTCGTTGCATATAATATAAGACCAGCTTGGCTGCATCGCACACGCGTTACATATATATGTGATGTAGAATTTTTGATGGACCAATTATTATCGAAGCCGCTCACCCGCACGTATATAGCATGCTCAGGGCTGGGGCACTCGTGAGCTCTCGCGCGTCGTGGATTCGATCGAGCCACAAATGCGCGCGTGATACTATTCTTACATATACGTCAAATGAGGCATCGCAAATTCATTTCTCTCTCTCTCTCAGACTCTACCTCGGCTCCCCTCTTCGCGACCCTCTCTCTCTCTCGTGATGCATAAAAGCGCGTGTATGCATTAATGTACTTATAAACGACTGTAATATAGCTATAGCATGTGATGTGTGTGGAGAAATGAACCCTCGAGTCTCTCGAGCTCCGTAGCGAGCGTGTATATCATTATACGCGCGTATGTGTATAATAATGCGCCGTAGTACGACGATGCACTTCGCGCGGCGCATATAGGTATAAGGATATACATAGCGTCCCGCCGAGATTGCGACACGAGCGCGTCGCGGCTTAATCATTATACAAGCTACACCGCAGTTTCATTCGGCTTTACACGCGCACATACATATAGGTATACCGAGATCTGTTTTTAAATATCGCGCCGCGCGAGCTCGAGTCCTCTGCTCTCCTCTCCTCTTCTGCATCGGCTTGGCGCGAAACAATCGAATTTTCATTTGACTGCCTTGTAGCGTTGTATATTATAGTGTCTTTCACGGTGGTGGTGCTGCTGCATCTCGATGCGTCGCCAAGGGGGTGCTGTGCAGCGCGGCGCGCACAGGCATAACAATTCTGCAGCGGTGAAAAACTAGGGAGAGAGCGCGAGGATAGCACGAAAAAGTGCAGTGCGCGTGTAATACCCATACGTTGGTATCACACATATACGTGTGATACAACCATACATCCGCGCTCACTCGGATGTGTTCCTCCCCCGAGAGAAAGAGCGAAAAATGACATCTCCCATCATGATAATTGAAAAATCCAGACTGTGATCCGCCGTTACAGCCGTTAGCTGCTGCTGCGGTGGCGGTCGCGGATCATGTACGTAGCATATATGTAACTACGTGTGTGTGTGTGTGTGTGTGTGTACGCGCGCCACACCACCACCGCGAACAAAGGAAAAACGACCGCGAAAAAAACACGCAGCCCGAGCTCTGCGGCAATACCTCGGGAGTCGCCGCCGCCGATGGGGGTTGGGTTATACTGTTCACGGCGACGAGGTTGTGCTCTCTCTCTCTCTCTTTCTCTCTCTGCACCTCTGTGTGTTGTGGTGTATTGAAAATGCAGAAGAAAACGGGAGCGAGGGCGTATACGTGTGTGCGTTATGTAGTGTGTGTGGTGCAGCATGTATACACGTATACCGCATATAAACGCGACAATAGGCGTCTGCGGCTTTGCGGATCGTGCAGCACAGCCACTACACATGCATAGACATATATATATTTGTAAATTTGTATGTGTGTGTGTGTGTGTGTGTGTGTATGTCTCCGGATTTTCAGAGCGAAAAGAAAGCGCGTACGTGCATATGTATATAAGCATCGCGTACTACTTTACGTGCGCGCACAGACAGCAGCAGCTAAGCTAGACAATGTAAACGGAGAAAACGCTGAATTATCATTTCAATAGCTCTCTCTCTTTCTCTCTTTCTCTTTCGTTTCGTGCGCTACCTTCTTTTTCCACGGTGAAAATATACGCAAATCCCACGAGCGCGAGCGCGCAAAACATCGCGGAAAGAAAAGACGCGCGGGACGGACGGGCGCGCGGAGTCGCAAAAATTAGTCTCGAGTTGAGCTGTGCCAGCGAGGAGTTTGCATTATATACGATGACGAATACGCGTCTAAAAATTCATACAATGCGTGCAGCGTTTATAATAATATTCGTATAAATGCGCGCACGACTGCCACCACGCGGCAAGTATTCTACACTGATTACGTTATACATTATGTAAAAGTGTGTGTGTGCTGAACGCATTATGTATTTTGTCCAGTTTAAAGGGCTATATACGCGGAAAGAGCTGCTCCAAAGCCAAGAGAAATGAGCATTCGACCGCTCGGTTCTTTCTCTGTACGAGCTCTGACTCAAAAAGAGCGAGCTTTTGCGAGGGTGGTGGTGGCGAGAAAAAGAAGAAACGCCTGCCGCGTACGCCGAGCTAATTACCCCCTACCCTCGCGCGTATACGTACGCAAAAGAGAGCGCTGCCCTTTTTTCGGATTACCTGCCGGCTACTGCTACGTACGCGAGAGAGGCCTCCAGCCGCTCTATTCACGATCCTAACCCAAACGACCCTCGGCTGAACGTATAGTCGTTCGTATAGCATACGTACATGGCTCGTGTAGCTTCATTACCATCGGGAGGATTTAATGTTAATGGCGAGGTGAGAGAAGCTCTAGAGAGAGAGAGACGAGAGAGTAGTGAGTGAGAGATGAGGCTTAGACGCGCTGCACACACGCACACATACATACAGCACAAACACTAATACATTATCTAGCCGCTCGCTCGCGCGCGGTCCATCGAGCGTATAAACCGAAGAGCCGCTGCCACCGCCGCCGAGCTGCTAAAGAGGCGTGCCCGAGGAAACCCGCTATTATATCCCACTATATCGCCCTTAATGGGATGTTGGGCCTTTTTCCCTTTTCCCCTTTTTTTTGCCTTTTTTAATGCTCTTCGGCGGCGGCAGTGGCGCGATACGTACATGTATCTATGTAGGAAAGAGAGAGAGAGAGAGGAAAGCTGCTGCAACATAGCGAGCCCCAGACACACGAGAATGTCGGCTGTGTATATATATGCGCGCGTTCCATCACTCGCGGAATGAGTCGGAAGAGGATGTTATGTCTACCTATAGGTGCATCCATGGCCAGTGCGAGGTACCGTTGCTCTCTCTCACTCGCTCGCTCGTTCGTTCGTTCGCTGCCAGAGTTTTGAAAAAGTTTAGCTCAACACACGGACGCGAGAGAGCGAGTTCGAAGCTGCTATGGGGAGAGAAAAAAAGCTCGATATGCGCGCGCGAGATGTTGTGTACTACATAGAGAAAGAGAGAGAGAGAGAGAGAGAGAGACTGACGGGCAATATGAGCTTGGAGTGGGCATGGCTCGCGCGAGTACATACATAACAGGAGTGCATTTACGGGAAAACTGTAAAATTTTTGTATTTCGCGCCGCGACTCGCCCTCGTGGACTTTTTGTGTGTACTGTGGATGTGTATGCGGCAATTTCGCCTATATAGTAATGCTCTTGTTGCTGTGCTAGCCTACACAGCTCGCGTTGTTAAGCACCAACTTTCATTACAGCAGCAGCAATAGTACAGATACATACATACACGCAACCGAGAGAGAGAGAGAGAAATATGCAGACGTATAGCTGGGCTATAATACGTATTCTCTCTCTCTCTTCGATTTCTGCGCGCAGCTATATAATACACGCCGTGAGCAAACATCGCGATCGAGAAACACGAGTTGGCTGCTGCTGCATATTCGGATGTTCTCGCGCTCGCGCAATTCGCGATTATTATTGTATGGAGAGCCACCGCCGCGAGGCTCGCTGTACCATATCCCCCGCATTGTGTATTTTCCGGCTTCGTTTTTTCCTATATACGCAGGGTACGCGACACACCATTGCCATACACCGCGACGCTTCTTCCTATACTCTATTTTTTGATTTTTTTTCGTAGATTCTGCTACTTTTCGCCATGCATGCAATTCGTACGTACATATAGAACGTACAATATATAGAATATGGTATACGAAATGTCCCGTACATGCTGCCACGTAAACTTCGCATCGCGTATAGCCTCGAGGCGTATGTGTATTATTATGCGCTCGCCGCGTCGTCTGCGCGAGTCGAGGCGCAAGTATTATCATGCATATGCGCGCTTATGTATCCAATCGATCGGTATATATAGATACCATATATATATGCGCGTACACGCGTCGCCCGATTCGCACGCGTTATTATGGTAAATTTTCGGGGGAAGCGAGAGGTGGAGGATGGTACCTGCGTCGTCGTCGTACGGTTGCATATTGGACGCTATATATAGAAACGAGAGAGAGAGAGAGAGAGAGAGAGAGAGGAAAAAGAAGAAAAAATTCACGAGTTTGCGCGAGAGACAGCGTGGATGTGCAGTAGCGCGTATACTACTGCTGCGCGAACACACATCTCGTGGCTCATTTGACTTTCCTTATTGTGAGCCTCCGGGGCTACATACACCATACGCAATATATACGAATATATATAAGAGGAGAGTGGAAAAATGCATATTTCGCGAGCTGCAGCAACAACAACAACGCGACTCGATACCTTTCCAGCAGCAGCCTTGGGGGCCTAATATAAAATGCGCGCATCAGTCGTGCGTATGTTTATATATTTTTTTTTTGTATACGCATCGCGTTTGCCGATCGACGATTTCCTCTACTACTGCTACGGTCTCGAATCGATTTGTCGCCTTGACAGCTCGTATAAATATCTACAGCTCTCCGCTGCGCGAGTTGCCGTACGCAGTACGTCGTGCGCCGTATCTCTCTCTCTCTCTCTCTCTCTTCTTCGGCACAATGCTATACGTACATCTCGAATATCAGCGTGCACACGCGCACACACGAATCGCGCAAAATATATGCACTGTGCGCTACACACCACCGAGTAGGCAGTATAATACATAAGCATCGAGGCGCGTGTGTACCTCTGGTTGGTGCTCGAGTGCGCGTGAATATACGTATAATTCTTATGTATATAATAAACCTATACGGTGTTTTGGTTATATCTCACGCAAATCACTGCTGCGTTCGTCGTCGTCGTCTACGTCCCCATCGTTGAGTAATCGCTCCGCGCGTTTGCCTTCGTAAACGCCGTGCACTGCATCCATTCGCTCGCGACTATGTGCGCTTGTCTGTGTGTGTGCCGTGTACAATAATAACGCACGAAAAGCCCCCACGTGCAGCTCGCGCGTTTGTGTGTATTTTAGTACACGTTGTCGTCGTCGAATAAGCCAATAGTCGATATATATTTCGCGGTAATGTAATGTGTCCAGCGCACTGCCTTCGAGCGGTATAGAGAGGTCGCGAGCATCGAAAGGCTCGCCCGCGTGGGCGAATTATGCGTGCGTGTACCTATTTTCGCTCGGCAATGACGACGACGACGGCGGCGGGTTACATAAGTTTCGTATTATACATTTTACGCCAACAGCTGCAAAGAAAACGATTAATAGGAGCTCGTTACGATCGCGGCCAGACCTTTGCCAGAGCTTTTCAGTTCCTGCGCGTGTGTTTGTGCGCGTCGAGGCAATCGCGTGTCAACGATCCATCAAATCAATGGTTTATGCGTTACGTACGCACACGCACGACTACGACGAACGGCGAGATTCATATCAAGTTTCGCAACCATGCACGCGGCGCGCACACAAAGTACGAAGGACCAGATAGAAAAAAAAGTTGAGAAAAATCCTTTCTTTCCTTATTCTTTCTTACGTATGCATAAAATAACGCTTCTTTTCTTTCTCGTCGTGAAAAATATATATTTAATGTTTTTCCGTCGCAAGAATACAGCACATATTATATACTTTGTGTATGCTTATACCTGCCTATATATAGTACATGTGTGCGCGGCGGGCACACGTTGCGGTTCATGCCGCGTATAGGAAACTATTTAATACCTCTGGGCTCTCTCTCTCTCTGCACAGCATATGCCATTAAGGTGTCTTAAAGCTCGATCCGCTCTTGGTTGTATAGGTATACATGTAGGTATACCTATAAGTACGCCGCGAGCGTGCATATACGAAGCCGCGCGCGCGCATATTAGTAAACCGCTTAAATCACGCCTATATGTGTATAGTATATACACGGGAAGCATTAAGAGCGCCTCTGTGTCTGCGTCTGCTCCTCCTCCTCCTCCTACTTCTCCTTGGTGTATTTATTTCACTTTCTCACAAATGCACGATATATTAACCTGGCTGCTGCAGCTATGCCGCGCATACATCTATAATGTAACACAGCGTTTATATACACACGTATTATGTGTATTGTAATGCTTCTGTGGCTGCTGCTGCTGCATATATGCGTGCCACGTTGCGACCCACGCGAAAATCTCTAAATACATAGAGCATAATAGAACTCGAGTGCTGTAATATGTATTACACATTTGTGCGATATATTATATACACGTGTATGTGTGTGTGTATGATATGTACATAAACGAAGCGTTTTTCCGTGTCGAATTAAGCGGGCGCGAGCTTACGTGTATAAATAATGCGCGGATACGTATCCAGAGCTCCAACTTATACTCCTCCGCTGCTGCTTCTCCTTTTGCTTGTATATGCACATTCGCATTTTACAATATGTATTAATAGTGCAGATCGCGAAAGTATATTTGTGTACGCGAACGAAGTGTGCTAGATACGTCAAGCGCTCGCGTCAGCTGAGATCCTTTAAATTTGGCTAAGCTGAATCTTTTCGTTTTTTAAATCCCTGCGATGGGCAATAAATTCTACCCTGTATTTTGACGCGAACATAATGTAATCGTTGAAAAAAGCTCGGTTCGCTGGTATTAGAGATACGATAAGCGCGCGGTTTGCGCGACGACCACCTAAAAGCGATTATAGAAAGCGTCGTCATTAGATATCTCGGGTTAAAGTCTCGGGCCTATATGTGTGCACATTGTTCGCGCTCACTCGGCCAGCTGATCTTTGAAATATAGATCGCGCAGTCACAAATATATATCAATGTGTAGCGTATATAAATCACTGCTTGGCGCTTGTGTGCACGTGAGTACACACACACATATATATATATATATAGGATCTCTCACAGAGCAATCGACGTCTCTCTTATATTTCATTTTCTTCGAGATCGAAAAACTATACAGAGAATCAATCGCGCGCAGTGAAAGAGGCTGTGTAATTCGAACTTGCAGAGTCGCGGATCGGCGATGGTCGAGTGACAAGTCTCCATCATCGATCCATGAGAAGAGATCTTACACACATTACGCGCGTCGATTGAAATCCAACTTTTTCCTCTTATTCGAATCTCACACCTTGCTCGAATGTATGTACACAGTTTCCGATATCTTGGACCACGCCTTGACTGTGTCAACGCAATCGTTGCAGTTACACGACACTCGCATACAGACAATCGTGAAAATTCAATGGAATCCGCGCGGGCTCCGATTAGAGCAACACTGATTTTTTAAATACCGAGTAATGAATCAACGATTAGTGCTTTACATGTGTATAGCTCTGCGTATATAATAAGTGTAACACATGTGTGTAATAATGATTGCATGCCATTATGGAAATTCAGCTCTCACGCATGTACACGCGTTCGTTCATTCATACGCTTATACTACTATTACATTTCGAGACTCGAGAGTCGACTTTCGAATCGGCACGCACAGCGGGGTATGCGAGACTCGCGCGCGCGCACGCGACTATTTGAAAATCGTTAATGGCAACGATGATGATGATGATGATGTTTGGGAGGGCTGCATACACATTGCTTTCGAGTAAAAGTCTTACACCAAACGAATACGACACTCTCAGCCTCGTAAATTAAACTGCGCCATTTATTATAGTATTCGTGTGGATCGGTATTCATGCGCTGGAAAATCCGTCGATTGTATGTGTATACCGTGTACACGATAGCGCGACGAAACGATCATTGCGATCCGATCATTACACGCAGGCACAGACGGTGAAATGTACACACAAAGCGATCGAGGCGACGACGTCAAGCCGAGACGAGACGTCGATTTATACGTACACGTACGCCAGAGGAGGTACGCGATCGAATGTTAATTATCTGCTGTATTATGCTGCACGTACATCCCCCGGTGAAAGAGGAGTAGGAGGAGCAGGAGTATGTAGTAAGTATGTATGTACCGACTAGGACGACGACGACGACGCTCGGCCGGAAAAGCTCGATGATACGCGCGCGGGCACAGCTAATAGTCGCTATACATACTACGCGTATGCCTCGACTCCGTGCACTATACAGCGTACGTATATATATTCACCTGTATACGCAGAGCTCGAGATCGACAGTATATATACGCAGCTGCAACGGCGCAACGTACGTCATATTGCGCGCACAAGTGAATCGTGTCGCGCGGACGCTGGTATGTATATGTATACACGGGGCCGCGCCGATCCCTTTGTCCGTGTGCATCGGGCACTGGACGCGCGATGATGCGTGCGCCACAGCGAGAGCAGCACAATGAGGCTGTGCGACATCCAGAGCTATGTAATGCGCCGCGGTCTCTCTCACTCTCGCGCGCTAGTAGGGCTTCTGATGCATGCATAGAGAGAGACAGAGCTATAATATTCATACCGCGCGTTGCATTGCTTTCCCCTCCTCTCTCTCTCTCTCTCTCTCTCTTACTAGGCAAACAAACGTCCCCGTAGCTAGCTAGCTGTATGCGGCATGGCGTGTGGTGTGTATATATATATATAGCGTGTGCATTGTGTCCTGCACCACACCAGCAGTCCCTATGCACCGTGCACATTTATGTCGCCTTCGCGCGTTGCGTCCGTCGCTTATGTATACGCAGTAACAGCAGCTGTTGCAGCTTGCAAAAAGGCGCCCGTCGAGCCCGTCGACGTGTATTATAGTTAGTGGTGCGTTCGTGTCGGCTGGTGCGAACGGAGGAGAAAAAAATATAGGAAACGAAAGCAACGACAACGACAAAAAAAAAGAACAGAAAGAGATCGCGAGCGATACACACACACACGCGCGTTATTGTACGCGTATACGCGGGTCAAATGAGTCAACAAGTGTCACATGTTACGTTGTTGTAGTAGAAACTATATACCACTTGCTGACACGCACTGCAAAGGGCTGCACAGTATATATATATGTAAGCGATTGCAGTTTATTCGCGTGCTTCGCTCACCCCTGTAGAGCGTTATATAGGTATGTAGTAGCGTATGGCTCGTTGATGTGAGTTTCAGTGTTAGACTTTACGGAGAATCGATTAGGTGTTGAGGAATTATTTTTCGGATAATGAATAAAAAGAGTCCCAAGATATCTTAACTATCATTGCTCTTATATACAAATCGGATATTTGTTTGCCACTTGCTGATTGGCAATGCTCCATCTATTGATGAAATCAAAAAGCTCACGTTTAAATTTGACACCTTGGTCAGCGATAAATCTTGTTACAATACAAAACTTTAACCAAAAAATTTTAACAAAAATTCAACAAACTCACTGGGTAGTATGTCTATACTACTTCATGCCGACTTGAGGTTGAAGTATAAGCTCGTTTATTGCGGTTATTTCATACGAGGAACTATCTACATTATGTTGTAATCTGACGATACAACGTAAAAAGCCAAACTCCACCGCTAGATGGCGAGTACCTTAATATCTGTAAATCTGCAAGTGGTTCATGCCAGCAGCGCTACGGCAATGTATACCAAATATGATGCCAATAAAAACTTACTAAACTAAGAAACTATATCTGCAAGTGGCAAAGTCAATATAATTGTATAAGTCAGAGCACTGTAACAAAAAAACTGATTTGTGCAATGATTATGCGATAAATAACCTACGCTTACTACGTTGCTACAGCGAGAGCACGCGGATGTCGGAGTTTCGTTGACCGGAATTGACCGGCCCATCGCAATGTGCACAGTAGCGCAGTGCAGGCACAGCCGGTGCAAGTTACACACACACACACACACACATACATGCGACATAACCGGCCGCTTCGCGCGCGAGCGTTTATACATGTATGAAATTTCTCAGTGTGGCATATAGGATACAGAGGCATGATGAGGCCATCTGTGCACATCGAGTACACGCAGAAGCAGCACAATCACATCTCGTATAATATGCTGTTATATGCGTACAATATCGTCCGAGTGCGGCTCAAAGACGCGTATTACACTGCCGCTACGCTCGTCTTACATTACTATATGCATACGCTATATACATATGTGTTATATATCTATTATAATATACAATATACTGTGAGCCTATGTAAATAACCTGTTGTACGTTTCTGTTCGCAGTGGAGCCGAGAAAACCGCAGATGGAGTACAATGGAGCGCTGCTGACTACCGGCCTGACCCTGCGCGAGGGACAGGACGCGTCAATATCCTGCACGTCCAGATACGGCAATCCGCCTGCCCTCATAAAATGGTAATTATACACGTACACTCATGCATACATACATACATACGCCCATGGCACATGCGGCGCAATTCGCTCTCCGTCTGCCTCTGTGTCTCTCGCTGCTACAGTTTCATTACCTGCAGATTCTCTAGATATATCTATGCTTCTACAATCTACTACTATACCGCTGCGATGCAATGCGCAATGCGATCCACTCACACTCGCGTGGACACGAGGTGCAGTGCGCTGTGTGACGGGCTGCACGCGAGCTCTATCCAGCCAAAGTCAATCGTCCGTACTCCTACCACATCCTATATATATATATGTATACCCCGGTACGGGTCGCGTTCTGGGCTGTGCGGAATTGCGCGAGTTTGTCGCGCGCGAGTCATGTGCGGCAAATACCTTTGATATGCACCATAATATAGCCGTATATATCGCCCGGCTCTCGTGGACTGTGCATTATGCAAGACGCGCGTGTACACGTACTTACCGGTACGACATCGCTGACGCGGTTTTCGAGCTTACGTATACGTACGCTACGTACGGGGACTTGGCCAATTTGGTATACGGCATAAATTCCTCCGAGTCGTCGTAGTGGCGGTGTAAAGACACGCGCCCAGCTATGACATACGCACACGCACACCTCGTGAATATTACATTTTTGACGTTTCCACGTGCTCAAGTTTGTACGATCGTCCAAAAGCTTGATAATAATTCATCGTAGTATAGGCGCGTGTACGTAAGTATAAAATAAAACAGTGTCGTTGACGCGCGATGTATACGTAGAGGATGGGGAAGGGAGGATTATTGTGGCTGTTGTGTATATTATAAGATTATGGGCGTGATAAAAATACATCGTAATCGTTCGATGTATGTGTGTATATAAATTCTCTCTCTCTGTCTACGTATATATCATATAGTCGAGCGCACATATACCTATATACCGATGTACGCAACGAGTTGTTTTAGCTCGATTATACCCCTCACCCCCGTATGTATAAACTGCATCATCTCGCGCCGAGCCGAGTGAGCGAGAGTACATACTAACGCGCGAAGCGCTGCCGCCTCGTGATTTCGGCGCCTTCAGCGCTTTTCTCATAAATCTCGCGGATATTAAAGCTCCTGCGCCTGCTGCTGCACTCACTACACTGTATATGCTATGACTGCTGCTGCTGCTGCTGCTGCCGCGCGAGGTTGGAATAGTTAAGGTTTTTACTGCCCAGGCCGCTCGCTCGGGCTCGCGAGAGTGCAGAGAGAGAGAGAGAGAGAGAGAGAGAGAGAGCCTCGTGCATGCACCAGCAGCAGCAGCAGTGCATAGCTATATAACAGGCGCAGTTATACGAGCTGGGCCGTTTTATTTCGGCGCGCTAATAAGTGCACTGTTGGCAGCAGCAGCAAAGAAAAAGAGCGCGAGAACGAGGGAGCTTTTTTCGCATTTCGAAGCACGTCGACTTTTTTTTATAGATATATATCATATACATGTACCTGCAGACACACACACAAAGTGTCAAGATAAAAAAAAAGGACGATGAAGAAGCGCGCAAGAGAGAGAGAGAGCTGTAGGCGAGATTTTTTTTTTCTTAACAATGCAGAGAGGGACGAGAAAATTTATAACCCTGAGACAACTCGACGACGACGACGACGACGGGATCGTTAATAATTTTGCTCGCGCATTTGACGAGCTGCACCGAAGAATATTCGTTCGTTCGTTGTGTTGCCCGCGCTTTTATGTATACGGATGACTGGAGCTTCGACGCGCGGGTGGAGCTTCCAGCACCATCACCACCAACAACGACGACGACGACAACAGCAACGCAAGGCCGAGCGGCGTGGCGATAACGATATCGGAGCAGCAATGCGCGCACCGTATACACACCGCTGGCTGCCGACTTTTTTTTGCCTCTTTTTCTTCGTCGTAGTCTTCGTCGTCGTCGTGCCGCGCGCGGAAAATGATTAAACTAATGAAACGATCGATCTCCCCGGGCTCTACTCTACTCAACTACTACCTACCTACCTACTACTACTGCTATGCAGCCGAGCAATCCGAGAGCGCCTCGAGTCTCTTCTCTTTCTCTCTCTCTCTCTGCAGGGTTCCTCGCGGCCGGAGAGCTGTTACGTGCCTCATAAAGCCGCAATCTCGAAGGAAATCCAAAGCCACCGCGCGCGCCGGTCTATAACGAAGGCAAATTTATATACACATCTCGACGTATACTGGGCTGGGTCGGGCTGCAGCGCATGGCACAAGTGCAATATCGCCATCTCTCTGCAATGCTTATATGCTTATGTACTATATCCATATCTATATACGGCAATACGCTGCACTTTACATATGGTGCGCACCGCCGCGACGATCTGCAGCAGCTTACGTTTCTATATGATATAGCGCGCGGGTAAAGTAAACGATGGCCTAGCTGCTGCTGCTGCTGTATATATGTAGTAGTGCCCAGTGACCAGTGACTACACATAAGTCTGATAAATGTTCTCGCGTGTTTTATGTTCGTTTTCTCGGTGTGTGTGTGTGTGGCTTAAAATATATGATAAAAAAAAAGTAAGAATTGCTACCTAAGCGCGCGAGGCTAATATATAACTTTATTATGTACTGATTTATATTAAACTTAAGCCTTCTCTATGCCACTATAACTGATGCCGCCGCCGCTGCTACTGTTTCTCCGACTCTCCCTTTCCTCCTTTTTTCGAATTTTCGCTACTGCTACTCCGCCTCTCGCTGCTCCGCCGCGTATACCAGTTCATATTATTATATATATATAAACATCAAATCCGCTTTCGACGCGTCTGCACGCACACAGGAGCACGCGCGGGGCAGCAAAGCAGAGATATATAACACTCGGCTGAACTTAAGCTCCGCGCGCGACGAGAATATAAATAAAAAAAATAAGAGAGAAAATAACGATAACAATAAAAAACGAGAGCGAAATTAATAAAACATCCCGGGCTCTCTCTCTCTCTCTCTCTCAACTCTGTGTGGCAAAACTGTGTGCGTTATAATATCTTTCGCCGAATCGTCGTGTATACCCGTTGATCGCTCGATTTATATTCTATCATATATATACAGGCGATATATTTTATATGTATATATATAATAAATGAAAAGCCGCGCGCGAGGAATTTTTCGCGTCGCTCGCGCGCCCACCCACGCCACAGCAACACTGCGTCCATACTGTACATAGCAGTGGATAGTTATATAGTCGCATGTATATAGCATAAAAGTAGGAGTTGCGCCGCTGCTGCGCTCTCATGCACACGCGTGATCCTGGGAGAAATTATTGTCTTTTATAATGCCTGGCAGCAACAGCAACAGCAGTGGAGCAGTGGCAAAAAAAGTGTGCCTCTCTCTCTTTCTCTCTCGCTTTTCCAACTCTATATATAAATAATAGTTATACGTGCTGCGCCTTTTCCAATATTTCAGCGACTATATAGAGACCCCCCATACACAAAAACACACACACACACGTGCGCGTTCATTTTTACTCCGAAAAATTATCAGGCCGATCCTGCAGCGCAGCGCCACGACCTCCAGCAGCAGCGGCGGCAGTGACATTTTACAATCGCGCAGCGATTATATACAGAGGCTTCGGCAGTGTGTATGTGTACAGTAGTTATATACGCAGCGATGGTAGCAAGTGTGCCACTTTTTTTGCGTTTTTTTTCGTCGCATATCCGAACGTTTTATCCCTGAGCGTCCTGAAAATTTAATGCCTCGCGCAGTTATGTCTGTGTGTGTGTGTGTGTGTGAAATGTGCATATATTCACGTACATACACACGTAAGCTTGCACTATTCTCAATTGTAATATGCACATGTGTGAGGATAGTATATGGCTCGCGAAATAACTCCGAGGTCTGTCACTGGCATACATACACACCCACATCCACACACGTGTATATTCCTATGTGCAAGTAAATATATATATGTGTGGATGAAAAAAAGTTCAGTCAACAATTTTCAAAAAAACTAGCACTTTGAAGCTATAAAAAAGCCAGACAACATCGTCGAGAGAGAGAGAGAGAGAGACGCGCGGGTCGATTTTTACCTCGTTCGCATGTGTGCACCGTCTCTCTCTCTCTCGGTACAACGTGTATTACAACAACTCAACCATCCGTCAATGACCAAAGATTGAGATCATAAAAAATAACGAGAGACAGACAAGAGAGAGCGGGAATCGACGTTTTTTCGCGTAACAACCAACGGAACGACAGAACGACGACTATAACAAAAAAAAATAAAACACTGAAAAAAAAACGAAGAGAGTGAGAGACAAGAAAAGAGTTTCAAAGAGCGAGAGAGAGAGAGAGAGGGCACACGAGCTGTGCTCGAAAACAACGCAATATGATTCGTATCAGCTTCCGCGCAAGTGTATGTATACATTACGGCTGCTGCTCTGTGTGCAGGTATAATATAAACGACCTGAGAGAGGAGAGCTACTACTGCTACTGTTGGTGCTAGTACTACGCGCGAGGCTCGTTTTAAGAGGCTCCCAATTTTGACGCAGCCACTATACCGTAATAGACGTATTTAAGTAGGGGCCCTTTTGCCGCGTTTTGCTGCAGATTATACGCGTGCGGCAGATTGTCATCGTCGTCGTCGTCGTCGTCGTCGCACATCTCCACGCAGAATATATAATATACACAACGTCTAAAGTTTTCATTAAAAGCTGCGTGCGGTGCTCGAGCACTGATGGCTCCTCTGCTTGTTTTTTCTGCATCAGCAGATTCTCTCTCTCTTTCTTCGTTCTGGGTGTTTTTACTCTTTCTCTCGCGTCGCACAGCAGCGGCAGCAGTTATAATAACAACCCCGGGTCTTTTGTTGCTCGTTTTAATTCGATTACCACCGCGGCAGCGTCGGGCGCGAGAGGGTCTTTATTATACTCGCGTACGCGTGGTTTTGTGTTCTATATAGACACGGCACGAGCTCTCTTAGCTCTGCTGCTGCTGCTGCGCACAGTATACGATGTAATATAAAGTAGCAGCACACACACACACACACCCTGATGAGCTCGTCGCCGCTTGCACTATATACATACGATACGCGCGTAATAATATCTTTGAAATCGGAATCTATGGGTTCATTACAGCGCAGCAGCATCAGCTCGAAACATCCCGACGCGCCGCGACTTTCTCGTCTCTGTGCTCCACCTACCTACCTACTGTACACGTGCATTAACCCTTATTAATACCCGCGCGCGAGCTTTGAAATCGAGTCGCTTGCGCGCACCTATACCTGTATGTATACACTGCCACCACTGGTGCTGCTGCTGTCGTATCGTACGTACGATTCGTGTGCAATTTAAATTTTTATTTACCCTTTTTTGCG